>CM042162.1:83336703-83378336 GCA_023376005.1 Doryteuthis pealeii
ATGCGTGTGGTGTATGAGTGTGTATGAGTGTGTGTGTGTGTGTGTGTGTGTGTGTGTGTGTATGTGTGTGTGTGTGTGTGTGTGTGTGTGCGTATGTGTGTATAAGGTCAATTCGTATTATTCCACAAAATACAAGGAAAACAAAATAGTAGTATGGTACATCAGAGAGAGAGAGAGACATAGACAGAGACAGAGACAGAGAGAGGCAGCGGAGGGGTTTTTGTTTTATCCCATTGTTTGTCAATAAACCAATTGTACTGGTGAGAGGATCTATAGATACGGGAATATCGGAGTTAGCCCGTGAATAAGAGAGAACTGAGAATCTTTGTTTCGTCAGTACGACTTTTCATATCTAACGGTATCCCAAGTTTTTCACGTGTCTACATACACATCACTTCTATTTTAAGTTTGGAATCAAGTCATCTATCCTGTTGAAGACACCAGGTAAGAAATTTTAAGATTTTAAGATAATACAATTATTTTGAATGTAGGAAATTGAAAAATAATGCAACTATTGAAAATGTAAGATATATATATATATATATATATATATATATATATATATATATTGGAGGATATGTGCTTAATTGAAGTCATACCTAATTTTGAAAATTAATTAGTTGATAAATAATGAATTAGGCGGGCATATATGTTCAAATGCATACATTTGAACATATATGCCCGCCTAAATTCATTAATTATTAACTAATTAATTTTCAAAATTAGGTATGACTTCAATTAAGCACATATCCTCCAAAAATTGTCGGCTAAAGGCCATATAGAAATAAACACATTGTTTATTTACTTAGTCTCATATATATATATATATATATATATATATATATATATATATATATATATATAATTCTTAGTATCTTATGTTAAAGACCTCATCATATATTTCTTACATTGTTTTCGTGTGGTAGAAAAAGTAACCAATATTTTTCGCAAGCCTGACCCCCCACAACACAGACACACAGACACAGACATAGACACACACACACACACACACACACACATATATATATATATATATATATATATATATATATATATATATATATAATTAGAACAACGAGCACTAACCATCTGCCCATCAGGCATTTTCTTCACCAGGTATATTGACGATATATTTATGTTGACAACATCCAAAGAAGAAGCCAACGACATAGCCGAAAAATTCCATAGTATAGATAACCACATTCAATTCCAAATAGAATATCCAGATAACACTAGTTCTCTAGCACTCCTAGACTTTAGAATAAAAATATCACCTGCAGGCAAAATTTACACTAGCTTCTATAAAAAAAAACACCACTAAGGATCTCTTTGTACACTTCAAGTCAGCACTTCCACTCAGTTCCAAGAGAAGTTACATTACAAATGAAATTAATAGAATACACAATAGATGTAGTGAAGAGACAGACAAAATCACACACTCAACACAATTTATGAACACCCTAAAAAACAATGGCTACCCAACTTCATTCATACGCCATCATATATATATATATATATATATATATATAATATATATATATATATATATATATATATTGTTTATCAAGTATGCTGGTTGGTTGGATTTTACGGCATGTCAACATTTGTTGGGTTATTTTATGCTGAAGACGTTTTGTTCAGTTTATTCTTGTTCGTTTTTGTTCAAACTCAGTTATTTTTAACATATTTAAAAAAAAAACTCATTTATCTGTTTAATTATTTATTCATCCAAAAGATGCGACATTAAAGGTACTACCACTTCGAATCAGAGTGTACCTGGGAGTAATGACAATGTAGGGGGTACTCTGAACTCCCCGGAGCTCCAGAGTTGAAACCTTACTACAATATGCAGTTTAACGCCCCCCCATTATATATATATATATATATATATATATATATATATATATATATATATACTAGATGAAATACCAAAAAACATTACGCAATCCACACACACCCACGATGGAAAAAAATACAAAAAAGTATTTCAATAACTACTTTAGTTTATTATTGCTATATGTAGAAAACTATATTGAACATTTAGCCCATCATATTTTGAACAGAACAAATGTCGATGTACAATTTTTTCTCTTGTCAAATATTAGCCAATTAAATAATTATCGAAAAGAGTTAAAAAAATATTTCCAAAAAGTATTTTCTTAGTTTTTATTTTACATTCAATTTTCTGATTTCCAGGCCTTATATTCTACCAGGATAACTCCCATGATTTTTCTTCTATTCACAGCTTCGGCATTTTGTCTTTTTATTTATTATTATTAGTAGTTTCGAAAGTATATAAGGGACTTTTCTCAGAATTGCGTCTTAAAAATGCTAAGTGGTGATAGCTGAAAACACAACCCCAAACAACATATTTTCATTATGTAATTATGGAAATTTGTGAAAATCAGACAATTAATTGATTTTTCATAGATTTTTTTAAAAGAGCCTCTTGTCAAAGCTTGTATTGGTCTACGTTAAAATTCAATTGATTTAACCGCGCAAAAATGTAGACATTTCATAATTTTCTTTATTTCCGTAAACTGGAAATTAAAAAAAAATCATTAGGATTAAAAATAAATGTCCCTTCTTTCGAATGGACAAAGAATTTTCAAGATAATATTAACTTTTATGCAAGTTTCATTGTGTTAAATATAGGGGGGGGGGTGTTTCAGAGGGCAAATTAGTGGTACCTATTGTACATTGTAAATTTAGCTGCTACAAAATATTAATTTTTAATTTACATTGTACAATTACGAATACCGTAGTTGCAGTCGCCACATAAACTCGTCCAAATGTGATGGTAGGGGTCGATGATAACCATACATTGTGAACAGTTTGCTTACGAGGTCTACCCCCCACATATTTTATTTTATGAAATATTAAAAAATGAACGCACAAAAAACGATTTTTACTTTTTTTTCTATAAAGATAAGGGTTTGATTAATTGTATCAGAAAATTATTATTTAAAAAAAAAACTGACTGTTTTACTTAATTTTCAAGATAACGGTGGGTAATTTTTCCCAAATCGGATCATGTAATATTTGAATTAACTGTTTTTCTTTGTCACAACTCTTTATGTTCATTATTTCTTTTTTGCAAGATTTTAAAATATAAAGTTAAAAATATTTACGTTTCTCTGATCAATGTGTCCTCTAACTAATCACGTGACGTCATTTGATCGTAGCTACTGTACGATTGCGAAGACATTTTTTTTTAAATTAAAATGACCTGACTTTTGTTTTTTTTTAGATATGAAAGAATATCTAAATCTTCAGATATTTTTTAAATTTATTTTTTCTTTATGTCTGGTTGAAATAAAAAAAAGAATGTCTAAATAGTTTGATTTTTTTAAATTTGTAATTGTTGGTTGGAAATAGATATTAAAATAAAATGAGAATACAAAAAAAAAGATTTTTGTAGCGGACTGAAGGCGTTTTTATCGACAAATTGTTTTTTTTTTTTGTGGTTTGAAGACATTAAAAGTAAAGCATCTTTTTATCGACAAGTAAATGTAAATATTTAGCCTCCAACAAAAATATTTTAAAGAGTGGGGGAGGGGGTAAAATATTTACATTTACTTATCGAAAAAGACTGGAGGGGTAAAATATCGCATTAACTTTTCGGGGGAAGAAACACCTTAAGCGCTGGTTGTTTTTCAGCAGGTACCGCTTCATATAAGGACTTCATTCGTAGATGGGGTTGTTTTTTCGGCTATCACCGCCTGTAGTTTTTTTTTCAAGGCAGGAGGCCGGGACGCCATTCGGCGAATAGCACCTCCGATATTTTACGCCCCCAAAATAGAGGGGGTGCAAAATTGAATGACATGAAAAAAATCAAATCAAATCAAAGTTTTGAAATAAAATAACAGATGCATTATAAAATTCATTCATTGATAAATAAACATTGAAAATTTCATTAAAATCGGATAATTCCCAGATTCTTGGTAATTTTATTCAATTGAAAAGGGGGGGGGGTGTATATATTTTTAAATATGGATTTTTTGCCACTTTTGACAATGCCTAGTATAAAATGTATTAAAAATGAATTACATGTGTAATATTATTTAGCTTTTTTTATACTGGCATCAGTAAAAAAAATAAAAATTACATCTATTTTTTTTAATGCACTTTTAAACAAATTCGTCCCAAAAGACGTTTTCTTGTTTAAGTTGATGACCCTGAATATAGCACAATCCTTTTTAATAAATCATATCTGAAGCTGGCAATTTGTTTTATTTGCTTCTAGTAATAAATGAGAACAACCGTAAAAAAAAAAGAAAAAATTCAATATCAAAATTCGGAAAACATGTCTGCTATACCATGATTATTAAACTTTCTTTGTTTTAATACATTAGATGAATCTTTAAAAATATTTAATGTCGAGTAAAAAGGTAGTTAATGTGTTTCTAGACATCTAAAAATTTGGAATTTTCTTCAAGTGAACAAACGTTGACCCCCCCCCCCCAAGTTTTAAGTGAAAAAGGTTTTCTCCCAAGCCCTAGTTGTACCATTGCTACTGCAACACTCGAAAGTAACTTTTTCTATGGAAACCATCCCATAGGCAAGACAGTGTGTACCGTTGATTTTCAGCAGGTACCGCATAGCGTTTTTTTAGGGCAGGAGGCGAGTACGCATTTATGTGATAGGCACCGACGAAAATAATTAATTTAATTAACTTTAATTCCTTTTAAAAGTAAAAAGAGACAACATATTGGCAGTCCCGAGAATTAGGGAAAAAAGAGTTTGCAAAATGAATTAAATTAAAAAAAGTAGATAAGTAAAGTCGTCGGGGGGACCTAGAGCCGGTATCAATCATAGAGTGAGAGAGCCTATCCTCTTTCCACTTACGCTATACCAAGGAACGCCACACCTACCGTCTGCTCCTCACATTACTACACAGATCCCCCTTCTACTCATACGCCGAGTTGGTGAGGGCGTGTTAAAAATACGACCAGAGAGTTAAAACAAAAAATACAAAAAAAACAAAAAAAATTAAAATCATTTTGTAAGATTTAAAAAAAGAAAACGTTTGACCGAATTTAAATTGAAAAAGATAATATTTCTCTCAACAGCAGTAACGACTTACAAACTCTTTTACCGAAAAAAATATTAGCCTGAACATGACAGATTTCATAAAACAATGCTAGCTAGCTACAAACTACTTTCCCCTACCCCGACGTCCAAGAAAAAAAAACTCCTTTTTATGCTGACTGGATATACGGGTTTTCAGAAGGCCTAGCCCACGGGTAGCTATGTCTTTATCAGTTCACCCCTATATTAAAATTAATTTTAACATAGTTAAATATCTAACACAATAACTCTCCGTCACTTACTCTCTCTCATTTTTACTCGTACACAGAGAGGGTGAGAGTAATGTAGAATGATAGAGAGGGACGGGTCAGTTGTTGACTTAATTGCTAATTACGACTAATTAAAACCAATTAAACTGATTTTTTTTCAAACATTAAGTAGTCCTAAAACCAAGGAATATCTTGGTATAAATATTGTGTCCTTAACATAAATAGAAAAAAGCCTTTAGGAAATGGAAGTTGATAATCTCAGCTTTAGTATAATAATAGAAGATATATATATACTTGCTAAAGTACCCGGTCCATGACCGGACTAAAAAAAAAATAGGAACACCAAAGAGTGAGTGGCGAGAAAATAAGAGATAGGTATACCCAATTTCGGTTCATTTTTTTAATATCTCATAAAATAAATCGGGGATGGGGGTAGACCTCGTAAAAAAAATATTTCCCCTAATATATTTTCGTGAAAATCGGACCATTAATTGATTTTTCATAGTATATTTTAAAAATCCTCTTGTCGTAAGTTGTTTTTGGCTACGTAAAATTTCAGTTGATTTAACGGTGCAAAAATGAAAACATTGTTTTTCAATCATAATTTTCATTATTTCCGTTAGCTGAAAATTAAAAAAATCATCAGTAGTTTGTTTAATGTTTCTTCTTTCGAATTGAATTTTTTTTTCAAGATAACATTAATTTTTATGCAAGTTTCATTGTGTTAAATATAGGGGTGGGGTAAATTTCACAGGGAAAATTGGTGGTAACTAATAAGAGATAATTATTTATCAAATTTTTTTAAAAAATCGCCGAGAATTGTCTAATGAATAAACGGTCGAAATAAATGTTTTATTCGAGACGACACTAAAATGTTAATAAATGATTAAAAGAAATCTCGAGATAAGGGCTGAACTTGAAAAACGGTCGGAAAATTAGGGTGACCAAAAAAAAACCCCCCAAAAAAACCAAATTATTTATTTTCTCATTAAACTAACTCTAACCCCCAACCCTAACCCTAACCCCCCTAGTTAAAATTAAGTTTTATTACAAAATTTGTGGGTTCTGTTTTTTTCTGGGTCACTCTGTATATAGGTGACCCAGAAAAACAGAACCCAAATTATTTATTTATTTTCCCATTAAACTAACCCTAAACCCCAACCCTAACCTACCCCCTAGTTAAAATTAACAGTTTTATTACAAATTTTGTGGGTTCTGTTTTTTCTGGATCACCCTAATTTTCCGACCGTTTTTCAAGTTCAGCCGAGATAAGTTCAAAAGACCATTTTTGACAGTTTTTAGTAAAAAGAAAGAAAGAGAGAGAAAAAAGTGGTGACTTGATTTTTTAAAAAATCTGCCTATCTATTTATCATTAGAATCATAATAAATTAAATAACAAATTTTCTCATTCAAGTTACGTTCATTAGAATCATTTTTATTTTATGTTTAAGGTAAGCTTAACTTAACATTTCAAACACTGTTTTGTTTATATACGAAATGTTAACTACAATTATATTTTTATTATAATTTTTTTTGTTTGTTTTTATTACAATACAACTATATGTTTACTTAGTTACGAAATAAGTAGTTATATAATTTAACTACCTATTTTTGTAAAAGGCTTTTCTTTCTAAAATTCTTTTGTATATATACGAAAAAATTAAAAAACAAAGTTGAGTTAAATGTTTTCGCTTATTATTGTTATTTACTTCGCTTATTATTTATTTCGCTTATTATTGTTATTTACTTCGCTCTTTCTTCCCAAATAAATATTTGTAAGATAGATTATTTCATTCCATTTCTAACTAAATTGATATTTTAAAGACAAGAATAAAAAGATTGCGATATGAATAAGATTTGGTTTTTCGTTAAAACATACTTTTGCTGTCCGAAGCAAAATAATTTTTTTCTAACTCGCTATAAAAAATAATTCAATGAATAAAGACTCATACAAATTATATATTGAGCAAGATTATTTTCTCTTCTTTTCAACCATATGGATATTTTTAAGATTGGACTACAAATAGGAGATAAATTCCGAGCTGAACGGCTTAAGACTGCGAAATTTATTCACTAAAATTGAATTCACTGCTGATAATCGCTTTAACAAAAAGTCAGGCAGGGGACAATAGCTTATCATCAGCAGGAGTTGGTATATGGACAGTTTCGCAAATTGGGTGATTTTGGTTTAATTAATTAATTATATCCCTTAATCAGTAAAAATCAATAACAAAATTTGGCGTGTTTCTTAGTTAAAAGGATATTAATATGTATGCAAGATTTCGAATCAGAGTGACCTCCCGTTTTGAACTTATACGTCGACACGTACATACCAAAAACTTAGTCTTATATATATATATATATATATATATATATATATATATATATGAATAAGATATAATGAAAAAACAAACGATGTTTACAACTGAAATAGGCTCATCAGAAGAGAAAGTGTGCAAACCGTTTCGGGGCCAATTCTCTTGACGGTTTTAAAAAGCAACACTCGGCCCATCCTCAACTAATATGAGAAACCGTCAAGAGAATTGGCCCCGAAACGGTTTGCACACTTTCTCTTCTGATGAGCCTATTTCAGTTGTAAACATCGTTTCTTTTTTCATTATATCTTATTCATACTGTCGGATTAATTTCCATTTTATTTTCACATACTTGTCCATGAAAAAACTTTACATTTGAATGTTTACCCCTTTTTCATGATATCCATTAACACCACGGATTTACCTATAAATGTGGGCTACTTATTTTACAGTTGGATTGTATTACAATAATTTTGATATTCCATATACACTTTTTATACATATTTTACACTTTTCTATAACTTTACATCAGACTTTTTTGAGTCTTATTTCATTACTATAATGCTTCTGATTATTTTCAAAATTGAAAATGAGATTCATTTTATTTTTAATAAAATTCATTTTATTTTTAAATAAAATTCATATTATTTTTGATGCAGACAGCACAATTTTATTTTTTATTTTTATTTATTTTTTTTTGATTAATTCCAACGTTTGACTAGCAGCGTTCTGTTTTTACTAACGGTCTTTTTCCCGTCTTGTTTTTGTTGATGACCGACCCACGTGCGGTTGATACATTATAATGCAATAGGGTCCTCATATTAGTTGAGGATGGGCCGAGTGTTGCTTTTTAAAACCGTCAAGAGAATTGGCCCCGAAACGGTTTGCACACTTTCTCTTCTGATGAGCCTATTTCAGTTGTAAACATCGTTTGTTTTTTCATTATATCTTATTCATACTGTCGGATTAATTTCCATTTTATTTTCACATATATATATATATATATATATAATATATATATATATATATAGTATTGATACTGTATATTTTCGGTACAAAGACTCATTGGTCGCCCCATACTTCTGGCCTTGTGCCACATCTAAGCCTAGTAAATAACTATAACTTTATCACCGTACTTTGGGATGTCTCCAGAGAAGTTGCTCGAGCTTTCCAAAAATCATACTACCTTCTATTTTAATTCTATGTGATATTTCATTGCCAATGGTTCAGGGTGTCTCATAAAAGACTGATACATAAAAAATAATTATTTAGACTTTAGAGTCATAAAATATAATCCAAGGAAATATATTTTTTTAGATATTTTCGAAAAATGATATCTTGTAGATTGCCACCATTTTGAAGGAAAAAACGTTGCACCTTAATTCGAGCAATTTGTATGACTTTGCTCAAAGTGTCTGGAGTCAATACTCTTATCTCTTTATGAATATTATTCTTGGGTTGTAACAATGTCTTAATCTTATCTAAGTATGCTCACTCCTTGAAATAATTCCACAAAAAGAAGTCAGTCTGACAAAACATATACACATGTGTGTGTGTGTGTGTGAGAGAGAGACAGACAGACAGACAGACAGACAGAGACAAACAAAATTGATAAGACAAACAGGAATATTTCTTTTATGCTCTTTATCTTTTAATTGTATGAATTTGCAGATGGTTTTTGAAGTCAGTCCTTTTATATCTACCCGAATATTATTCTTGAACTCTAGCAAGGTCTTATTCAAATCTAAACAATCTTTTAAATAACCTTACAAAAAGAAATCGGGCAGATGATACAAGTTAATGGTGAGGCCATTTGAATTCGGAATTTCTTGAAATTATACTGACAGCAAAAAATTATTTTTTCTGAAATTATAAACCTCTCAGTTGAATAGTAAAATTCTATTATTTTGATTTGTTCTTTTACATTTTAACTTGACATTTTCAATTTTCTTATGTTACTTATAATATCTGAAAAATAATATACAAATCAAATTAAAAGCAAGAAAGTTATGAGTTTGTTAAATGTTTCAGTATTTTGTGGGTCACTCTCGATAAAATCCGTTGTTTGCACTTCCTAGATATACAATAGGTACCACCAGACCGTTTAGGTCATCTTGAATAAAACGGAAATAGATATTTCCGAACTTTGTTTATCAAAAATCTCGTTAAAAAAAGATCGTACAGGGTTGTTACAAAGAAAAATAGTTAATTCAAAGATCAAATTATCCGATTGGGAAAAATTACATCGTTATCTTAAAAAATAAACAAACCTATCCATATTACGTGCGAAAGGGTAATTTTCAGGCCGCGATTTAGAGAGAAAGAAATACATATTATTACCCTCTTACAGTTATGCATCTAAGTACGGATGGGTGTAACGGACAAACTTTTTTAGCCAAATTTTTTCTATTAAAATGAATAAAATCTTTAAAAACTTTAATATTACAATTTAAAATGAATAAAATCTTAAAACTTTAATATTACAATTTACTATGAATAAAAACTTGAAAAACTTTAATCTTAAAATTTCGCAGTGAAATTGACGTTAAAAATGTCTTCGGTTTTAGTATTAATTCTTAAAATCGAAAATAAAATGAAAATTTGAATATTTTTTCTAAGAGAAAAACTGATAAAACAATCATTCAATATATTATTTTTATTCTAATTGGTCGTAAAAGTTAAATAAAATATTTTTTACGCTCAGAAAAACAAACTTTAGTTACCGAGAAGCGTCTCGTCATATGTCAGTTTTGCTCTTCCGTACATTCTAAGAATCACACATTACTATTCAAAATAAAAATTACAAATTCTTTAAAAATATTAATCGAGCACGGATCGGACCAACTTTTAGTTCACCTGAATTCTAAAATTCATGTTTTTTAATATCCGTGAAAATTTTGATTTTTTTCCACAGGAAAAAAAAAAATTTAATTTATTTCACGCAGAAAATAAAAATATTTAATCACACAAAAGATTGAAAATCTCGTAAAAATTAATTTCTTAAAAAAAATTTTTTTTTTTTGACAATTTAATAGAATATAGTACATACCAATTACATAAGAAAAAAAAAGTTTTCAAATATTAATATTATGACATTTTTTTGCACTTTTTATTTCCGATTTCATTATTTTTCCTAAAAACTATAATTCGGTATGTTATACAATTTCATTGATATAGTTATTCAGACTCTTATCTTTATAGAAAAAAAGTACCAAATTTTTTTTCCACATCATTTTTTTTTATCTCATAAAATAAAATAGGGGGGGATAGACATCGTTAAAAAATATTTCCCCTAATATATTTTAGAAAAAACTATTTCAGATGTATTTACATCCAATGGTAAACATTTATGGAAATTTTCGTGAAAATCGGACCATTAATTGATTTTTCATAGAATTTTTAAAAATCCTCTTATCGTAACTTGTTTTTAGCTACGTTAAATTTCAGTTGATTTAACAGTGCAAAAATGAAACATTGTTTTTCAATCATAATTTCATTATTTTCGTATGCTGATAAAAAATTTTAAAAATCATCAGGAGTTTATTTTATGTTCTTTCTTTCGAATGGAAAAAAAGTTTCAAGAAAATATTAATTTTTCTGCAAGTTTCATTGTGTTAAATATGGGGGGTAAATTGCACAGGGTCAAATTGGTGGTACCTAATACAAACTACTAAACCGCCTTTCATAAATGTATATATTTGGCTAATGGTACTACTTGCCGTGCAGGTTAATACGCTTTTTAAATGAAATCCTAGAGCGGTGCAGTGTTTTAATAGGAGGTTTGTATGTCCTTTTCAGTGTGTGTGTGTGTGGGGGGGGTTACTATGTCCCAATCGTCTGTGTATAACAGATCCCTTACCAAAGATACAAAAACTTTGTTTTTCTTTTTATTCAAATATTTAGTGATAGCAAGATGATATGTAAAACTCGCAAGAAGTAATAGTAGTAGTAATAATAATAATCGTAGTAGTAGTAGTAGTTTTATTCTCAAGATAAAAAAAGAAGAAGGAAGCTTCGTTAGAAAGAGGTTAGTTAGTAGTCACAGGTGAAACACTGACGACAAATCTCCTTTTTCGACCTCGACACGAAAGTTTCGGGAACAACGAAAAAAAAAATTGTTACGTCTAAAATATTTAAGGTAAATTTTAAAATCATTTCCATTATGGACAGATTTGAATATACTTTCATATTTGAAAGTAATTTTATTTATATTCCTGTTTTTATTTAAATCATTTTTAATAGTTTTATTTTACTACTAACATATCGATGTGTTGGACGCACCTGTCCATTTGAAGGGCTCTCATTTTTTTCCGCTCTAAATAACCACAGATTTTTTAATCGTATCAAATTTAACATTTTGACGAACGTCTTGTAATAATATTGTTCATTGTAAATAAAGTCTCTAAAAACTTATTTTACAAATTATTACGCGAAAAAAAGTTTATTAAAAACATTTAAAGCATATTACAGCATATACTTCCTTAGATTCTATACAACTGTGCTTTCTTTTTTTTTTTTTTTTTTTTTTTTTTTTTTTTTTTAAAAAAAACCGTAAAACGGTGGAGATTTTTGTACCCCTCAAAATATTTCTTGCAACGGATTAATTGCAATTCAGTTTATTTAAATGGGAAATTTGATCACAGACAGAAGGAAAAATGTTATTTATTCTGATGTTCATGGTCTTTTGTTTTATCTATTTCAGAATTGATCATGAGTTTAGAAATTGCTACAGCCATTGCCCAGCTTATCCAGACAGATTCCATTGCGGAAATAAAACAGTTATTGAATCCGTACACCTTAAATCAAAGACGATTCATCCTCTCCACAGATGTCGGTGGTTCGGGCCTTCTTTTTTATGCTATAACAAAGAATGCTACTTCAACCATATTTTATTTCCTGGACGAATGCGGGGCAGATCCAAATGCCTTAGGAAAAGACCACTGTACAACATGGAATTGTCTGACGAATGCCGTCTCTTTAAATAGCAGGATTGTTATTGAGTTACTCTTAAGTCGAGGTGCTAACATCAACGGCCTCGGATGCAGTCATAAAACTGCAGTTATTCGGGTTTGTCCTAAAGATAAAAAAGAAACGCTGAAAACTTTGGTCGAACACGGTGCCAATATCAGTCTACACAGTAGTCATGGAAATCAGGCTCTACTAGATTCCTTATTTCACTTCGATCGTCTAAAGTATCTCGTAGAAAATGGGTCGAACATTAATTTGGTTAGCGCTGAAGGGTATACATTATTTATGCACGCTCTAAATAACCACGATCTAAAAGTTGCTACATTTCTACTCAGCCGCGAAGATCTTTGCATTAGAATAATGAACAAGTACGAAGAAGATGCATTAAACATGGCTATGAGATCTTCAACAGACGATATTGTACAGATAATTATACAAAAAGGTGGTTATACGAAAGCAGAAATAATTAGAGCCTATGAAATGGAAAGTTGTTTTTCCTTCTTAAATCAGTGGTATTCAGTATCGTTGTCATTCTGGAAAAAATCTTTGGAGTTAGATGGTTTATCAAAGGACACCCCGATATTCAATAACCTTTTACCAACCGCTGAATCTGATGATTTTATAATTTGTTCAGAGAATTGGATAGACCTGTTTTATTGTTTTTGAGAACGTTTTTTGGCGAGATGCATTTGTTCACAATACGAAGTATGGCAACTGCGTTAGGCTTTGTAGAAGTTCATGAAAATTTCTTGAAAATACTTCAATCGTTGTTAGATACTATTCTATTACTTAACAACGTAGAGTTTTTACACATCCATAAACATATACAAGATGTGTTTAGACAGTATATCAAATGTTTTGCACAAGAAGAAATGGTATTTGAAAACTACATATCAATGCTCGAATTTTACGGCTATTCGTTCCACCTGAGATGTCAACAGACATCAGAGTTGAAAGATATGTGTATTGAAAGGTTTCTAGAATTTACAGATAATTTCATCTTCCTGATGGATTATCTCATTGCTGAGGTCGATGATTCCATCTCGTTTATTAGCAGTAAAATCGCAACATTTGTCCGGAAAGTGTTAAGACGTTTGCCTAAGAAATCACTGTTGCAAATATGCCTAGAATGTTTAAAATTTCGGATGTTTAGAATTTTTCTTTCTTTGGGGGCTGATGTTAACGAAACTGACGAATACGGTGAAACCGTCCTTCATTATCTACTTGATGTCAAATTTTCTAACAAGAGAGAGCTTATAGAAATGGTGGTTGCGGCTGGGTTTGATTTTGAAAGAGTTAAAACAAAAGATTTTGCCTTCCTTGTAGAATGAAAAAGGAACTTTTATTCTACTATCCAACAGAATGTAATACCCTGCAATGTTTGGCAGCAACCTCTCTCTGTGAAAAGGTGGTATTTTCTCTCGAGCATTTTCCACTAACTTTACAGAATATTATTCAATCACACTTGCATATACCATCTCTCTCTCCCCCACCTTCCTCTTTAAGAAAATGTTGTTCTGTAATTCTTTATACTACATAAAACTAGTAGGACTTGTGGATATACCACAGTATGATAATTTAATTATTAAAATGTTTGATATGTTTACGTAAGGGCTATTGCAAGATAGTTCAATATGTAAAGAGTATAATAATCTTATTTAATTCTCTCCCACTCTTTCTTTCTTGCATCCTTTCATTATGTTCAATTTATTATGATATCAACTAAATTAAGCAAACAGTTTAGCCTTACAATCCAATCACTTTGCAAGTTCCGGTTTTTATCGATCACGAAGTTAACCAGCAATGAGCTTGTACACATCGTGCATCAAATTTCACATTTAATGACCCAAAAGTGTTGATAAGGTTTAAAACAACCAGCCAACCAGTTTATCGTAAAAAACATTAATATAAATAATATTTATTGTTATTAATTAACGTGCAATATTTAAAGGAATTATTAAAAAAAAATAATATTTAAGGGAATCTTATAATAAATTTACAAACATTTTTTATGAACTAACCTCACTTTCTTTCCTTCCCTAATTAAATTAAAAAGGCAAATCTAAAAATAATAGACTCTTCTAATTTAAAAACCAACTCATATACCCATGATGACGACTGAAGAAGCAGTCGAAAGCGCTCGGGCTAACAGTATGGGAAATATCCTATTTCAATTGGATCCTAACACCAGAAAGATCACCAGATGACTGGAAAAGACACAGATTCAAATAATGAAGAAGTACTCCATGTTATTCAATAACACATGCCTAAAAAATAACTTGCTGCCAAAATACACAACATATATATTAATAATGGAGATTCGCTTCCGGTTTTTGTCTGTAACAAAAACTACGTCACTGCTTACGTCACACTGCCTAAAATCGTCATCAATAGAATACACTCAAAATGTAAGCATGCAATGTTAGACAGTCCTCATTGTGTTTTTAAAACAAGTTTTAATAAAATACATACCTTAAAAGTAATCAGAACTAAGTTTCCATTTCAATTTTTTAATTTTTTACTCCTTTAATAAATTTGATTTTACTTTACTTATGATACAAACTCTCTGATATTAAATGTTCAACTCCCATCCCTCTGGCAATATTTATTTACGTCGCCCAGAGGGCGTTTTTTATTTGCTAGTATATATAATGCCGACATCTGAAGATTGCATAAAACTAGAAGTAATGGGGTAGCCAAAGAAGGTGAACTACGTTTATTTCAGGTTTTATCCTGCTCTGCGCTCCAGCATTGAGCACTTTCTTTTAATTTTTATTTTAAAAAACACTTGTTAATTATAATATTGAAACGCACACATATATTGTATTTACCAAGCTTAGCTTAGATGTGGATCAGGGCAAAAAGTATGGGGCGCCCAGTGAGAATTTGAACTCACTAACAATGGTTCCGAATTTAGCTAGCTAACCACTGCACAACGTGACGCACATGTATATATGAGGGGAAACTTGTCATCACACACCACGCTAAAAAGAAAGCGATGTACACTATTTCACTTTTTTTTTCTATTGTCAACGCATTTAAATTCAAAAGCTTTTACTAAATGGGAGAAAATGGGTGATATCATTGTTTGAAAAGACACGACCGGACCGGAAACGGTTTTAGATAAAGAAAGCGCAGGCGCACGATTAAACGGAAATCCTATAAATACAACGTGTCTGTGTTTTAGATGATTTGGCATTACCTCTTCCAGCTGAGAAAATTTGCTCAGGACCGCCTTCGTAGAGGACGGTTCATGTTAGAAGTCACCCACCAACAACATGAAGTTAAGAGGTTCAGAAGAAGCAGCGACAAAAGGCACCGGCACATCAACATCTTCAGGGACAGCCTTCAAATGCGACATCTGTGGTCGTGAATGAGATTTCGAACATTGGACTTTACAGTCACATGAGGTGCAGTAACTTTAAGGGTACATTGTTGCTTTATTTAGACTAGCGGTCACTCATTTAAGTACTGGCCAGGATCATTGTTGCTTTGTTTAGACTAGCACACGGACCCAATGTTGCTTACGTTATTTACCGGTACTTAAGGGTCACCCATCTAGATACTGATCAGGCTCGTTATTGCTTAACTTGTTATTTATTAAGCTGTGATTCGTCTGGTAGATACACCTGATTTAGTTACAGTACATACTATCTCCGTAAAGGACCGTTCATGTCAGAAGTCACCCTGGCGCAACACATAAAGCTAAGAGGTCTAGAAGAAAGCAGCGACAACAAGGCACCGGCACATGAACATCTTCAGGACAGCCTTCAAATGCGACATCTGTGGTCGAGAATGTTTTCAAACATCGGTCTTCGCAGTCACAGGAGGCGCTGTAACTTCAGAAGCACAAACCTTTATTATAGTCTTCCGAGACTGAAATGCCAATACAATGTTTTAGAGCCATATAGTTGAGTAAACGGAGAGAGTTACACAAACACAAGACAATTTATTATTTACCTGGTTGAAAGACGTTTAGGTAAGAAATATTTATTTCCATCCTAATGATAAATTATAAACTGTGAATAACCACATTTCTCTATATTGCAGCTAGTATATACATATTCAATATTTCACTTTGTCTGATGTTTTGATAAAAAAGTTACAAGTAAAATTTGATTTAAATATAATTTGGCAGCTCCCCATGCTTTTTTAAACTCGTGAAAATTTCTAACCTCAGTGTATGCTCTCCTATAAAAGGGATTGAGCACTCTATTGCAGCCTTTACATATGTAGAGAGTGTGTATTAAAACAGTTAAAATCCATTCGCATTCTGTGTGCGACTAAATAGCCTAGCGGTTAAGGTTTCGGACTGACACTCAATCGATCGATTTCAATCCGGCTGTAGTAGCTTACAAATGTCTAGCACACTGAAGAGACTTGATTAGTCGAAACACGTCTTTGGATGATATATATATATATATATATATATATACTTTGTTTTCCTTTTTCTACATACCAAATTTATTTCCATATTTGCACCAGCACCCATATATATATATATATATATATATATATAGTATCGTAAAAGCTGAAGAAGCTGATTTCAACAATCAGCGAAATATACTACACATTTTGTCTGAGTTTTGTTCTTTCATTCCTTGTTTTACCTCATTCTGTCGGATTCATCCCAACCCTTTTCCTTATAATGTGTGTGTGTGTGTGTGTTTGTGATAAGGATAAAGGAAAAATGGACAAAAAGGAATAACTCAAACAAATAGATGTGGAGATATATATATTTCGTTAAGCGCTACTTCTTCAGTCAGTTTATTAAAGCATTGTACATACATTTGTATTTATAGAAGAAAAAGTGAGTGGGTGGGTGAGTAATTCGGGATGGAAAGGAATGGTTTGCCCATTTTTCCTTCATCCTTACCACATCCTGTCGGATTTACTCCAACCTCCTATCTTCATATATATATATAAAAACTAGAAAAAAGTGACCCGTTCGGTCACCCATTAAGCTCTCGCTAGATTATTGGGATTAGGGAAAAAGTAAGATCTGTCAAAATATCGTCTGCTTTTCATTTTAAAAACAAATTAAAATTTATCAAACGATTATTTAAAGGTCAAATCTTTGTTTAAGTCGAAAAGTAGTAACATAATGAGCATCAGTAACAAAGCAAAAATAATATTACCACATGTAATTTATTTTTGATACATTTAAAACTATTTTTTCAGTCAATTTCGATCAAGATGCCTGCTAAGACGCTACTTAAAATCCGTTTTTACAAAATAAATTGTAACTTTGTGATTGAAAAAAAATCACACTGGATTGTCCAATTAGACACATAGCCTAGTAGATAAAGGAGTTAGGTTAAGACAGTTCTAAATGACAGTTATCTCTAGACTGCAGGTTCATCCTGGTCAGGGGCAGCAGTAAAACATAGAAAATAATTAACATAGCTTAACACCTGTACCCCAGCTATGGTTAGTGGAATGAGAACAGGATACCCTCTGGACTGAATAAAGAGTTAGGTTCAAAAGTTCCGTGATGGCTCCTAATTACAAGAAGGTTCCTGAGTCCGACAAGAAATACCTGAAGAAGGCCGGTGTGCACATCGACCGAAACGTTGTACAAATAACAATGAAGATGAGGATAATCGTCTGAATAATACAAATAATGGTAATCTTTGCGGAGTTACGTCCTGGACTCCTGCCTCAAAAACTGCTAACTCCTGACTGCTGAAAAAACAACAACACCAACTACGATTGAAGTCCGTAGTCGAAGTGGTATCACTTGAAAAAAAAAACAACAAAAAAACCCAACCAATCAGATCGTTTTTCCCGAAATCCAATCATAATCCCAACTCTAACCGCCCTAGTTAAAATTAAGTTTTATTACAAAATTTGTGGGTTCTGTTTTTTTCTGGGTCATATACAGGGTGATATTTGTTTACAAATTTAGGGTAACATTCGCGATTGCAAAAGAATTACCAAAAATCAGGTAATTATTCGATTTATGAAAATTTTCAGTATGATTTATCAATTAATGAATTTTATAATGCATGAGTTATTATTTCAAAAACTTTAATTAAGTATTTTTGCTATGAAAAAAATGAATATAAAATATGAAAAGCTGATGTTGTCTAAAATGTTATACTTTAGATTCTAGAAATAAATATCTATTAAATGCAACTTATTTTAGAGACAAAAAAGTAATAAGTTTTTGAAGAAAAACTCTATTAAAAATTAGCCCCCCCCCCCCTTTAAGCAGAAAAATATCGATGTATAATTTTTTTTTATAGAAATAGCCAATTAAATAATTATCGAAATGAGTAAAAAAGAAATCTTCAAAATTTATTTTTTTATGATTTTTTTTTTTTTACATTTATTTTCCGATTTCGGTACTCATTTTCTTGTAATTTTTTTTTTGTATCATAACTGTCGGTCTTTATCTCTTTTTATACTGTAATTAGTACAGAAAATGATCAACTCGCAAAAATGCGCTATGTTAGTGTCCAAGTGTGGGTGCAGTCGTACGTAGCAATAATACAACTATGGCTTGGAAGAAAGCTCTTTTAACTTAAAGTGTGGGTCAATGTTTCTCATTTTAATAAAATTTCATAATTTTTAAATAAAACTCAGTAACTACCTTTACTAAACATGAAATTTCTAATAATATTTATCAATCTATTTTTTTTAAAAGTAAGTTTAATAACATGTTAAATAAGACAGGTTTCCAAATTTATATAATTCCTTTTTTATTTTTTATATAACTAACGAGTTTCTCATTTATTTACATCAGACTACGGTAGAGTCGCTAGATTCCGCTATAAGTTTATTGAAATAATTCTCTGATTTAGATATTTAAAAAAAGCAAATTTACTAATCATTTAAACCAGCATGTTTCGAATTTTTATATATAATTTTTTTTTTTTAACAAACGATGTTCTCATTTAATTTACAGCAGACTCGGTTCCTGATTCGATACTGCGACCCTCGCCAACTCAGAATATAGTAGCTCAGAGATCTGTATGGTAAAGTGAGGAGGTAGGTGTGGCGCTCCACCATCAGATGCAAAGAAAACAACTCCTTTGGTTTAGCGCTAAGTGAAAAGAGGATAGACTCCCTCGCTGTCTGGCTGATACCAACTTCAGAAAAGACTATACTTTACTTTTTTTTTAAATTAAAAAGAAGGCCACGTCAGCTATTAGTTCTTCTTTAAAAAATAGAAAATGGCCTGACATTTTTTTTAATATAAAAATATTAAGTCTTCAGATTTTTCTTTTATTTATTTTGTTTAATGTCTTTTTTTTAGTTCAAAATAAAAAAGTGTATCTAAAATTTAGTTTTTTAATTTGTTTGCTGGAATGATATAAAATGAAAATAAATCTAGTGAAAAAAAGACTTTAGCAGATGAAAGGTATTTTTATAGACAAATTATTTTTCTAGTGGTTTGTAATGCGTTAATTAAGCATTATTTTTATCGGACAAGTACAATGTATAAATATTTTTGTAAATTATCCCCCCCCCCGCCTCTTAGAATATTTAAAGGAGGAGGGTATAAATTTGACATTTACTTCGGTAAAAAGACTTGAGTGAGTAAATATCCAACGTGTAACTCTTTCAGAAACAACACTTAAGCGCTGTTTTTTTTTTTTTTTTTTTCAGTGAGGCAAACCGCAATCAATAGGGACTATATCCGTAGGGTGGGATTGTTTCATCACGCGCCTCGATCTTTCTTTAAAGCAAGAGACCGGGACGCAGATTCGTCAGCTGATATAGCACCGGGTAATATAACCCCACAATGATGTTACAGTCGCCCAAAAAATTTAAGGGGAGGGGCTTCAAATTTGAATGATAAAAAAAAAATCTAAGATTTGAAATAAAAACTGAGATGCCATTATAAAATCCATAAAATAATCACATTGAAAAGTTTCATTAAAATTTGATAATTCCCAGATTTTGGTAAGTTTATTCACATCAGTGGGGGGGTGGGTAAGATGTGTTTTACGAAAATAGGGATGATTTTGCAGTGCCGTAGTATAGAATGTATTAAAGAATAAATTACATGTCAATAATGTTTGCGACTTTTAAAATTCATCCTCATGTTATTACTTTTTCGGCTTAGACAAAACAGGGTGCAATTCGCAAAATGCTCCCTGGACGTCTTATCCTAAAACAGCTAAGTCTGTGCCTGCTGAAAATTCGAAAGACCTAGTAAATCTTACTAGAAAATTTTCTGAATAAAATTATGAGTCTCTTGTCTTTACGGAAAAAAAAAACAATTGAAAAGTTTGTTTGTTGGTTATTTTTTCAATTTCAAATGAAAATATATATAGTGGGGAACATTGTAAAATATTCCATAAAATTGTTAAGAAAAAACGTTTCGAACAGATTTTTATTATGTTAATTATGGAAATTCCGTGAAAATCGGGCATTAGATTGATTTTCATAAAAAAATTTTTAAGCTCTGTCATGCTTTGGAATTGGCCTACATTAAAATCAATTGATTTAACGCGTGCAAAATGTAGACATTGTTTCGTTCCATAAATTTCTTGTATCTCCGTGAAACTGACATTAAAAAATCATCAGCGATTAAAAAAATGTCCCTCTTCAATGGACAAAGAGATTTAAAATATTAACTTTTATTGGCAAGTTCATTGTGTAATGATGGGGGGGGGGTTCAAGAGTGCAAATTAGTGGTACTATTGTACTATTGTAGAATTCTGCACAAAAAGATTATTTTTATTTACATTGTCAATTACGAATACGTATTGCAGTCGTCGCACATAAAACTCGTCTAAATGTGATGAGTAGACACGCATGACATTAGGAAAGTTGCTTACGAGGTTCTACCCCCTACATATTTAATGAGAATACAAAAAATGAACCCACAAAAAAAAACGATTTTTACTTTTTTTTTTCTATAAAGATAAGGGGCTGAATAATTAATATCAAAGAAGATTATTAACAGTTTCTAATTCAGAGGAGTTTTAAGTAAAGAACCATAAAATACTGATTTCTGCTAAAAATGATCAATAAGGAACCTGGCGCGGTTTAAAAAAAAAAACAAAAAAACTGACCCATTTACTTAATTTCAAGATAAACTTCATTCGTAGGTGGGTTGTTTTTCGGCTTTCCCCGGCTGTCGTTTTTTAAGGCAGGAGGCGTACGTCAATCCGCAGATGAGATGGTAAGTAACCCCTCGCGAATTTTTATCGCCCCCAAAATAGTAGGGGCGCAAGAGTTAAATGAACATGAAAAACTCAAAGTTTTGAAATAAAATAACTTGAATGCATTAAAAATTTCATTCATTGATAAATCAACATTGAAATTTCATTAAAAATCGGATAATACCCAGATTCGTGGTATTTTAAATCAGTCAAGGGGGATATATTTTTAAATACGGATTTTTTTGCCACTTTTGGAGTGCCGTAGTATAAGAGTATTAAAAATGATTACATGTGTAATATTAATTGCTTTTTTTAATTTTATCTTTTTACTCATTCCTTATAAATTACGTACTACTTTTCGATAAGAAAAAAAGGTGCAGTAATCTCATAAATGCGCTTCTGGCCTCACTACACAAAAACATTAAGCGGTGCCTGCTGAAAATTCTGTGAACGATTCGGGTGAATAAGGAATGAATCCCATTTCAGTGTTAAACAGTCAGTCAGCAGTCTCGGCAGATCCCTTACTACTACATGAGTTCAAGCCCAGCACTGTATGCCCCATATACCTGCAATCTTGTTCATATCCCGCGCATATGAATGGGAAATGATTTTTTTTTAAAAGCTGTTATATTTCAGCGAAGATGGAACGGCAAAAGCTCAGCGAACCTGTGGATGAGCCAACAACGGTCCGTCGATCGAGAGACAACGGGTCGGCAATGTTGTAACGTGTGGGCGAAGCAGAGGAAGTTGACAGGAGTCCGATTGGTCGTGGAAGTTAAAAAAAAAAAAAAATGTTAGTGCCCTTGGGCCGCGATTTATAAGTGCAAGTGCCGTGATGGCAAGACGAGATTTGTGACGGTGTCTCGCAGAAGGAGTTAAAAGCGAGACGGCCTTGGAAGTGGTGATGTGGCAAAAACAGAAGAAATTTAGTGTTGATAAAAAAGAAAAAAATTTTAAATAAGTAAATAATAAAATAAAAAAAATAAATAAAGAAACACACAAAACAACAAACAAAAACAAAAAAAACAAACAACAAATACAACAAAACAAAAAAACAAACAAAAAAACAACAAACAAAACAAAACAAAACAGCACAACCCCTTTCTATTAGGTGGCTGAATTATCGAACAACCCATTTTTTTCACCTAAACAGTTCCAGGACCCAACACCCAAAGTTTTTTATAGAACCATCCCGTTAGCAATATATATTTCCTGGATGAATCAGCTTTTCCAGAAACCCAACCCATCAAAGAAACCCGAATTTTTTCGCCAACTACACCATAAGGACGCCCACTCCAACTAAAGGAACCGACCGGCTTGCTTCGAACCTTGAAAAGATAGTTCGGCGGTCCTAAGCAATAGCAGCAGGGAAAGGGGCAACCAAAAATGGCCCACAATTTTAATTTTGTTTTTTCAGTTTCTTGGGAAATCTGTTGTTAACCCAACCCTCATTAATGAAATACGAAGCAAACATATGTGCTTAAAATCCAAATCATCGAAAGGGGAAATTTTTTAAAGTAGTGATAAAACCATAGAAGGCGGAAAGGGGCATTTTGGTGTAATTAGGCTGCGCAGGAGAGAATGCAGCTTTTGAATTGAACGTCAGCGAGTGAACCTAGATAAATAGATCCATGTAGTGGTATGACCCGTTTTGTTACCCTCACCCCCAAAAAACTAAAACTTGCCGGCTGTAATGCCGAGTCGTGATGACACTACCATGTACATGAGTGTGCTCACTCAAATTATAGTTTGTTAAATATGCTTAAAGTGGTTACATGTCTTTGATAGAAGCAGAAGTAAATTTCATTTGGCTAGAATTGAGGCAAGCAATAGTCTCTGCCGATCATTCTATGGAAAATGAATGGTTATCCTTCCTGTGATCCCCATCTTTGTGGTCATGTGACACATCCTAGACGCGTGGCGATCAGTTGTGAACAAGAAAGGCGTCCATTCATCGTGAAATTGTTTTACAAGTTAGTCCGCAAATCAGAGAATACTTAAATGCGAGGTCGATCCTCAATGGACACATATAGTCTTGCGACGGTTATTAAATCATTCTATCCGTCGGCGACGGGTTAGGTAAATACCTAAATTTAAAATATCAATTAAAATCATTTTATCCAAACTGTAAGTGGGTTTGAACCAATTTTTTTTTTGGTTGAATTTACAATATAAGAAAATGGTATGGTTCATTTTCTTTTTTACGGCTTATAACAATTTCTAGAAATAATACTCAAATAAAGGTATAAATGACGGAAAGATTTTTCAGATTAAGTTCTTTTTTTTATTAGCAAACAGTTAAGTTTTTTATTTTCTTTAAAACTACTATATGTAATTAAAAGACTGCAATGTGGAATTGCGAATAATGTAAATCGAGGTGTGAAGATTTTTTTACTTATGAAAAACGGTTGGAATCCCGCAAAATCGATAAATTTTAAATTTATTATTTCATCGGTAAAAAATTAAGTGTTTGTACTTTTCTCATTATAAATAAAATTAATTGAGATTTTATCTCAATGAATTGTCTGAAGTATAGAGTGGACTCCTAGAGATAAGATCCATACGTGCTTTAGTAACGACGTTTGATCCCGCGGATGCCCCAAACTTCAACCTAGAGACACACTCCTGTGAACTTTTAGCTGAAAGAAATTAACGAAACAAATAAGTATTTAACATACTTATTGTTTCGTTATTTTCTTTCAGCTAAAGTTTATGTTTAAATTTTTCAAATTAGCTCGTGCTAAAACGTTTAATGTATTTGGTTTCTTAGTCGCTGCAGATACATAAAAACTAAAGAAAAAAGTACTTAAATAAAACTAAAATTTTAGAAAATTACTTTGTTTTTTTCGGATAAAAATGTTATTGCATTAAAGATAATTTTTTGTTTTGTTCTTCCTCAAAATTTGTTTACAATTATGTACATTAACGTAAATTTTCGAAAAAACATTACATTAAGATTTCACGCTAAGAAATCTTGTGATATAAATTATGCTGGCTATATTAAATATTATTCTGAATAAAGATAGGCTTGCAACTACGATTTATAGAAATTAAAGACAGGGTAATTTACCCAACTGGTACCACGGTTAAGAACGTATTGGATTGAATAGCTTTTCAACGTGGGATTAATGGCAGAGTATGGCTTCATAACAGAAGGAGGGTCAAGAGATTATGACCAAGAAATACGTTTGTACCGGTAAGCGTTCCACTTAATTGATTGATCTGTCATTGAATTATCACTTAATCAGTAAAAGTCGAAAGCCTACATGTTATACGATCCTTATAAACATAATGAATATGTGAGATTTTTAAGGCGAATGATTTCTCTCACTAATTTAGTGGTAGAATAACGGTAATAACGGGTAGTGTCTGCAGACCCATTACTCCTGAAATTAGGGTGTGTGATCCCGTGATGTCCCATACTACCACAACCTTGATTAATACTTCGTAGGCAACATGTTGGAAATAAATACTGTAACTTGCTTTCAAGATAATTTGTTAGCTAGAAGTTATATAAGTCAATAGAATTTTCCTTTTTTAAATAAGGCAGGCAAGATCATAAGCTATCTTCGACCGCAAGTATTTCGATGACAGACGAATGGGGTGGATATAATATATTAACTTTTAGACTCAAACAACTCATGTTCACTAGAATTGACCACTAGACTGTGCATAGTTACTGCTATCGAAGGAGCAATATTTTTTCATCTTTATTTGTAGAATGCATCCACAAACAATGTTTGAGAAAAACGAATAGAGCAAGACGAGTGCTTTTATACTAAAATTATTACTGTAATAAAAGTCCGATCGGTACTATTCGAGTTACTTCATTCTATCTAGGGTACGCATGACCCCTCCCTCCCCGAAAAAAAAAAAGCCGCGTATTTTTTCTTAGCTTTGCGTATTGGGAATTCCGATCCCGTCATCGTTTTTACAAACATGCAATCGTCTAGGGTTCGCCAGTTTCGGGTTTTTCTTCGTAGCGAAGTGAATGGGCTCGCAAATTCGTCATTCTAATCTGTACAGTAAATGGCGTCCAAGCCTAGTGCTAAAGATCAATTTTTGTTCTAAGAAATAAAATTCCTTATTTATTCTTGATATTCTCTGAAGGTCTCAAAAAAAACTAAGAATTTTTTTTACAATCAGACTAATACAAAACAGAAATTATTCGAAAAAGGTATATGACAATTACCTCATGAAATTGTATATTAAACAGAGCGGTGTAATGGACATTGTACAATGTCTAAATTGGCTTAACGGCTACGAAGACAGACTTGTCAGTATTTACCCAAACGTAAAGTACTGGTAGGGATGTGTCAACAATAATCAAACTCAGTATTCAATTTGCAAGGATCTTCACTGATTTTGAATTATCCATCCAAGACCTTATTGACAATCTAGTTTAAATGTGGATGAGCTGTAAGTTGGTCCTAAAAAATTAAAGTTCCGTTGGCAAATCCCTTGTTGTGGCGGCTTAAGGCACCGGGAATAACCTAGTTTCAGGCAAGGGTGCAAGTGTTGCCGAGCTATGTGGTCTCCTGGATCAAGCGGGAAAATTTTACGACTTTCGCTCCAGAGCTCAGATGCATTGTCTAGTCCGCTTACACGGATGGTTTGTGAGATGGGGGACAGGTGGCCTGACAGCTTCTTCTCGCTTGTGTGGTGCTGGTTACGATGACTGATATATAATACATAAGATGATATTCAAATTTAAAACTATGAAAAATTGAGGATATGTATAGAAGCGTGAATATTGAATGTAGCAACGACTGCATTCCACAATATTTACTTGCATCAATACATATTGAATACATTAGATAATTATTAAATTGTTAAAACTAGCAGAAAATGCTGAAAGTCTTGTAATATAAGTCTGGTATTTATACGACTGTCACTGTTTCATTCCACTAATATTTAAGCTGCATGAAAATCATCAGTTGTCGAAATTTGATTTAAGTGCTGTTTAGTTTTAAAAGTAAGATATTTTTATAGCAACCAAGGACGTAACTCTTCCTTTATTTACAATATTTGATTGACTACAAAACTACAAAAATAAGAAAGCAGAAAAATATATTTGTAATTCAAATCGTTCATTTTAAATTAGCGTCAGGTTCGTAGAGCATTCTACCTAGGCAAATTGCAGACGTTTCCGTTTCGATAACGACGCGTGCGCAATCAGTGCTGGAAATTTGATCAGCTTCGGTAAGGCATCTGAGTAGAGGACGTAGGTTGTGGTGCTCTACCCTAAGCAGAATACATTTCACTTGTCTAGTGGAGAATGAAAAGGGTAACACCATGGCTTTTAGGCTGATACCTGACATAGGCATGGCGCCGCTTGCTTAAAAATGACTTATCGTGGTTATTTAACAACATACAACTCCCTGTGGATATTTAATGCCAAATATTGATTTATTGAAACGATAGATTAAAGATAGTGAAGAGGAGGAGGGGTTGGAGGAGAAGAGAGGAGAGAGAGAGAGAGAGAGGGGGGCCAGAGTTCAGGTCGGTTAAAATGAGAAGTTTCTTTAAATAGAAGGCCATCTGAAACATAAGTTTTAGTGTTGTGGTTAATTGAGTTATGTTTTAGTCATAAGTGTGAATTGAAACTGCAATCCACTTCTGAGAGTAAGGAGTCCCTTTCATTATCTATTACTTCCGGGTGTAGTAGCACCGCTGTTAGTTCTTCCAACTGCTAGTCAAATAGGATTTGATTGAGATACGGGAATTGTTTACCTGTATCAAATGATGAGAAGTCTACATTTTGTATACAAAGTTGGAGACCATTTATTGGTTCAACTGATTTTGAGACATCAAAATAACCCAACAAGGTTTGACATGTCATAAGCCAATCGAAAATGATAGATTCGTCGTCGTTGGTTCATTCAAAGTTTGGAGAGAGAGAGAGAGAGAGGGGGGGACAAAGGTTAAAAGCGGTTTTGATTTCCTATAACTAATTATGACAAGATAGGGGAACCACTCTTGACTGATAAATTTATTTATTTATTTCCGTATTAAACTAACCCTTAAATCCTAACCTTCAGTCTTTGTTATCCTATAGATCAAGTAAATATGAATAAATTCCAGTCAAGAGGTGGTTCCCCTTGATTGCATGTTGACTTATAGGAAATACCGTTAAACTACTATAATACTGATGATAAGCAACCGTGTGAGATCAGAAAGAAGAAGAAGAAGAAGAAGAAGAAGAAGAAATGAGGCTTTAATGTTTATTTTCTAGAAGATTTCATTATTTAGTTGAAATAAAGATTGGGAAAAAAATAAAAAGGAAGATAAAAGAGAGAAGAAAAAGGGAGAAATAACGAAAATAAGAAAAAAATTGTTGAGAAGAATAATTTAAATCTGATTATTTTCATTTCTTTATTGCAAAAGAGTCAGTTCATTATTGTTATTTGAATTTTGAAGTTTGATAATAATTTTGAAAGTACTATTTCCTAGAAGATTCCGACGAGGGTAACGTGTCTAACTAATAGTCGTAACAACTTACTGTAAAAATGGAAACGTAATATTGAGTCTTTCAGTTAACAGTGATAAAATGTGTAATGCTGAAAAGAATTAATGACTAAAACATCAAGAAAAGAAAGCAAATAACAGGATGGCTGAGCTTTTAACAAAAACTGTTTTTTTTCTAATATTATCTTTTGATTATAATATATTGACAAATATATTTTACGTATTTTTATCAATGAACAATTTACAAATATATTTTCGTATGATATAATTTTTATATATGTACGAGTAATGTTTTATTTTTTTCAAGTGAGTCAGTCTAGAATTTCTGTATATATATATATAATATAATTAATATATATATATTATAATATAATATAGTAAGACACACCTTGGGGGAAACCATCTAGCCTCTGGGTAGCTCGATTTAATTGCAAACGCCATCCCCCGACTCTCGCTTGCTTCATTAGATTTCTCCTTCCAGAAAAAGTATAACCCAGTCTCAAACTGCCGACTACTCATCGTGGGAGCCGAACTTACAGATAGCGCAATGATATCTAGAGATGTCTGCTGAATCCCTTCGAGAGATCGGAGACGTCTAGCCGGATGGTGCTGTTTGTTGTGTCTTGCGTTGTTCTGATTTCCACATGATATATTTATAAGGAAAATCCTGAGAGTTGGTATTTATGTTTGCATTTTTAGCTGTCGGCTTTATATATTATTATTCTTTAAACCGCTGTGTTGAAACCATCCGTCAGCTCCCGCGGTAGACTGAACCAAGATTGTAAATTGGCAAGCAAGTGTTAGGACACATTTCTTAGTCCTCGCCGCATTCGATGAGGCATGCTATCCTAAATTAGGGCTGCTCAGCCACTCAGAGCTCTGCCCAAACCCAACCATGGCCAGTTTGATTGGGAGACGGACAATTAAGAAAGAACAGTCTGAGCCGCCAGTGTGCAGGGTTGAACTCATACTTCCAGTTAGTTAAACCTGTAAACGATTCGCCTACACCTCCATCGCTACTGGCCTTTTAGGGAAAAAATAAATTAAACTTTTAAATCAGGAAAATACCTTGTGCGAAGAGAATATTTTTAGTTGACTATTAGGCCACGGAACTAGCTCCACTTCTGGTAACAGAGTTGCGAGAGCCAGTGTGAGAACAGATTCAACAAGACTGTGCAAACAAAGGTATCCTCAAGGTGGCATTTGCTAGCGCCTGATACCAACCCAGGTTATCTACGTCCGCGTGTAAAGTAAATGTGTCTAGAGTGGCGTTGAGCAAGAAGCCTTTTCGCCTGTTGAACGAGGTCTTGATTTTCCCCTGCTGTGGAGTCCTAGCCACCCTCCCACCAGGCAGCCTTGGTCGGGTTACAGTTTAGTCGCCGATGACCGCGACTATGAAACAGGTTGTACTGAATTACATATAAAGAATTGATGTATGAGGACAACAATAACGTAGAAAAAATCCAATAAAAAGAGAATATGTTGTCCTCCCCAGGATTTGATTAATGAATATGTTAATGGATTTTATTCATCAAAGAACAGAAAATTATTAAAATCCGATAATTAGTCCGTTTTGAGAGAATTTATGAAATGAAGGAACGAATGAAATTTTGTTTTTCGACAAACAAGTGTGTCAATGAAGTACAGAAATGTCTCAAAAGAAATAACATCGTGACAATCGAATACGTTGGAACTTGAGTCATGAACTTTTACCTGTCTTTCATTTTTTCGTTATTAAAAAATTATACTTTGAATTTTGGGTATACAGCATAGTAAAGGCGTCTTGGGAAGTTTTCCCTTGAATTCATTAATTTTTTTTTTTTCAGAAATACAAGGTGTGACAAAAACAGTGTCAAGTTTAAAGCTGTTTACCTAGTAAGAAAGTGAAGAATGACGACACTTTTTTTTTCAGAATACAGAGCGTGAGCAAAAATCGTCGATACTTTGACACACTTTGTGTGTGGTGTGTGTATATATATATATATATATATATATATATATATTTAATGTGAAATTTGAAATTAAAGTGATTGCCTATGTGACAATGAAATGACATAGATGATGCAAAACATCAACGACTAACATGACTGAAGCATAAGCAGATGAACGGCTAAAGAAAGAAAATGTATTTGAATATTCGATGGAATATTGTTATGTGTTTGGTTCATGAATCTTTGAACTGGAGGAAGGCCACATCCAGTCACACTGTCTTTTGACGAAATGCATTTGCCGCCAAACATTGTAGACTAATTACATTCTTTAGGGAAGTAATAAAAACGTTCTTTTTTCATTCTACAAGGGATGCGCAATATTTTTTTGATGTAACCCGGCTGAAATCAATCCAGATTCACAAACCAATTATAGAGCTCCCTTGCAAGAAATGTTAGTAATGCGAGTAAATAATGGGAGATTGTCTCCCTTTCTCAATTGTTTGTTCAGCATCAGTTCCAACAGGAAAGAAGCCTTCTACAGGATTCTATCCGACTCCTTTGCAAAACACATTGAAGCAAGAAGACATGACGGCCAGGATTTTGAAACTGGAACTTTATAAAATCTTCCATCTTCATTGTGAATAATATCTAGTGAAACTTGATATTTTCTCGTTGGAAGAATTATCAAGTTCAATAAATCATTCTGAAAACTTCTGTAATTTTAACTCATACAAAGTTATTTTTTATCATGACAAAGAAAAGTCATAGGTTGTCTTTTGCGTGAACATAACATATACTTAGTGAGCATTTGAAAATTGTTTACTAATGATTCTGTCTCGCGAGAATTTGATGATATAGTCGTATAAAAAATTATAATAACATCTAATTAGCAAGAATCTCTGGTATTCAGCCGATGCAGATCTTATACAAAACTGATGATATATTTTATGGTAATTTTCATGGACAATTTTACAAAACCTAAGGGCCATTATGCTTGCTGCGTAATGTCATCCCATGTCTGCCACATAACGATAACAAAGATAACAACAAGCCTGTCTATCCGACGTCCTAAAAACAAGTTATAGATAATTAATAGATTCACGATTTAGTAACGGGGTTATAAAAGATTTTCGGTGTACCATTGGTAAGATTTCCCTGCAGTCCTAAGCTTCTTCATAAAATTTGGATTTTGAATATTCTGACTTAAGATGGCTAAGACAAACATTGCCAGTCTGATAGGCTCGAATATTCTCTCTTTTTTATAATCCCCCTTTTCTGAATATCGCTGTATAATGTGTATGTAGAAGTTCTGATAGCCAATTAAGTCATCTTCTTCGCATGCATTTTTATACGAAAGTCAACATCACTCCTGGTGAGCAAAAAAGAAACAATTTCTTTTTGGTACCCTTTAGAGCATAGCTCAAAAATGGTCATCTCATCCGTGTCTACGCAAGTTAATTGATTGGCCCCATTTATGAACGAGGTAAAATTTAAAATTCTATAATGACTTTATGGATGATGATAGAACATTCATTTCTTTATGATTTTGGATGCTGATAGTGGCACCCCTTTCTACCAAAAAGTTGAAGCGGTTTTCTAGCTTGCCACAGAAGAGGCACTCGCAACTGGCAGTTCTCCTAGCGGATGAAACAGCGTTGATTATCAGCCTCGGCTTAAGAGAATCGTAACCGATATGCTTGTCATTAAACAAGCTGCTTCGACAGACAAGTCATGTTTCCATATCATCTATGCCCAACTGTGGATCGCTCCAGCCACATTCCCCAATCGAGAAAATAAATTAAGAAGTGAAGAAGCGTGATCAAAACAGGCATGGGTAGAGAAGGATGAGACCTCCAACATTGTTAGACATGATGAAGTCGTCTTGGTCCAGAGAATATGGATTCAGTAACTGTTTTGAGTTCCGTTAAAGGAATTAGAACGGGATGAAGTTTGAAGAATTCTTGCAGGCAATTTCTAAACTCAAATGCTCAATTTTCTGAAAATAGAAGAACAAAAGTATATAAATATTAAAATAAAACACTCAAAATATATTTAGCAATGATAGCAGTTTTTAACTTACGGTTTCTATTTTTTTTAAATGAATATGTATAACTCTACATCCTCTTACTTAAAGGTGTTGAATGAAGAAAAAATATTTTTAATGAATGATAACTTTAGTTGAAAATAAGTCCGAAAATCGAAAATAAAAGTAAAAAAAAAGCTAAAAAACTATTTTTTGGCAATTTTGATGTACTCATTTTGATAACATTATGTTAGATTGGCTATGTCTTATAAAAAAAGGTATACTCAGTATTTGTTCTGCTTTAAAATGGACGGGGGGGGGGGATACAATTTCTCAAATTGAGTTTTCGTCAAAAATATTATTCTAACTCAACGGTTTCGATTTGTAAAAGGAAATATGTGTATTTAGCGCGTTGACTTGCAGATCGTATCTCGATTGGTTTAAAGTTGAATCAATATTTTATATTCTCAAATTTTTCCTGTTATTTGAAACAATTATTTATTTTCCTTTAAAAATGTATAGTCATGTATAAGTAAGTAAGTAAAGCTAAAGTCGACCAGGCGGCCTAAAGTCGTATCAGCGTATTCAGCAGAGGGAGTCTATCCCTTTTCAGAAGCCGCTAGACCAAGGAGACTTGTTTTTTAGCATCTGAGGTGGAGCGTCCCACACCTGACCATGCAGCTCCTACTTTACGCGCACAGATCCCTGGTGCTCACCACACGCTGAGTTAGTGGGGACCGGTATTTGAACTAAGGAACCTGTGTTCGTAGCCGCACGCTTTAACCGTGACTGCAGTAACCAATTCCTTTTATTATAACTGGCATTCACTGTGAATCGACAAGGGTAATAGATTCCTAAGATAAAGAAACACATTCCTCAAATAAACGGCAACGTTAAGATAGATATACATAAGTAAAATAATGGAAGATGATTAATGAATAAAACAAATGAAATAGGATCTATCAACCCGCAAAGGATGTGTCAAGTGGTGCCCAGAGCCTCTAGAATAGAGGCTAACATAAAGGCAAACAAGGACACATGGGCAAAATCAACATAGAAACACACTACGTAAGAATTTGAATAATGATACAGAAGTTATTAAACAAACAAACAAACAAATTCAGCAAAGTACAAATACAAAAGAACGATTGACAAAAACAACAGTGAGCTTTTCTCTATAATGACTCGAAACTATTAAAAGTTTCTCGAGAAAGAATTTTTTCATTCTCGAATATTCAAAGAAAAAATCTAGTTGCCTCATGTTCTTTACGACTTACATTTTGTAATCGCCTTTAAAACACAATCCAAAACATATATATATATAATTATAATATATATATATATATATAAAATAAATAAATGCATAAGATAAATAAATAAATAAAAAGATTTTTACCCCATTGTAAGACTGTACCTATGGTGACAGGAGTCAAAGAGAAAAAAAAGGATAACTTTGAGTCTGGCTTCTTAGGTGGATGGGTAGTCAGACAAAATTAAACTATGAATTAAACTAGTTGAATGAACTCTGGAACAAGTATAGAGAAGAAAACAAAAAATAATATATAATAAAATTAATAAATATAAATAGAGAAATATATAAAAAAAATTATTTTAATACCAACGAATATATTAGATTAATATATAGTTGTATAAATATACTTGAATAGAAAATGAAAAGAAAATAAAAATAAAATATATAGCACACACTATCGCAAGTTTTGGATACCTCTTATATATATATATATATGATATTAATATAAGAATAAATATATATATATATAATAATAATATATATATAATATTATATATATATATATATAATATATATATATATATATATATAATATATATATATAATATAATATAATATAGTATATATTATTTATAATATAATATATATAATTATATCTATATAATATATATATATATTATATTATAATATTATATATATATATATATATAATATATATATAATGTTAATATATATAATAGTATAATTATTATATTATATATATATATATAAGAGGTATCCAAAACTGGTAGGTGTGATTATATTTTATTGTTTATTTTTAGTTTCATTTTACAATAGTATCATTCTATACAACATTATATTATCTTAATATGATTCGTTGTTAAGAATTATTTTTTTATATATTTCTCTATTTATAATGTTTATTATTTTTTATATTTTTTTGTTTCTTCCTATTACTTGTTCAGATCATTCATAGTTTTCAAGTTCATAGTTTAATTTTGTCTGACTACCATCCACCTAAGAAAGCCAAGAACTCAAAGTTGTACTCCTTTTTTCTCAATTGCCTTACTGTTCACCATGGTGGACAGTCTACACATGTAAAATCTTGTTTATTTATTATTCATTTATTCCATTTATTTTATTTTATATATATAATATATATATATATATTATATATATATATATACTGTTTTTGGGGATTGTTTTTAAAGCGATACAATGTAAGTGTAAAGACAGATACATGAGGAAACGTAATTTTTTTGAATATTTCGAGATGAAAAATTCGTTCAATGAGACTTTCTAATAGTTCAGAGGTCTTATAGAGAAATTGCTCATGTTGTTTTTTGTCAATCGATTCTTTTGTATTTTGTACTTTGGTTGTAATCTGTTTGTTTTTGTGTTGTAATAACTTCTTAGCATTATTCCTAAATTCTTCGTGTTGTGTTTTCTATGTTGATTTTTGCCCATGTTCCTTGTTTGCTTTATGTAGCCTTTTCTGTGCCTCTGCACCCTTGACACATCTTTTGCAGGGTGGAGTAGATCTATTCATTTGTTTTTATTCATTAATTCATTTCATTTATTTATGAGTTATACTATCTTAGTTGCCAGTTTGGTATATGGTGTTTCTTTATCGCTTAGGAGTCTCCTACGCCCTTTGTCGAATTCACAGCTGCAATAGCCAGTTTATAAGTAATGAAGGAATTGGTTAGCGTCAGTCGGTTAGAGCGTTCGGCTAGAAACACAAGGTTCCTAGTTGAGTCCGGCCCCACTAAACTCAGCGGTGAAGTAGCTACAGGATCGGTGCGGTTAAGGTAAGGACGTGATGGTGGTGGGGCCTCCACCCAGAGTGCTAAAAAAAACAATCTCCGTTGGTCTAGCGCTTTGAAAAGGGGATAGACTCCCTCGCTGACAGCTGATACCACCTTAGGCCGCCTGGTCGACTTTACTTTACTTACTTACTTTAATGACTAGTACATTTTTAAAGGAAAATCAAAATAATTGTTTTAACATAACAGGAAAAAAATGAGTAATTTATAATAAAAAATATTTGTTCAACTTTAAACCCAATCGAGACGATCTGCAAGTCAACGCGTAAAATACACATATTAAATCCTTTTACAAATCGAAACGCGTTAGATTAATGAATAATAATTTTGACGAAAACTCATTGAAAGATTATATCCCCCCCCCCGTCTTTAAACAAGAACAAATACGAGGTATATGCCTTTTTTATAAGAAATAGCCAATTACATAATTATCAAAATGAGTAAATCAAATTCCAAAAATATTTTTTTAGTTTTTTTATTCTTATTTTATTTCGCGATTTTCGGACTTATTTTCAACCTAAAGTATCATTCTTAAAATATTTTTTTCTGCTTCTCTATTTCATCACTTAAGTAGAGATGTTAGGTTATACATATTCATTTAAAAAAAGAATGAGAAACGCGTAATGTCTAAACTGTAATCATTTGTTGTAATATACTCCTTTTGATGTTTATTTTAATATTATATCTTTTGTTTTATCTATCTGTTTTCAGAATCTGTCATCGAGTTTAGAAATTGCCGTCAAGAATTCTTCAACTATTCCCGTCGACATTCTTTAACGGAAATAAAACAGTTACTGAATCCCTATTCTCTGGACCTAAAAGACGATTCTCAGTCTACAAGATGTTGGAGGTTTTCATTGCCTTGCTCTACCATGCGTTTTGACAGCTTCTCACCCTTTTCTTAATTTATTTCTCCGAGTGAATTGTGGAGCGGTGGTGTAGTTCCGATTTCCAAACAGTTTGGGAATAGATGAGTATAAACATGGCTTGTCTGTCGAAAGCAGCTTGTCTTAAAATGACAAGCATATGTTAAGATATCTTAAGCGGGAGCTGATATCACGCTGTTGTCATCCGCTAGGAAAGCTGCAGTGCGAGTGCCTCTTCTCGTGTGCAAGCTGACCGAAACCGTCAGAACTTTTGGTAGAAAGGGGTGCCACTATCAGCACCAAAAGTCATAAGGAAGATGATGTTTTCGTATCATCATCCATAGAGTCATTATAGAATTAAATACCTCGTCAATAAATGGGGCCAATATTAATTGGGTAGACACGGAAGGAAATGACATTTGCTGCGTGCTCTAAAGGGTACCGAAAAGAAATTGGTTTCTTTTTTTTGCTCACCAGGGAGAGGTTGACTTCGATATAAAAAATGCATGCGAAAGAAGATGCAGCTTATGGCTATCAGAACTTCTACTACATCTATTATGACTAGACGATTATCAGAAAAGGGGGTATATAAAAAAGAAGAAATAATTTCGAGGCCTATGACTGGAATGTTGTCTTAGTCCAATCTAAGTCAGAAATTCAAAAATCAAATGTTATGGAAGAAAGCTTTAAGACTGCGAAATCTACGCAAATGGACCACCGAAAGTCTTTATAGACCCGTTACTAAATCGGATCTATATATTATAACTTGTTTTAGGGGCTGGATAAGACAGGCTTTGTTGTATCTTGTATGCGTTTATGTGGTCCTAGACATGGGATGACTTACGAAGGCAACAGTAAATGGCTTAGTTTTGTAAATGTCATGAAATTACCATAAAAATATATATCAGTTTTGTATAGGATCTGCAATCGGCTGAAATACCAAAGAGATTCTTGCTAATAGATGTTGATTATATTTATACGATAGTATCACAAAATTCTCGCGAGAACAGAATCATTAGTAAAACAATTTTCCAAATGCTCACAAGTATATGTTAATGTTCACGCAGAAAAGAACAACCTATACTCTTTGTAGATAAAGAAGATACTTGATGAGTTGAAAATTTACAGAAGTTTTCAGATGATTAATTGTAACTGATAATCTCTTCCAAAGAGAAGATCCAAGTTTCAATAGATATTGAATTCACAATGAAATGGAAAGATTTTAAAGTTCATTTCAAAGATCCTGCCGAATGTCTCTTGCTCAGATGTGTTTGCAAAGAACGTCCGGATAGAAGATCTGTAAATGGCTCTTCTGGTGAACTGATTGAACCAAACAGAAGAAAGGGGAGACAATCTGCCATTATTTCACTCGAGTCTAACCTTTCTTGCAACGGGGAAGCTATCAAAATTGGTTTGTGAATGCTGGATTTGATTTCAGCCGGGTTACATCCAAAAATATTGCATCGCCCTTGTAGAATGAAAAAAGAACGTTTTTATTATCCCTAAAGAATGTATAGTCACAATGTTTGGCGGCAAATGCAATTTGGTCAAAAGACAGTTTGTGACTGGATGTGGCCTTCCTCCAGTCATAAGATAATTCCACCAAACAACAAACAATATTCATGAATATTCAAATACAATTTCTTCTTTAGCCGTTATCCTGGCTTTTCTCAGTCATGTTAGTCGTGGTGAGTTTTTGATTATCTATCATTTTCATTGATCACAAGGCAAATGCACTTTAATTTCAAATTTCACATTAATATTATATATATATATATATATCTTAATATATACAACACACGACACACATAAGGTGTCAAAGAAAAGTATCGAGATTGTTTGTCACGGCTTGTATCTGAAAAAAAGTTTCATTCATTCTTCATTTCTACCTAGGTAATACAGCTTTAAACTTGACACTTTTTTGTTCACACCTTGTATTCTGAAAAAAAATTAATGAAATTCAAAGGAAAACTTCCCAATGACGCCTTTACTAGGTATATACGCAAGATTCAAAGATATTTTAATACGAAAAATGAAAGACCAGGTAAGAGTTCATGCTCCAAGGTTCCACGTAAATTCGATTGTCAGATGTTTAGTGTTCTTTGAGAATTTTTGTACTTTTGACACAGCTTGTATGTGAAAAAAATTTCATTCGTTCTCATTTCAAAATTCTCTCAACAACGGCTTAATTATCGGATTTTAATAATTTTCTGTTTTTGAATGAATAAAACCATTTAACATATTTAATTATCAAAAATCTGGAGACAACATACTTTTTTTTAATTGATTTGTTTCTACGTTATTGTTGCTGTCCACGCTTTTTTTGTGTTTTTTTTTGTTTTTTTTTGCCCCCCCTCATAAGCATCAATCTTTACTATGTAATTCAGTACAACCTGTTTCATAGTCGGGCATCGGCGACTAAACCTGTAACCCCACCATAGCTTGCCTGGTGGGAGGTCGGCTTAGACGCCCAGCAGGACGAAAATCAGGGACCTGTCAAGCAGGCGGAAAGCTTCTTGCTCACGGCCACTAGCACATTACTTTACACGAAGGACGTAGAAGTACCTGGTTGGTATGCCAGGCGCATAGCAATGCCACCTGAGGTACCTTTTGTTTTGCAGTTCTTGTGAACTGTTCATCACCTGCTGCTCTGACCTGATTACAAGAGATTGGAGGCTATTCCGTGCGCACTAAATATTCCACTAAAAAATGTCCTTCTAAGCGTCAAAAGACACGGGTATTTCCTGATTTAACAGATTTAATTTATTTTCCCTAAAAGTCCAGTACCCGCGATGGAGGGTGTAGCGAATGTAACAGGTTTAACTAACGAAGTTGTAGTTTTCAACCCTGCACACTGGCGCTCAGAGTTTCTATGTCGTCCTCCCAATGCAACGGCAATGGTTGGGCTTGGGCATTCAGGGAAAAGAAAAGAGAGAAAGGGGAGGGGGGAAGGGGAAGAAAGGAAAGAAGCAAAAAGAGGGAGAAAGGGGGGGGCGGAGCTTCTGATGGCCTGAGCACCCTGATTTAGGATAGCACTGCTTCACTGAATCGAGGCGGGACTTAAGAAAAGTTCCCTAACATTGCTTGCCAATTACAATCTGGTCAGTCTACGGCGCGCTGACGGATGTTCAGCATAGCGGTAAAGAAATAATACAAATATAAAGCAGCGACAGCTAAAAAAAATGCAACAAAATCACTCTCAGGATTCTTATAAAATATCATGTTGGAAAATCAGAACAAGCAAGACACACAAACAGCACCACCGGCTAGACGTTCTGCGATTCTCGCAGGGAATTCAGCCAGACATGCTCTAGATATCATTGCGCTATCTGAAGTTCGGCTCCCAGATGAGGGTCGTCGAGTGAGATGGGGTAACTTTCTTCGGAAGGAGAATCTAAAGAAGCAAAAGCGAGAGTCGGGGTGGCTTGCCAATTAAATCCCGAGCTAAACCAGAGCTAGAATGAGTTTCCCCCAGGTTGTCTTATATATATATATATATATATTTAATATATATATATATATATATATATATATAAAGAAATTCTAGACTGACTACTTGACAAAAAAAATAAAAACATTCATGGACATTATAAAATTCATACTCATACGAAAAATTATACTTTGTAAAGTTCTGAAAAATACTGTACAAATATATTTGTCCCAATATTATTGTATAATTAAAAAGATAATATTAGAAAAAAAAAGTTGTTTGTTAAAGCTCAGCCTCCTGTTGTTTTCTTTTGCATGTCTTAATTCATAATTCTTTCAGCATTAACATTTTTATCATGTTAACTTGAAAGACCAATATTACGTTCATTTTGTTACAGTAAGTTGTTAACTAATTAAGTTAACACGTTACCTCGTCGGAAGTACTCTAGAAAAGTAACTTCAAATATTAATCAATTAAAATAAGAACAGATGACTGTACTCTTTTGCAATAAAGAAATGAAAATAAAAGAATAAATTATTCTTCTCACAATTTTTTTTTCTTTTTCCGTTATTTCTCCTTTTTCTCTCTCTCTTTTCTTCTTTTTCTTTCTCAATCTTTATTCAACTAAAATAGAAATCTTAGAAAATAACATCAAATCCTCGCATTTCTTCTTCTTCTTCCTTCTCTTCTCTTCTATTCTCACACCGGTTCCGCTATCATCAATCATTATAGTAGTTTAAAACGGTTATTTGCTAATAAGTCTAACATGTCAAAGGGGAACCATCGTTGACGATAATTTATTTATTTATGATCCCAGCTAAGGAATACAGAAGACGAGGTTAGGAATTTAGGGTTAGTTTAATAGAAATAAATAAATAAATTTATAGTCAAGAGTGGTCCCCTTTGTCATATTAGACTTATAGGAAAATAACCGTTAAACCTGGTCCCCCCTCTCTCTCTCTCTCCTCTCCAAACTGTGGATGAACCAACGACGAATCTATCATTTTCGATTGGTTTATGACATGTCAACTGTTTGGGTTATTTGATGTCAAAATCCAGTTTAACAATAATTGGTCTCCAATTTTAATACCAAAATGTACTTCTCAATCATTGTGATACAGGTAAACAATTCGCTTATCCAATCAAGACTATTTGACTACGAGTTTGGAGGAACTAACAGGTGCACTACACCGAAGTAGATAAATGAAGAGGGGGCTCCTTACCTCTCAGAGTGGAGACTTGCAGTTTAATTTCACACTATGACTAAATAACTCATTAACCACAACCACTTAAAGACTTATGTTTCAGTGCTTCCTATTTTAAAGATAACTTCTTCATTTAACCTGACCTGAACTCTGCCCCCCCTCTGCTCCTCCTCTCTCTCCTCTTCTCTCCAACCCCTCCTCCTCTTCACTATTTTTAATCTAAATCGTTTTCAAAATAAATCAAATTTTTGGCATTAAATATCCCACAGAGTTGATATGTTGTTAATATAACCACGAATAAAGTTCATTTTTAGAAGCTAAGCCGGCGCAATGGCCTATTGTCGGTATCAGCCTAAAAGCCAATGTGTATAGCCCTTTTCATTTCCTGACAAGTGAATTATTCTTGCTTAGGTAGAGCACCACACCTCCGCATCTATCAGATGCCTTACCGAACTGACAAATATCCAAGCACGACTGGTCGACGGTCGTTAATGCGAAAACACGGAAACGTTGCAATTGCCTAGGTAATGCTCTACGAACTTGAGCTAATTTCAAATGAACCATTGAATTATCAAAATCTAATTTTTCTTTCTATTATTTTGTAGTTTGTAGTCAAGTCAATATTAAAATAAAGGAAAAAGTTACCGTCCCCCGTTGGTTGCTATAAAAATATCTATACTTTAAAACTAAACATGCATAACAAATTTCGACAAAACAACTGGATTTTCAGCAGTAAATATGGTGGAAGAGTGACGAGCTATGAAAACCGAAGAAACTTATTTTACAAGACTTCAGTATTCTGTAGCTAAAATTATAATAATTATCTTAAGTGTATTAATATGTTATGTAGCAGGTTAAATATGTGGAAGCAGTGGTTGTATATTAATAAGTTCACCGCGTAATATAACCCAATATTTCCTATAGTGTTCT
>CM042162.1:83378436-83423436 GCA_023376005.1 Doryteuthis pealeii
ATTGTTATTTGTACAACGTTTTCGGGTCGAATGTGCACAACAGGCCTTCTTCAGGTATTTCTTGTCGGACTCAAGGAAACCTTCTTGTAAAATTAGGAGCGCATTCCACGGAACTTTGAACCTACTCTTTATTCAGATCCAGAGGGATATCCTGTTCTCATTCCACTAACGGCATAGCTGGGGTACAGGTGTTAAGCTATGTTAATTATTATTCTATGTTACCTGCTGCCCCTGACCAGGAATGAACCGTGCAGTCTAGAGATAACTGTCATTTAGAACTGTCCTTAAAACCTAACTCCTTTATCTACTAGGCTGCCTATGTTGTCTAATTGACAATCCAAGTGTGATTTTTTTCATCACAAAAGTTACTATTTATTTTGTAAAAACGGATTTAAGTAGCGTCTTAGCAGGCATCTTGATCGAAATTGAGCTGGAAAAAATAGTTTTTAAAATGTATCAAAAAATAAATTAACATTGTGTAATATTATTTTGCTTTGTTACTGAATGGCTCATTATGTTACTTACTTTTCGACTTAAACAAATTTGATCCTAGATAATCGGTTTGATAAATTTTAATTTGTTTTTAAAAATGAAGAAGCAGACGCTATTTTGACAGATCTTACTTTTTTCCCTAATCCCAATAATCTAGCGAGAGCTTAATGGGTGACCGAACGGTCACTTTTTTTCTAGTTTATTATATATAATATGAAGAATAGGAGGGTTGGATAATCCGACAGGATCGTGGTAAGGAGGATTGAAGGAAAAAGGCAAACCATTCCTTTCCATCCCCGAAATTACTCACGCCCCACCCACTCACTTTTTCTCTAAAATACAAATGTAATGTAACACATGCTTTAATAAACTGACTGAAGAAGTTAGCGCTTAACGAAATATATATATCTCCACATCTATTTTGTTGAGTTATTCCTGTTTTGTCCATTTTTTCCTTTATCCTTATCACAAACACACCACATCGCAACACATAATATAAGGAAAAGGGGTTGGGATGAATCCGACAGAATGAGGTAATAACAAGGACATTGGAAAGAACAAAACTCAGACAAAAATGTGTAGTAATATTTTCGCTGGTTGTTGAAATCAGCTTCTCAGCTTTTACGAATAATATATAACTATATAATTATATATATATATATGGGTTGCTTGGTGCAAAATAGGAAATTAAATGTTGGTATGATAAGAAAAATAAGGAAAACAAGTATATATAATATATATATATATATATATATAGTCATCCACAGACGTGTTTCGACTAATCAAGTCTCTTCAGTGTGGCTAGACATTTTGTAAGCTACATAAAGCCGGGATTGAAATCCGATCGATTGAAGTGTCAGTCCGAAACCTTAACCGCTAGGATCTATTTAGTCGCAACACAGAATGCGAATGGGATTTAACTGTTTTAATACACACACATCTCTACATATGTAAAGGCTGCAATAGAGTGCTCAATCCCTTTTATAGGAGAGCATACACTGAGGTTAGAAAATTTTCACGAGTTTTAAAAAGCATGGGGAGCTGCCAAATTATATTCTAATCAAATTTTACTTTGTAACTTTTTTATCAAACATCAGACAAAGTGAAAAAATATTGAATATGTATAGTACTAGCTGGCAATAATAGAAGAAATGTGGGTTATTCGCAGTTTATAATTTAATCCTTAGGATGGAAATAAATATTTCTTACCTAAACGTCTTTCAACCATGTAAATAATTAAATTGTCTTGTGTTGTGTGTAACTCTCTCCGTTTACTCAACTATATGGCTCTAAAACATTGTATTGGCATTTCAGTCTCGGAAGACTATAATAAAGGTTTTGGTGCTTCTGAAGTTACAGCGCCTCCTGTGACTGCGAAGACCGATGTTTGAAAAAACATTCTCGACCACAGATGTCGCATTTGAAGGCTGTCCCCCTGAAGATGTTCATCTGTGCCGGTGCCTTGTTGTCGCTGCTTTCTTCTAGACCTCTTTAGCTTTATGGTGTTTGCGCCCAGGTGACTTCTGACATGAACGGTCCTTTACGGAGATAGTATGTAACTGTAAACTAAATCAGGTGTATCTACGCAGACGAATCACAAGCTTAATAAATAACAAGTTAAGCAATAACGAGCCTGTCAGTATCTAGATGGGGTGACCCCTTAGTACCCGGTAAATACGTAAGCAACATTGGGTCCGTGTGCTAGTCTAAACAAAGCAACAATGAATCCTGGCCCAGTACTTTAATGAGTGACCGCTAGTCCTAAATAAAAGCAACAATGTACCCTTAAAGTTACTGCACCTCAATGTGACTGTAAAGTCCAATGTTCGAAATCTCATTCACGACCCACAGATGTCCGCATTTGAAGGCTGTCCCCCCTGAGATGTTGATGTGCCGGTGCCTTGTTTGTCGCTGCTTTCTTCTGAACCTCTTAACTTCATGTTGTTGCGTCAGGGTGACTTCTAACATGAACCGTCCTCTACGAAGGCGGTCCTGAGGCCAATTTTCCTCAGCTGGAAGAGGTAATGCCAAATCATCTAAAACACAGACACGTTGTATTTATAGGAATTTCCGTTTAATCGTGCGCCTGCGCTTTCTTTATCTAAAACCGTTCCGTCGGTCGTGTCTTCAAACAATGATATCACCCATTTTCTCCCATTTAGTAAAAGCTTTTGAATTTAAATGCGTTGACAATAGAAAAAAAAGTGAAATAGTGTCATCGCTTTCTTTTTAGCGTTGGTGTTGTGATGACAAGTTTTCCCCCTCATATATACATGTGCGTCACGTTGTGCAGTGGTTAGCTAGCTAAATTCGGAAACCATTGTTAGTGGAGTTCAAATTCTCACTGGCGCCCCCATACTATTTTTGCCCTGATCCACATCTAGCTAAGCTTGGTAAATAACAATATTGTGTGCGTTTCATATATATAATTAACAAGTGTTTTTTAAAAAATAAAATTAAAGAAAGTGCTCAATTGCTGGAGCGCAGAGCAGGATAAAACCTGAAATAAACGTAGTTCACCTTCTTTGGCTACCCCATTACTTCTAGTTTTAATGCAATCTTCAGAATGTCCGGCATCAATATATACTAGCAAAATAAAAAAACGCCCTCTGGGCGACGTAAAAATAAATATTGCCGCAGAGGGGATGGGAGTTGAACATTTAATATCAGAGAGTTTGTATCATAAGTAAAGTAAAATCAAATTTATTAAAGGAGTAAAAAATTAAAAAAAATTGAAATGGAAACTTGTTCTGATTACTTTTAAGGGTATGTATTTATTAAAACTTGTTTAAAAAACACAATGAGGACTGTCTAACATTGCATGCTTTACATTTTGAGTGTATCTATTGATGACGATTTTAGGCAGTGTGGACGTAAGCAGTGACGTAGTTTTTGTTACAGACAAAAACGCGGAAGCGAATCTTCTCCAATTATATATATATATGTTGTGTATTTTTGGGGCAAGCAATTATTTTTAGGCATGTGTTAATTGAATAACATGGAGTACTTCTTCATTATTTTGAATCTGTGTCTTTTCCAGTCATCTGGTGATCTTTCTGGTGTTAGGATCCAATTGAAATAGGATATTTCCCCATACTGTTAGCGAGCGCTTTCGAACTGCTTCTTTCAGTCGTCATCATGGGGTTAATATGAAGTTGGTTTTTAAATTGAAGAGTCTATTATTTTAGATTGCCTTTTTTAATTTAATTAGGGAAGGAAAGAAAGTGAGGTTAGTTCATAAAAAATGTTTGTAAATTTTATTTATAAGATTCCCTTAATATTAATTTTTTTTTAATAATTCCTTTAAATATTGCACGTTAATTAATAACAATAAATATATTTTTATAATTAATGTTTTTTACGGATAAACTGGTTGGCTGGTTGTTTTTATAACCTTATCAACACTTTTGGGTCATTAAATGTGAAATTTGATGGCACGATGTGTACAAGCATCATTGCTGGTTAACTCGGTGATCGATAAAAACCGGAACTTGCAAAGTGATTGGATTTGTAAAGGCTAAACTGTTTGCTTAATTTAGTTGATATCATATAAAATTGAACATAATGAAAGGATGCAAAAGAAAGAAAGAGTGGGAGAGAATTAAATAAAGATTATTTATACTTTTACATATGAACTATCTGCAATAGCCCTTAACGTAAACATATCAAACATTTTTAATAATTAAATTATCAATACTGTGGTATATTCCACAGTCCTACTAGTTTTATGTAGTATAAAAGAATTACAGAACACATTTTCTGAGGAAGGTGGGGCGAGAGAGATGGTTATAAGTGTGATTGAATAATATTCTGTAAGTTAGTGGAAAATGCCTCGAGAGAAAATACCACCTTTCACAGAGAGAGGTTGCTGCAAAACATTGCAGGGTATTACATTTCTGTTGGATAGTAGAATAAAAGTTCCTTTTTTCATTCTACAAGGAAGGCAAAATCTTTTGGTTTTAACTCTTTCAAAATCAAACCGCGCCGCAAACCACCATTTTCTATAAGCTCTCTCTTGTTAAAAAATTTACATCAAGTAGATAATGAAGGACGGTTTCACCGTATTCGTCAGTTTCGTTAACATCAGCCCCCCAAAGAAAGAAAAATTCTAAACATCCGAAATTTTAAACATTCTAGGCATATTTGCAAACAGTGTTTCTTAGGCAAACGTCTTAACACTTTCCGGACAAATGTTGCGATTTTACTGCTAATAAACGAGATGGAATCTCGACCTCTAGCAATGAATAATCCATCAGGAAGATGAAATTATCTGTAAATTCTAGAAACCTTTCAATACACATATCTTTTCAACTCTGATGTCTGGTTGCATCTCCAGTGGAAACGAATAGCCGTAAAATTCGGCATTGATATGTAGTTTTCAAATACCATTTCTTCTTGTGCAAAACATTTGATATACTGTCTAAACACATCTTGTATATGTTTATGGATGTGTAAAACTCTACGTTGTTAAGTAATAGTAATAAGTAATCTAACAACGATTGAAAGTATTTTCAAGAAATTTTCATGAAACTTCTAACAAAGCCTAACGCAGTTGCCATAACTTCGTATTGTGAACAAATTGCAAATCTCGCCAAAAAACGTTCTCCAAAAACAATAAACCAGGTCTATCCAATGCTCTGAACAAATTTATAAAATTCATCAATTCAGCGGTTTGTAAAAGGTTATTGAATATCGGGTGTCCTTTTGATAAACCATCTAACTCCAAAAGATTTTTCCCAAAGAATGACAACGATAACTGAATACCACTGATTTAAGAAGGAAAAACAACTTTCATTCATAGGCTCTAAACTATTTCTGCTTTCGTATAACCAACCTTTTTTTTGTAATATTATCTGTACATATCGTCTGTTGAAGATCTCATAGCCATGTTTTAAATGCATCTTCTTTCGTACTTGTTCAATTATTCTAATGCAAAGATCTTCGCCGCTGAGTAGAAATGTAGGCAACTTTTTAGATCGTGGTTATTTAGAGCGTGCATAAATAATGTATACCCTCAGCGCTAACCAAATTAATGTTCGATCCCATTTTCTACGAGATACTTTAGACGAATCGAAGTTGAAATAAGGAAATCTAGTAAGGCCTGATTTTCCATGACTACTGGGTGTAGACTGATATTGGCACCGTGTTCGACCAAAGTTTTCAGCGTTTCTTTTTTATCTTGAGGACAAACCCGAATAACTGCAGTTTTATGACTGCATCCGAGCCGTTGATGTTAGCAACCTCGACTTAAAGAGTAACTCAATAACAATCCTGCTATTTAAAGAGACGGCAATTCGTCAGAACAATTCCAATGTTGTACAGTGGTCTTTTTCCTAAGGCATTTGGAAATCTGCCCCCGCATTCGTCCAGGAATAAAATATGGTTTGAAAGTTAGCATTCTTTGTTATAGCATAAAAAAGAAGGCAGCCGAACCACCGACATCTGTGGGAGGATGGAATCGTCTTGATTTTAAGGTGTACGGATTCAATTAACTGTTTTATTCCGCAATGGAATCTGTCTGGAATAAGCTGGGCAATGGCTGTAAGCAATTTCTAAACTCATTGATCAATTCTGAAATAGATAAAACAAAGACCATGACATCAGAATAAATAACATTTTTCCTTCTGTCTGTGATCAAATTTCCCATTTAAAATAAACTGAAATTGCAATTAATCCGTGCAAAGAAATATTTTTGGAGGGGTACAAAAATCTCCAATACCGTTTTACGGTTTTTTTATATGAAAAAAAAAAAAAAAAAAAAAAAAAAAAAAAAATAAGAAAGCACAGTTGTATGAAATCTAAGGAAGTATATGCTGTTAATACTGCTTTAAATGTTTTTAATAAACTTTTTTTCGCGTAATAATTTGTAAAATAAGTTTTTAGAGACTTATATTTACAATGATACAATATTATTACAAGACGGTTCGTCAAAATGTTAAATTTTGATACGATTTAAAAAATCTGTGGTTATTTAGGAGCGGAAAAAAATGCGAGGCCCTTCAAATGGCAGGTGCGTCAACACATCGATATGTTAGGTAAAATAAAAACTATTAAAAATGATTTAAATAAAAACAGGAATATAAATTAAAATTACTTTCAAATATGAAAGTATATTCAAATCTGTCCATAATGGAAATGATTTAAAATTTTACTTAATATTTTAGACGTAACAATTTTTTTTTTCGTTGTTCCGAAACTTTCGTGTCGAGGTCGAAAAAGGAGATTTGTCGTCAGTGTTTCAACCTGTGACTACTAACTATACCTCTTTCTAACGAAGCTCTTCTTCTTTTTTTATCTTGAGAAAAAACTACTTACTACTTACTACTACGATATTATTATTACACTACTATTGACTTCTTGCCGAGTTTTACAGTATCATCTCTTGCTATCACTAAATTATTTGATAAAAAAGGCAAAACAAAGTTTTTTTGTATCTTTGGTAAGCGGATGCTGTTTATACACAAGACGATTGGGACATAGTAACCCCACCCCACACACACACACACTGAAAAGGACAATAACAAAACCTCCTATTAAAACACTGCACCGCTCTGATTTTCATTTAAAAAGCGTATTAACCTGCACTGCAAGTAGTACATTAGCCAAATATAATCATTTATGAAAGGCGGTTTAGTAGTTTGTATATTAGGTACCACGCAATTTGACCTGTGCATTTACCCCCTATGATTAACACAATGAAACTTGCAGAAAATTAATATTTCTTTGAAACTTTTTTTCCATTCAAAGAAAAACATAAATAAACTCTGCATTGATTTTTAAAATTTTTTATATCAGCATACGAAAATAATGAAAAATTATGATTGAAAAACAATGTTTTCATTTTTTGCACTGTTAAATCAACTGAAAATTTTAACATGCGTAGCTAAAACATAGTTACGATAAGAGGATTTTTTAAAAATTCTATGAATCAATTAATGGTCCGATTTTTCACGAAAATTTCATAAATGTTTACCATTGGAATGTAAATACATTCTGAAATAGTTTTTTCTAAATATATTAAGGGGAAGAATTTTTTAACGATGTCTATCACCCCCCCAACATATTTTATTTTATGAGATATAAAAAAAAATGATGTGGAAAAAAATTTGGTACTTTTTTTTCTTATAAAGATAAGAGTCTGAATAACTATATCAATGAATTGTATAACATAAACCGAAATTATAGTTTTTTTAGGAAAAATAATGAAATCGGAATAAAAAGTGCAAAAAAAATGTCATAATATTAATATTTGAAAACTTTTTTTTTTCTTTTATGTAATTTGGTATGTACTTATAATTCTATTAAATTGTCAAAAAAAAAAATTTTTTTTTTAAGAAATTACATTTTTACGAAGATTTTCAATCTTTTTTGTGATTAAATATTTTTATTTTTCTGCGTGAAATAAATTAAATTTTTTTTTTTACCTGTGAAAAAAATCAAAATTTTTCACGGATATTAAAAAACATGAAATTTTAGAATCAGGTGAACTAAAAAGTTGTCCGATCCGTGCTCGATTAATATTTTTTTAAAGAATTTTGTAATTTTTATTGTTGAATAGTAATGTGTGATTCTTAGAATGTACGGAGAGCAAAACTGACATAATGACGAGACGCTTCTCGGTAACTAAGTTTGTTTTTTTCTGAGCGTAAAAAAAAATATTTTAATTAACTTTTAAACGACGCAATTAGAATAAAAATAATATATTGAATGATTGTTTTATCAAGTTTTTTCTCTTAGAAAAAATATCAAATTTTTCATTTTTATTTTCGAAATTTAAGAATTAATACTAAAACCGAAGACATTTTTTAACGTCAATTTCACTGCGAAATTTTAGATTAAAGTTTTTCAAGTTTTATTCATAGTAAATTGGTATATAAAGTTTGTTAAAGATTTTTTTCATTTTAAATTGTAAATATTAAAAGTTTTTAAAGATTTTATTCATTTTAAAAGAAAAAATTTGGCTAAAAAGTTTGTTCCGTTACACGCCATACCGTACTTAAGATGCATAACTGTAAGAGGGTAATAATAATGTATTCTTTCCTGCTCATAAATCGCGGCCTGAAAAATTACCTTTCCAAGCACGTAATATGGATAAGGTTTGTTATTTTTTAAGATAACGATGTAATTTTTCCCAATCGGATAATTGATCTTGAAATAACATTTTTTCTTTGTAACAACCCTGTACGAATCTTTTTTTAACGAGTTTTTTGATAAACAAAGTTCGGAAATATTCTATTTCCGTTTTATTCAAGATGACCTAACGGTCTGGTTGGTACATATTGTATTCTAGGAAGTGCAAAACAACGGAATTTTATCGAGAGTGACCCACCAAAATACGAAACAATTTAACAAACTCAATAACTTTCTTGCTTTTAATATTGATTGTTATTATTTTTCAGATATTATAAGTAACATAAGAAAATTGAAATGTCAAGTTAAAATGTAAAAGAACAGAATCAAAATAATAGATTTTACTATCACTGAGAGGTTTATAATTTCAGAAAAAATGAAATTTTTGCTGTCAGAATAATTTCAAGAAATTCCGAATTCAAATGGCCTCAACCATTACTTGTATCATCTGCCCGATTTCTTTTTTGAAGGTTATTTAAAAGATTGTTATAGATTTGAATAAGACCTTGCTAGAGTTCAAGAATAATATTCGGGTAGATATAAAAGGACTGACTTCAAAACCATCTGCAAATTCATACAATTAAAAGATAAAGAGCATAAAAGAAATATTCTGTTTGTCTATCAATTTTGTTTGTCTCTGTCCCCTGTCTGTCTGTCTGTCTGTCTCCTCTCAAACACACACACACACAGTGTATATGTTTTGTCAGACTGACTTCTTTTTGTGGAATTACTTTTCAAGGGAGTGGAGCCATACTTAGATATAGATAAGACATGTTACAACCCAAGAATATATATTCATAAAGAGATAAGAGTATTGACTCCAGACACTTTGAGCAAGTCATACAAATTGCTCGAATTAAAGGTGCAACGTTTTTTCCATTCAAAATGGTGGCAATCTACAAAGATATCATGTTTTTCGAAAATATCTAAAAAATATACTTTCCTTGATTATATTTTATGACTCTAAAGTCTAAAATAATTATTTTTTATGTTATGCAGTCCTTTATGAGACACCCTGAACATTGGCAATGAATATTCACATAGAATTAAACATAAGAGGTAGTAATGATTTTTGGAAAAGCTCTGACAACTTCTCTGGAGACATTCCACAAAGTACGGTGAAAAAAAGTTATAGTTTATTTACTAGGACTTAAGATGTGGCACAGGGCCAGAAGTATGGGGCACCAATAGTCTTTGTACCCGAAACAAATATACAGTATCAATACTAAGTTATATATATAATATATATATATAATATATATATATATGTGAAAATAAAATGGAAATAATACGACAGTCATGAAATAAGGTATAATGAAAAAAAACAAACGAATTGTTTACAACTGAAATAGGCTCATCAGAAGAGAAAAGTGGTGCAAACGTTTCGGGGCCAATTCTCTGACGGTTTTAAAAAGCAAACACTCGCCCATCCTCAACTAATATGAGGGACGCCTTATTGCATTATATGTAAATCACGCGCACGTGGGTCGGTCATCAAAAAACAAGACGGGAAAAAGAACCGTTAGTAAAAACAGAACGCTGCTAGTAAGAAACGTTGGAATTAATCAAAAAAAAAAATAAATAAAATAAAAATAAATTGTGCTGTCCTGCATCAAAAATAATATGAATTTTATTTAAAAATAAAAATGAATTTTATTAAAATAAAATGAATCTCATTTTCAATTTGAAAATAATCAGAAGCATTATAGTAATGAAATAAGACTCAAAAAAAGTCGATGGTAAAGTTATAGAAAAGGGGGTAAAATATGTATAAAAAGTGTATATGGAATATCAAAAATTATTGTAAATACAATCCAACTGTAAAATAAGTTAGCCCACATTTATAGCGTTAAATCGTGTTTAATGTATATCATGAAAAAGGGGTAAACATTCAAATGTAAAGTTTTTTCATGGACAAGTATGTGAAAATAAAATGGAATAATCCGACATCAAATGAATAAGATATAATGAAATAAAAGAAACGATGTTTACAAACTGAAATAGGCTCAATCAGAAAGAGAAAGTGTGCAAACCGTTCGGGGCCAATTCTTCTGACGGTTTCTCATATTAGTTGAAGGATGGGCCGAGTGTTTTGCTTTTTAAAAACCGTCAGAGAATTGGCCCCGAAACGTTTGCACACTTTCTCTTCTGATGAGCTATTTCAGTTGTAAACATGCGTTTGTTTTTTCAATTATATCTTATTCTATATTATATATATATAATATATATATATATATATTATAAGACAAGTTTGGTATGTAGTGGTCGACGTATAATTCAACGGGAGGTCACTCTGATTCGAAATCTTTGGCCATACAATTTAATAATCTCCTTTTAACTAAGAAACACGCCAAATTTTGTTATTGAGTTTTTACTGGATTAAGGGATATAATTAATTAATTAACCAAAATCACCCAATTTGCGAAAACTGTCCATATACCAAACTCCTGCTGATGATAAGCTATTGTCCCCTGGCCCTGACTTTTTGTTAAAGCGATTATGCAGCAGTGAATTCAATTTTAGTGAATAAATTTCGCAGTCTTAGCCGTTCCCAGCTCGGAATTTATCTCCTATTGTAAGTCCAATCTAAAAATATGCCATATGGTTGAAAAGAAGAGAAAAATATCTGCTCATTATAATTGTATGAGTCTTTATTCATAGTGAATTATTTTTTATAGCGAGTTAGAAAAAAATTATTTTGCTTCGGACAGCAAAAAGTAATGTTTTAAACGAAAACCAAATCTTAATTCATATCGCAATCTTTTTTATCTTGTCTTAAATATATCAATTAGTAGAAATTGGAATGAAAATAATCTAATCTTAACAATATTTAATTTGGGTAAGGAAAGAGCGAGTTAAATAACAATAATAGGAAATAAATAATAAGCGAAGTAATAAGCAATAATAAGCGAAAACATTTTTAACTCACTTTGTTTTTTTAATTTTTTCGTATATTACAAAAGAATTTAGAAAGAAAAGCCTTTTACAAAAATAGGTAGTTACAATTATATAACTATTATTTCGTACTAAGTAAACATATAGTTTGGTATTGTAATAAAACAAAAACAAAAAAAATATAATAAAAATATAAGTAGTTACATTTCGTATATAAACAAAACAGTTGTTGAAATGTAAGTTAAGCTTACCTTAAACATAAAATAAACTGATTCTAATGAACGTAAACTTGAATGAGAATTTGTTATTTAATTTATTATGATTCTAATCGATAAATAGATAGGCAGATTTTTAAAAAATCAAGTCACCACTTTTTCTCTCTCTCTTTCTTTTTAACTAAAAACTGTCAAAAATGGTCTTTTGAAAACTTATCCGGCTGAACTTGAAAAACGGTCGGAAAAATTAGGGTGATCAAAAAAAAGCAGAACCCACAAAATTGTAATAAAAACTGTTTAATATTTAACCTAGGGGGTAGGTAGGGTTGGGGTTTAAGGGTTAGTTTTTTAAATGGGAAAATTAAATACAATATTTGGGTTTTCTTTTTTCTGGGTCACCTATATACAGAGTGAACCCAGAAAAAAATAGCAGAACCCACAAATTTTGTAATAAAATGACTTAATTTTAAACTAGGGTAGGGTTAGGGTGGGGGTTAGAGTTAGTTTAATGAGAAAAATAAATAATTTGGTTTTTTTTTGGGTGGGTTTTTTTTTTGTCAACTAAATTTTCCGACCGTTTTTCAATTCAGCCCTTAATCTCAGAGATTTCTTTTAATCATTTATTAACATTTTACGTGGTCGTCTCGAATAAAACATTTATTTCGACCGTTTTAATTCATTAGCAATTCTCGGCGATTTTTTAAAAAAATTTGATAAATAATTATCTCTTATTAAGTTACCACCAATTTTCCTGTGAAATTTACCCACCCCTATATTTAACACCATATGAAACTTGCATAAAAATTAATGTTATCTTGAAAAAAAAATTCCAATTCGAAAAGAAGAAACATTAAACAAACTACATGATGATTTTTTTTAATTTTCAAGCTAACGGAAATAATGAAAAATTATGATTAGAAACAATGTTTTCATTTTTGCAACCGTTAAATCAACTGAAATTTTACGTACCCAAACAAGCTTACGACAAGAGGATTTTTTCATCAGTATATTTTTAAAAATCCTCTTGTCCGTAATTGTTTTTGGGCTACGTAAAATTCAGTTGAATTTAACGGTGGCAAAAAATGAAACATTGTTTTTCAATCTAATTTTCATTATTTCCGTTAGCTGAAAATTAAAAAAAATCATCAGTAGTTTGTTTAATGTTTCTTCTTTGAATTGAATTTTTTTAAAGATAACATTAAATTTTATGCAAGTTTCATTGTGTTAAATATAGGGGTGGGGGTAAATTTCACAGGGAAAAATTGGTGGTAACTAATAAGAGATAATTATTTATCAAATTTTTTTAAAAATCGCCGAGAATTGTCTAATGAATAAACGTCGATAAATGTTTTATTCGAGACGACACTATAATGTTAATAAAATGGATTAAAGAAATCTCGAGATAAGGGCTGAACTTGAAAAACGGTCCGGAAAATTAGGGTGACCAAAAAAAAACCCCCCAAAAAAACCAAATTAATTTTATTTTCTCATTAAACTAACTCTAACCCCAACCTAACCCTAACCCCCCTAGTTAAAATTAAGTTTTATTACAAAATTGTGGGTTCTGTTTTTTTCTGGGTCACTCTGTATATAGGTGACCCAGAAAAACAGAACCCAAAATTATTTATTTATTTTCCCATTAAACTAACCCTAAACCCAAACCCTAACCTACCCCTAGTTAAATTAACAGTTTTATTACAAATTTTGTGGGTCTGTTTTTTTCTGGATCACCCTAATTTCCGACGTTTTTCAAGTTCAGCCGAGATAAGTTCAAAAGACCATTTTTGACAGTTTTTAGTAAAAAGAAAAGAAAGAGAGAAAAAAGTGGTGACTTGATTTTTTAAAAAATCTGCCTATCTATTATCATTAGAATCATAATAAATTAAATAACAAATTTTTCTCATTCAAGTTACGTTCATTAGAATCATTTTTATTTTATGTTTAAGGTAAGCTTAAACTTAACATTTCAACACTGTTTGTTTATATACGAAATGTTAACTACAATTATATTTTTTATTATAATTTTTTTTGTTTGTTTTTTATTACAATACAACTATATGTTTACTTAGTTACGAAAATAAGTAGTTATATAATTTAACTACCTATTTTGTAAAGGCTTTTCTTTCTAAAATTCTTTTGTATATTATACGAAAAAATTAAAAAACAAAGTTGAGTTAAATGTTTTCGCTTATTATTGTTATTACTTCGCTTATTATTTATTTCGCTTATTAAATTTACTTCGCTCTTTCTTACCAAATAAATATTTGTAAGATAGATTATTTCATTCCATTTCTAACTAAATTGATATTTTAAAGACAAGAATAAAAAAGATTGCGATATGAATAAGATTTGGTTTTTCGTTAAAACATACTTTTGCTGTCCGAAGCAAAATAATTTTTTCTAACTCGCTATAAAAAATAATTCAATGAATAAAGACTCATACAAATTATATATTGAGCAAGATTATTTTCTCTCTTTTCAACCATATGGATATTTTTAAGATTGGACTACAATAGGAGATAAATTCCGAGCTGAACGGCTTAAGACTGCGAAATTTATTCACTAAAATTGAATTCACTGCTATAATCGCTTAAACAAAAAGTCAGGCAGGGGACAATAGCTTATCATCAGCAGGAGTTGGTATATGGACAGTTTCGCAAATTGGGTGATTTTGGTTTAATTAATTAATTATATCCCTTAATCAGTAAAAATCAATAACAAAAATTTGGCGTGTTTCTTAGTTAAAAGATATTAATATGTATGCAAGATTTCGAATCAGAGTGACCTCCCGTTTTGAACTTATACGTCGACACGTACATACCAAAAACTTAGTCTTTATATATATTATATATATATATATATATATATATAATATGAATAAGATATAATGAAAAAACAAACGATGTTTACAACTGAAATAGGCTCATCAGAAGAGAAAGTGTGCAAACCGTTTCGGGGCCAATTCTCTTGACGGTTTTAAAAAGCAACACTCGGCCATCCCAACTAAATATGAAACCGTCAAGAGAATTGGCCCCGAAACGGTTTGCACACTTTCTCTTCTGATGAGCCTATTTCAGTTGTAAACATCGTTTCTTTTTTCATTATATCTTATTCAACTGTCGGATTAATTTCCATTTTATTTTCACATACTTGTCCATGAAAAACTTTACATTTGAATGTTTACCCCTTTTTCATGATATCCATTAACACCACGGATTTACCTATAAATGTGGGCTACTTATTTTACAGTTGGATTGTATTACATAATTTGATATTCCATATACACTTTTTATACATATTTTACACTTTTCTAAATTTACATCAGACTTTTTTGAGTCTTATTTTCATTACTATAATGCTTCTGATTATTTCAAAATTGAAAAATGAGATTCATTTTATTTTTAAAAAAATTCATTTTATTTTAAATAAAATTCATATTATTTTTGATGCAGACAGCACAATTTTATTTTTTTATTTTTTATTTATTTTTTTTTTTGATTAATTCCAACGTTTGACTAGCAGCGTTCTGTTTTTACTAACGGTCTTTTTCCGTCTTGTTTTTGTTTGATGACCGACCCACGTGCGGTTGATACATTATAATGCAATAGGGTCCTCATATTAGTTGAGGATGGCCGAGTGTTGCTTTTTAAAACCGTCAAGAGAATTGGCCCGAAACGGTTTGCACACTTTCTCTTCTGATGAGCCTATTTCAGTTGTAAACATCGTTTGTTTTTTCATTATATCTTATTCATACTGTCGATTAATTTCATTTTATTTTCACATATATATTATATATATATATATATATATATATATATATATAGTATTGATACTGTATATTTTTCGGTACAAAGACTCATTGGTCGCCCCATACTTCTGCCCTTGTGCCACATCTAAGCCTAGTAAATAACTATAACTTTTCACGTACTTTGGGATGTCTCCAGAGAAGTTGCTCGAGCTTTCCAAAAATCATACTACCTTCTATTTTAATTCTATGTGATATTTCATTGCCAATGGTTCAGGGTGTCTCATAAAAGACTGATACATAAAAAATAATTATTTAGACTTTAGAGTCATAAAATATAATCCAAGGAAATATATTTTTTTAGATATTTTCGAAAAATGATATCTTGTAGATTGCCACCATTTTGAAGGAAAAACGTTGCACCTTAATTCGAGCAATTTGTATGACTTTGCTCAAAGTGTCTGGAGTCAATACTCTTATCTCTTTATGAATATTATTCTTGGTTGTAACAATGTCTTAATCTTATCTAAGTATGCTCACTCCTTGAAATAATTCCACAAAAAGAAGTCAGTCTGACAAAACATATACACATGTGTGTGTGTTGTGTGTAGAGAGAGACAGACAGACAGACAGACAGACAGAGACAACAAAATTGATAAGACAAACAGGAATATTTCTTTTATGCTCTTTATCTTTTAAATTGTATGAATTTGCAGATGGTTTTTGAAGTCAGTCCTTTTATATCTACCCGAATATTATTCTTGAACTCTAGCAAGGTCTTATTCAAATCTAAACAATCTTTTAAATAACCTTACAAAAGAAATCGGGCAGATGATACAAGTTAATGGTGAGGCCATTTGAATTCGGAATTTCTTGAATATATACTGACAGCAAAAAAATTATTTTTTCTGAAATTATAAACCTCTCAGTTGAATAGTAAAATTCTATTATTTTGATTTGTTCTTTTACATTTTAACTTGACATTTTCAATTTTCTTATGTTACTTATAATATCTGAAAAATAATATACAAATCAAATTAAAAGCAAGAAAGTTATGAGTTTTGTTAAATGTTTCAGTATTTTGTGGGTCACTCTCGATAAATCCGTTGTTTGCACTTCCTAGATATACAATAGGTACCACCAGACCGTTTAGGTCATCTTGAATAAACGGAAATAGATATTTCCGAACTTTGTTTATCAAAAATCTCGTTAAAAAAAAAGATCGTACAGGGTTGTTACAAAGAAAAATAGTTAATTCAAAGATCAAATTATCCGATTGGGAAAAATTACATCGTTATCTTAAAAAATAAACAAACCTATCCATATACGTGCGAAAGGGTAATTTTCAGGCCGCGATTTAGAGAGAAAGAAATACATATTATTACCCTCTTACAGTTATGCATCTAAGTACGGATGGGTGTAACGGACAAACTTTTTTTAGCCAAATTTTTTCTATTAAAATAATAAAATCTTTAAAAACTTTAATATTACATTTAAAATGAATAAAATCTTTAAAAACTTTAATATTACAATTTACTATGAATAAAAACTTGAAAAACTTTTAATCTTAAAATTTCGCAGTGAAATTGACGTTAAAAATGTCTTCGGTTTTAGTATTAATTCTTAAAATCGAAAATAAAATGAAATTTGAATATTTTTTTCTAAGAGAAAAACTGATAAAACAATCATTCAATATATTATTTTTATTCTAATTGGCGTAAAAGTTAAATAAAATATTTTTTTACGCTCAGAAAAACAAACTTTAGTTACCGAGAAGCGTCTCGTCATATGTCAGTTTTGCTCTTCCGTACATTCTAAGAATCACACATTACTATTTCAACAATAAAAATTACAAATTCTTTTAAAATATTAATCGAGCACGGATCGGACCAACTTTTAGTTCACCTGAATTCTAAAATTCATGTTTTTTAATATCCGTGAAAATTTTGATTTTTTTTCCACAGGAAAAAAAAAAATTTAATTTATTTCACGCAGAAAAAAAATATTTAATCACACAAAAGATTGAAAATCTCGTAAAAATTAATTTCTTAAAAAAATTTTTTTTTTTTTTTTTGACAATTTAATAGAATATAGTAATACCAATTACATAAGAAAAAAAAGTTTTCAAATATTAATATTATGACATTTTTTTTTGCACTTTTATTTCCGATTTCATTATTTTTCCTAAAAAAACTATAATTCGTATGTTATACAATTTCATTGATATAGTTATTCAGACTCTTATCTTTATAGAAAAAAAGTACCAAATTTTTTTCCACATCATTTTTTTTTTATCTCATAAAATAAAATAGGGGGGGTGATAGACATCGTTAAAAAATATTTCCCTAATATATTTTAGAAAAAAACTATTTCAGATGTATTTACATCCAATGGTAAACATTTATGGAAATTTTCGTGAAAATCGGACCATTAATTGATTTTTCATAGAATTTTTAAAAAATCCTCTTATCGTAACTTGTTTTTAGCTACGTTAAATTTCAGTTGATTAACAGTGCAAAAATGAAACATTGTTTTTCAATCATAATTTTCATTATTTTCGTATGCTGATAAAAAATTTTAAAAATCATCAGGAGTTTATTTTATGTTCTTTCTTTCGAATGGAAAAAAAGTTTCAAGAAAATATTAATTTTTCTGCAAGTTTCATTGTGTTAAATATAGGGGGGGTAAATTGCACAGGGTCAAATTGGTGGTACCTAATATACAAACTACTAAACCGCCTTTCATAAATGTATATATTTGGCTAATGGTACTACTTGCCACGTGCAGGTTAATACGCTTTTTAAATGAAATCCTAGAGCGGTGCAGTGTTTTAATAGGAGGTTTTGTATGTCCTTTTCAGTGTGTGTGTGTGTGGGGGGGGTTACTATGTCCCAATCGTCTGTGTATAACAGATCCCTTACCAAAGATACAAAAACTTTGTTTTTCTTTTTATTCAAATATTTAGTGATAGCAAGAGATGATATGTAAAAACTCGCAAGAAGTAATAGTAGTAGTAATAATAATAATCGTAGTAGTAGTAGTAGTTTTATTCTCAAGATAAAAAAAGAAGAAGGAAGCTTCGTTAGAAAGAGGTTAGTTAGTAGTCACAGGTGAAACACTGACGACAAATCTCCTTTTTCGACCTCGACACGAAAGTTTCGGGAACAACGAAAAAAAAAATTGTTACGTCTAAAATATTTAAGGTAAATTTTAAAATCATTTCCATTATGGACAGATTTGAATATACTTTCATATTTGAAAGTAATTTTATTTATATTCCTGTTTTTATTTAAATCATTTTTAATAGTTTTATTTTACTACTAACATATCGATGTGTTGGACGCACCTGTCCATTTGAAGGGCTCTCATTTTTTTCCGCTCTAAATAACCACAGATTTTTTAATCGTATCAAATTTAACATTTTGACGAACGTCTTGTAATAATATTGTTCATTGTAAATAAAGTCTCTAAAAACTTATTTTACAAAATTACGCGAAAAAAGTTTATTAAAAACATTTAAAGCATATTACAGCATATACTTCCTTAGATTCTATACAACTGTGCTTTCTTTTTTTTTTTTTTTTTTTTTTTTTTTTTTTTTTTCATAAAAAAACCGTAAACGGTGGAGATTTTTGTACCCCTCAAAAATATTTCTTGCAACGGATTAATTGCAATTCAGTTTATTTAAATGGGAAATTTGATCACAGACAGAAGGAAAAATGTTATTTATTCTGATGTTCATGGTCTTTTGTTTTTATCTATTTCAGAATTGATCATGAGTTTAGAAATTGCTACAGCCATTGCCCAGCTTATCCAGACAGATTCCATTGCGGAAATAAAACAGTTATTGAATCCGTACACCTTAAATCAAAGACGATTCATCCTCTCCACAGATGTCGGTGGTTCGGGCCTTCTTTTTTATGCTATAACAAAGAATGCTACTTCAACCATATTTTATTTCCTGGACGAATGCGGGGCAGATCCAAATGCCTTAGGAAAAGACCACTGTACAACATGGAATTGTCCTGACGAATGCCGTCCTTTAAATAGCAGGATTGTTATTGAGTTACTCTTAAGTCGAGGTGCTAACATCAACGGCCTCGGATGCAGTCATAAAACTGCAGTTATTCGGGTTTGTCCTAAAGATAAAAAAGAAACGCTGAAAACTTTGGTCGAACACGGTGCCAATATCAGTCTACACAGTAGTCATGGAAATCAGGCTCTACTAGATTCCTTATTTCACTTCGATCGTCTAAAGTATCTCGTAGAAAATGGGTCGAACATTAATTTGGTTAGCGCTGAAGGGTATACATTATTTATGCACGCTCTAAATAACCACGATCTAAAAGTTGCTACATTTCTACTCAGCCGCGAAGATCTTTGCATTAGAATAATGAACAAGTACGAAGAAGATGCATTAAACATGGCTATGAGATCTTCAACAGACGATATTGTACAGATAATTATACAAAAAGGTGGTTATACGAAAGCAGAAATAATTAGAGCCTATGAAATGGAAAGTTGTTTTTCCTTCTTAAATCAGTGGTATTCAGTATCGTTGTCATTCTGGAAAAAATCTTTGGAGTTAGATGGTTTATCAAAGGACACCCCGATATTCAATAACCTTTTACCAACCGCTGAATCTGATGATTTTATAATTTGTTCAGAGAATTGGATAGACCTGTTTTATTGTTTTTGAGAACGTTTTTTGGCGAGATGCATTTGTTCACAATACGAAGTATGGCAACTGCGTTAGGCTTTGTAGAAGTTCATGAAAATTTCTTGAAAATACTTCAATCGTTGTTAGATACTATTCTATTACTTAACAACGTAGAGTTTTTACACATCCATAAACATATACAAGATGTGTTTAGACAGTATATCAAATGTTTTGCACAAGAAGAAATGGTATTTGAAAACTACATATCAATGCTCGAATTTTACGGCTATTCGTTCCACCTGAGATGTCAACAGACATCAGAGTTGAAAGATATGTGTATTGAAAGGTTTCTAGAATTTACAGATAATTTCATCTTCCTGATGGATTATCTCATTGCTGAGGTCGATGATTCCATCTCGTTTATTAGCAGTAAAATCGCAACATTTGTCCGGAAAGTGTTAAGACGTTTGCCTAAGAAATCACTGTTGCAAATATGCCTAGAATGTTTAAAATTTCGGATGTTTAGAATTTTTCTTTCTTTGGGGGCTGATGTTAACGAAACTGACGAATACGGTGAAACCGTCCTTCATTATCTACTTGATGTCAAATTTTCTAACAAGAGAGAGCTTATAGAAATGGTGGTTGCGGCTGGGTTTGATTTTGAAAGAGTTAAAACCAAAAGATTTTGCCTTCCTTGTAGAATGAAAAAGGAACTTTTATTCTACTATCCAACAGAATGTAATACCCTGCAATGTTTGGCAGCAACCTCTCTCTGTGAAAAGGTGGTATTTTCTCTCGAGCATTTTCCACTAACTTTACAGAATATTATTCAATCACACTTGCATATACCATCTCTCTCTCCCCCACCTTCCTCTTTAAGAAAATGTTGTTCTGTAATTCTTTATACTACATAAAACTAGTAGGACTTGTGGATATACCACAGTATGATAATTTAATTATTAAAATGTTTGATATGTTTACGTAAGGGCTATTGCAAGATAGTTCAATATGTAAAGAGTATAATAATCTTTATTTAATTCTCTCCCACTCTTTCTTTCTTTGCATCCTTTCATTATGTTCAATTTATTATGATATCAACTAAATTAAGCAAACAGTTTAGCCTTACAATCCAATCACTTTGCAAGTTCCGGTTTTTATCGATCACCGAAGTTAACCAGCAATGAGCTTGTACACATCGTGCATCAAATTTCACATTTAATGACCCCAAAAGTGTTGATAAGGTTTAAAACAACCAGCCAACCAGTTTATCGTAAAAAACATTAATATAAATAATATTTATTGTTATTAATTAACGTGCAATATTTAAAGGAATTATTAAAAAAAAAATTAATATTTAAGGGAATCTTATAATAAATTTACAAACATTTTTTATGAACTAACCTCACTTTCTTTCCTTCCCTAATTAAATTAAAAAGGCAAATCTAAAAATAATAGACTCTTCTAATTTAAAAACCAACTCATATACCCCATGATGACGACTGAAGAAGCAGTCGAAAGCGCTCGGGCTAACAGTATGGGAAATATCCTATTTCAATTGGATCCTAACACCAGAAAGATCACCAGATGACTGGAAAAGACACAGATTCAAATAATGAAGAAGTACTCCATGTTATTCAATAACACATGCCTAAAAAATAACTTGCTGCCAAAATACACAACATATATATTAATAATGGAGATTCGCTTCCGGTTTTTGTCTGTAACAAAAACTACGTCACTGCTTACGTCACACTGCCTAAAATCGTCATCAATAGAATACACTCAAAATGTAAGCATGCAATGTTAGACAGTCCTCATTGTGTTTTTTAAACAAGTTTTAATAAATACATACCTTAAAAGTAATCAGAACTAAGTTTCCATTTCAATTTTTTAATTTTTTACTCCTTTAATAAATTTGATTTTACTTTACTTATGATACAAACTCTCTGATATTAAATGTTCAACTCCCATCCCCTCTGGCAATATTTATTTTACGTCGCCCAGAGGGCGTTTTTTATTTTGCTAGTATATATAATGCCGACATCTGAAGATTGCATAAAACTAGAAGTAATGGGGTAGCCAAAGAAGGTGAACTACGTTTATTTCAGGTTTTATCCTGCTCTGCGCTCCAGCATTGAGCACTTTCTTTTAATTTTTATTTTTAAAAAACACTTGTTAATTATAATATATGAAACGCACACATATATTGTTATTTACCAAGCTTAGCTTAGATGTGGATCAGGGCAAAAAGTATGGGGCGCCCAGTGAGAATTTGAACTCACTAACAATGGTTTCCGAATTTAGCTAGCTAACCACTGCACAACGTGACGCACATGTATATATGAGGGGAAAACTTGTCATCACACACCAACGCTAAAAAGAAAGCGATGTACACTATTTCACTTTTTTTTCTATTGTCAACGCATTTAAATTCAAAAGCTTTTACTAAATGGGAGAAAATGGGTGATATCATTGTTTGAAAAGACACGACCGGACCGGAAACGGTTTTAGATAAAGAAAGCGCAGGCGCACGATTAAACGGAAATCCTATAAATACAACGTGTCTGTGTTTTAGATGATTTGGCATTACCTCTTCCAGCTGAGAAAATTTGGCTCAGGACCGCCTTCGTAGAGGACGGTTCATGTTAGAAGTCACCCTGACGCAACAACATGAAGTTAAGAGGTTCAGAAGAAAGCAGCGACAACAAGGCACCGGCACATCAACATCTTCAGGGACAGCCTTCAAATGCGACATCTGTGGTCGTGAATGAGATTTCGAACATTGGACTTTACAGTCACATGAGGTGCAGTAACTTTAAGGGTACATTGTTGCTTTATTTAGACTAGCGGTCACTCATTTAAGTACTGGCCAGGATCATTGTTGCTTTGTTTAGACTAGCACACGGACCCAATGTTGCTTACGTTATTTACCGGTACTTAAGGGTCACCCATCTAGATACTGATCAGGCTCGTTATTGCTTAACTTGTTATTTATTAAGCTGTGATTCGTCTGGTAGATACACCTGATTTAGTTACAGTACATACTATCTCCGTAAAGGACCGTTCATGTCAGAAGTCACCCTGGCGCAACACCATAAAGCTAAGAGGTCTAGAAGAAAGCAGCGACAACAAGGCACCGGCACATGAACATCTTCAGGGACAGCCTTCAAATGCGACATCTGTGGTCGAGAATGTTTTTCAAACATCGGTCTTCGCAGTCACAGGAGGCGCTGTAACTTCAGAAGCACAAAACCTTTATTATAGTCTTCCGAGACTGAAATGCCAATACAATGTTTTAGAGCCATATAGTTGAGTAAACGGAGAGAGTTACACAAAACACAAGACAATTTATTATTTACCTGGTTGAAAGACGTTTAGGTAAGAAATATTTATTTCCATCCCTAATGATAAATTATAAACTGTGAATAACCCCACATTTCTTCTATATTGCAGCTAGTATATACATATTCAATATTTTCACTTTGTCTGATGTTTTGATAAAAAAAGTTACAAGTAAAATTTGATTAAATATAATTTGGCAGCTCCCCATGCTTTTTTAAACTCGTGAAAATTTCTAACCTCAGTGTATGCTCTCCTATAAAAGGGATTGAGCACTCTATTGCAGCCTTTACATATGTAGAGATGTGTGTATTAAAACAGTTAAAATCCCATTCGCATTCTGTGTGCGACTAAATAGCCTAGCGGTTAAGGTTTCGGACTGACACTCAATCGATCGGATTTCAATCCCGGCTGTATGTAGCTTACAAATGTCTAGCCACACTGAAGAGACTTGATTAGTCGAAACACGTCTGTGGATGACTATATATATATATATATATATATATACTTTGTTTTCCTTTTTTCTACATACCAAATTTATTTCCATATTTTGCACCAGCACCCATATATATATATATATATATATATATATATATATATATATATAGTAAAAGCTGAAGAAGCTGATTTCAACAATCCAGCGAAATATACTACACATTTTTGTCTGAGTTTTGTTCTTTCATTCCTTGTTTTACCTCATTCTGTCGGATTCATCCCAACCCCTTTTCCTTATATGTGTGTGTGTGTGTGTGTTTGTGATAAGGATAAAGGAAAAATGGACAAAAAGGAATAACTCAAAACAAATAGATGTGGAGATATATATATTTCGTTAAGCGCTACTTCTTCAGTCAGTTTATTAAAGCATTGTACATACATTTGTATTTATAGAAGAAAAAGTGAGTGGGTGGGGGTGAGTAATTCGGGATGGAAAGGAATGGTTTGCCCATTTTTCCTTCATCCTTACCACATCCTGTCGGATTTACTCCAACCCTCCTATTCTTCATATATATATATAAAAAACTAGAAAAAAGTGACCCGTTCGGTCACCCATTAAGCTCTCGCTAGATTATTGGGATTAGGGAAAAAGTAAGATCTGTCAAAATATCGTCTGCTTTTCATTTTAAAAACAAATTAAAATTTATCAAACCGATTATTTAAGGTCAAATCTTTGTTTAAGTCGAAAAGTAGTAACATAATGAGCATCAGTAACAAAGCAAAATAATATTACACATGTAATTTATTTTTGATACATTTAAAACTATTTTTTCAGTCAATTTCGATCAAGATGCCTGCTAAGACGCTACTTAAAATCCGTTTTTACAAAATAAATTGTAACTTTTGTGATTGAAAAAAAATCACACTGGATTGTCCAATTAGACACATAGCCTAGTAGATAAAGGAGTTAGGTTAAGACAGTTCTAAATGACAGTTATCTCTAGACTGCAGGTTCATCCTGGTCAGGGGCAGCAGTAACATAGAATAATAATTAACATAGCTTAACACCTGTACCCCAGCTATGGTTAGTGGAATGAGAACAGGATACCCTCTGGACTGAATAAAGAGTTAGGTTCAAAGTTCCGTGATGGCTCCTAATTACAAGAAGGTTCCTGAGTCCGACAAGAAATACCTGAAGAAGGCCGGTGTGCACATCGACCGAAACGTTGTACAAATAACAATGAAGATGAGGATAATCGTCTGAATAATACAAATAATGGTAATCTTTGCGGAGTTACGTCCTGGACTCCTGCCTCAAAAACTGCTAACTCCTGACTGCTGAAAAAACAACAACACCAACTACGATTGAAGTCCGTAGTCGAAGTGGTATCACTTGAAAAAAAAAAACAACAACAAAAAAACCCAACCAAATCAGATCGTTTTTCCCGAAATCCCAATCATAATCCCAACTCTAACCGCCCTAGTTAAAATTAAGTTTTATTACAAAATTTGTGGGTTCTGTTTTTTCTGGGTCATATACAGGGTGATATTTGTTTACAAATTTAGGGTAACATTCGCGATTGCAAAAGAATTACCAAAAATCAGGTAATTATTCGATTTTAATGAAATTTTCAGTATTGATTTATCAATTAATGAATTTTATAATGCATGAGTTATTTTATTTCAAAACTTTAATTAAGTATTTTTGCTATGAAAAATGAATATATAAATATGAAAAGCCTGATGTTGTCTAAAATGTTATACTTTTAGATTCTAGAAATAAATATCTATTAAATGCAAACCTTATTTTAGAGACAAAAAAGTAATAAGTTTTGAAGAAAAACTCTATTAAAAATTTAGCCCCCCCCCCCCCCTTTAAGCAGAAAAAATATCGATGTATAATTTTTTTCTTTTATAAGATAATAGCCAATTAAATAATTATCGAAATGAGTAAAAAAGAAATCTTCAAAAATTTATTTTTTATGATTTTTTTTTTTTTACATTTTATTTTCCGATTTTCGGTACTCATTTTCTTGTAATTTTTTTTTTTGTATTCATAACTTCGGTCTTTTATCTCTTTATTTATACTGTAATTAGTACAGAAAATGATCAACTCGCAAAAATGCGCTATGTTAGTGTCCAAGTGGTGCAGTCGTACAGTAGCAATAATACAACTATGGCTTGGAAGAAAGCTCTTTTAACTTAAAGTGTGGGTCAATGTTTGCTCATTTTAATAAAATTCCATAATTTTTAAATAAAACTCAGTAACTACCTTTACTAAACATGAAATATTTCTAATTAAATATTTATCTAATCTATTTTTTTAAAGTAAGTTTAATAATCATGTTAAATAAGACATGTTTTCCAAATTTATATATATTCCTTTTTTTTTTTTTTATATTACTAACGATTGTTCTCATTTATTTACATCAGACTACGGTAGAGTATTCGGCTAGAGTTCCGCATATAAGTTGATTTGAAATAATTCTCTGATTTAGATTATTTAAAAAAAGCAAATTTACTAATCATGTTAAACAAGACATGTTTTCCGAATTTTTATATATTAATTTTTTTTTTTTTAACAAACGATTGTTCTCATTTATTTACAGCAGACTCCGGTTCCTGATTCGATACTGACCCTCGCCAACTCAGAATATGAGTAGCTCAGAGATCTGTATGGTAAAGTGAGGAGGTAGGTGTGGCGCTCCACCTCAGATGCAAAGAAAACAATCTCCTTGGTTTAGCGCTAGTGAAAAGAGGATAGACTCCCTCGCTGTCTGGCTGATACCAACTTCAGGAAGACTACTTTACTTTTTCTTTTTAAATTAAAAAGAAAGGCAACGTCAGCTATTAGTTTTCTTTAAAAAAATTAAAAATGGCCTGACATTTTTTTTAATTTAAAAATATTTAAGTCTTCAGATTTTCTTTTATTTATGTTTGTTTAATGTCTTTTTTTCAGTTAAAATAAAAAAGCGTATCTAAATATTTAGTTTTTTTAATTTGTTTGCTGGAAATGAATATAATAAAATAAAATCAAAATCTAGTGAAAAAAAGACTTTAGCAGATTGAAGGTATTTTTATAGACAAATTATTTTCTAGTGGTTTTAATGCGTTAAATTAAGCCATATTTTTATCGACAAGTAAATGTAAATATTTTTGTAAATACCCCCCCCCCCCCCCGCCTCTTAGAATATTTTAAAGGAGGAGGGTTTAAATATTTACATTTACTTGTCGGAAAAAGACTTGAGTGAGTAAAATATCACGTTAACTTTTCAGAAAAACAACTTAAGCGCTGTTTTTTTTTTTTTTTTTTCAGTAGGCACCGCATCAGATAGGGACTATATCCGTAGGTGGGATTGTTTCATCACCGCCTAGACTTCTTTAAAGCAAGAGACCGGGACGCAATTCAGCGAATAGCACCGTATATGACCCCACCAATATTTTACATCACCCCAAAAAATTTAAGGGGAGGGGTCAAATTTGAATGATAAAAAAAAATCTAAGATTTGAAATAAAATAACTGATGCATTATAAAATCCATTAATAAATCAACATTGAAAATTTCATTAAAATTTGATAATTCCCAGATTTTTGGTAAGTTTTATTCAATCAGGTGGGGGGTGGGTAGATGTGTTTTACAAAATAGGGATATTTTGCAGTGCCTAGTATAGAATGTATTAAAAATAAATTACATGTGTAAAATGTTGCACTTTTTAAAAATTCATCCTCATGTTATTACTTTTCGGCTTAGACAAAAAGGGTGCATATCGCATAAATGCTCCCTGGACTCCTATCCTAAAACACTAAGCTGTGCCTGCTGAAAATTCGACGTGTGGACTCCCTAGTAATCTTATAAAAATCTTCTGATAAAATTATTGAGTCTCTTATCTTTACGGAAAAAAAAAACAATTGAAAATGTTTTTTTGTTGGTTGATTTTTTCATATTTCATAAAATAATATAGTGGGGGTAGACCTTGTAAAATATTTCCACTCAAAAATTTTAAGAAAAAACTTTTTCGAACATATTTTTATTATGTAATTATGGAAATTCTCGTGAAAATCGGGCAATTAATTGATTTTTCATAAAAAATTTTTTAAGCCTCTTGTCATAGCTTGGATTGGCCTACATTAAAATTCAATTGATTTAACCGTGCAAAAATGTAGACATTGTTTTTCGTTCATAATTTTCTTTATTTCCGTAAACTGTACATTAAAAAAATCATCAGGATTAAAAAAATGTCCCTTCTTTCCAATGGACAAAGAATTTAAGATATTAACTTTTATGCAAGTTTCATTGTGTTAAATATAGGGGGGGGGTTCAGAGTGCAAATTAGTGGTACCTATTGTACATTGTAAATTTAGCTGCTACAAAATATTAATTTTTAATTTACATTGTACAATTACGAATACCGTATTGCAGTCGCCACATAAACTCGTCTAAATGTGATGATAGACAACCATACATTAGGAACAGTTTGCTTACGAGGTCTACCCCCTACATATTTTATGAAATATCAAAAAATGAACCCACAAAAAAAAAACGATTTTTACTTTTTTTTCTATAAAGATAAGGGGCTGAATAATTATATCAGAAGATTATTATAAGTTTCTAATCAGGAGTTTTTAAGTTAAAGAACCATAAATACTGATTTCTGCTAAAAACTATCAATAAAGGAACTGGCGCTGTTAAAAAAAACCCAAAAAAAACTGACCATTTTACTTAATTTTCAAGATAACTTCATTCGTAGGTGGGGTTGTTTTTTCGGCTTTCACCGCCTGTCGTTTTTTAAGGCAGGAGGCTGGGACGTAATTCGGAGAATAGCATGGTATATAACCCCTCCGATATTTTACGCCCCCAAAATAGAGGGGGCGCAAAGTTAAATGACATGAAAAAAGTCAAAGTTTTGAAATAAAATAACTGATGCATTATAAAATTCATTCATTGATAAATCAACATTGAAAATTTCATTAAAATCGGATAATACCCAGATTCTTGGTAATTTTATTCAATCAAGGGGGATATATTTTTTTAAATACGGATTTTTTGCCACTTTTGGCAGTGCCTAGTATAAGATGTATTAAAAATGAATTACATGTGTAATATTATTTTGCTTTTTTTAATTTATTTTTTACTCATCCTTATAAAGTTACTACTTTTCGATTAAGAAAAAAAGGTGCATATCTCATAAATGCGCTCTGGCCTCCTACCACAAAAACATTAAGCGGTGCCTGCTGAAAATTCTGGTGAACGATTCGGGTAAATAAGGAATGAATCCCATTTCAGTGTAACAGTCAGCAAGCTAGTCTCGCAGATCCCTTACTACTACATGAGTTCAAGCCACACTGTATGCCCCATACCTGCAATCTTGTGTCATATCCCGCCCATATTGAATGGGTAAATGATTTTTTTTTTAAAAAGCTGTTATATTTCAGCGAGATCGAACGGCAAAACTCACAAACCTGTGATGAGCCAACAACGGTCCGTCGATCGAAGAGACAACGGGTGGCATGTTGTACGTGTGGGCGGAAGCAGAGAAGTTGACGAGTCCGATTGGTCGTGGAGGTTAAAAAAAAAAAAAAAATGTTAGTGCCCTTGAGGCCGCGATTTATAGTGGCAAGTCTCGTGGCTGGCAAGACGAGAGTTGTGACGTGTCTCGGCCAGAATGGAGTATAAAAGGAGACGGCTGGACAGTGGTGATGTGGCAAAAACAGAAGAATTTAGTTTGATATATAAAAAAAAAAAAAAAAAAAAAAAAAAAAACAAACACAAAAACACAACAAACAAACAAACAACAAAAAAACAAACAAAAAAAAACAAACAAAAAAAAACAACACACAAAACAAAACAAAACACACAACCCCCATCTAGTTAGGTGGCTGAATTATCATCAACCCCAATTTTTTTTCACCTAGGAACATATCCAGGACCCCCAAACCCAAGTTTTTTTTATAAAACCATCCGTTAGCATATATATTCCTGGAGAATCAGCTTTTCCCAGTAAACCCAACCCACAAAGAAACCCGAATTTTTTCGCCAACACACCACTAAGGACGCCCACTCCCAACTTAAAGGAACCGACCGGCTTGCTTTCGAACCTTGAAAAGATAGTCGGCGGTCCTATACAATAGCAGAGGGAAAGGGGGCAACCAAAAATGGCCCACAATTTTATTTTGTTTTTTCAGTTTCTTGGGAAATTGTTGTTAACCCAACCCCTCCATTAAATGATACGAAGCAAACATATGTGCTTAAAATTCCAAATCATTCGAAAGGGGAAATTTTTTAAGTAGGATAAAACCATAGAGCGAAAGGGGCATTTTGGTGTAAGTAGGCTGCGCAAGGAGAGAATGCCAGGCTTCTTTTTGAATGAATCGGTCAGCGAGTGAACCTAGCTAAATAGATCCATGTAGTGGTATGACCAGTTTTGTTACCCTCCCCCCCAAAAAAAACTAAACCTTCCGGCTTATATGCAGAGTCGTGATGACACACTCATGTACATGAGTGTGCTCACTTCAAATTTATAGTTTGTTAAATATCTTAAAGTGTTACATTGTCTTTGATAGAAGCAGAAGTAAATTTCATTTGCTAGAATATTGAGCAAGATAGTCTCGCCGATCCATTTCTATTGAATTTTTATCCTTCCTTGATTCCCCATATTTGTGGTCATGTGACACATCCTACGCGTGGCGATCAGTTTGTGGAACAAAAAGCGTCCCATCATCGTGAAATTGTTTACAAGTTAGTCTCGCAAATGCAAGAATACTAAATGGCGAGGTCGATCCTCAGTGGACGCATTATACTTGCGACGTTATTTCACATTCTATCCGTGGCGAACGGGTTAGGTAAATACCTACATTTAAAATATAATTAAACATTTTACTCCAAACTGTGAGTGGTTTGAACCAATTTTATTTTTCTGGTTGAATTACAATATAAGAAAATGTATTGGATTCATTTTTCTTTTTTACGCTATAACATTTAGAATAGTACTTCAAATAAAGGTATAAATTGATCGGAAAGATTTTCATGATTAAAGGTTCTTTTTTTTATTTAGCAAAAATTTAAGTTTTTATTTTCTTAAAACTACTAATTAATTAAAAGACTGCAATGTGGAATTGGAATAATTAAATCGTAGGTGTGAAGATTTTTTTTACTTATGAAAAACGGTGGGAAGTCCCGCAAATCGATTAATTTTAATTATATTATTTCATCGGTAAAAAATTAAGTTTGTACTTTTCCTCATTATAAACAAAATTATATTTGAGATTTTATTTCTCAATGATATTTTCTGAAGTATAAGTTGACTCCTAAGATAAGATCCATACTGCTTAGTAACGAGTTTGATCCTCGCTGGATGCCCCAAACTTTCAACCTAGAGACACATCCTGTGAACTTTTAGCTGAAAGAAATTAACGAAACAAATAAGTATTTAACATACTTATTTGTTTCGTTAATTTTCTTTCAGCTAAAAGTTCGTTTAAATTTTTCAAATTAGCTCGTGCTAAACGTTAATGTATTTGGTTCTTAGTCCTCAGATACATAAAAACTAAGAAAAAAGTACTTAAAATAAAACTAAAAATTTTAAAAAATTACTTTTTTTTTTCGGATTAAAATGTTAATTTGCATTTAAAATAATTTTTTTTTTTTGTTCTTCCCAAAATTGTTATACAATTAGTACAAAATTATAATTTTCGAATAAACATTACATTAAAATTTCACCTAAGGAATCCTTGTGATATTTAAATATGCTGGCTATATTAATATTATACTTGATAAAATAGGCTTGCAACTAAGATTTATAGAAATGTAAAGACAGGGTATTTACCCAACTGGTTATCCACGTGTAAAACGTATTGGATTGAATAGCTTTTCAGTGGGATTAATGGCAGAGTATGGCTTCAATAAAGAGGAGGGTCAGAGATTATACCAAGAAATACGTTTTGTACCGGAAGCGTTCCACTAATTGATTGATCTTTCATTGAATTATCTCACTTAATCAGTAAAAGTCAAACACTAAATGTTATACGATTCCTTATAAACATTAATGAATATGTGAGATTTTAAGGCTGAATGATTTCTCCACTAATTTAGTGGGTTATGATATAACGGTATAACGGGTAGTTTGCAGACCCATTACTACTGAATAGGGTGTGTGATCCCCGGTGGATGTCCCATATACACAAACTTGATTAATACTCGTGGCAAACATGTTGGGTAAATACTTAATTGCTTCAATAATTTTGTTAGCTAGAAGTTTATATCAGTCAATAAATTTTCCTTTTTTTAAATAAGGCAGCAAGATTTCATAGCTATCTGTCCGACCGCAAGTATTTCATGACAGACGAATGGGTGGATATAATATATTAAGTTTTAGACTCAACAACCATTTCAACTAGATTGACCACTAGACTGTGCCATATTTACCTGCTACGAAGGAAATATTTTTCATCTTTATTTTTTTAAATGCATTTTCACAAACAATGTTTGAGAAAAACGAATAGAGCAAGACGATGCCTTTTATACTTAAAATTATTACTGTATATAAAAGTCCGATCGGTACTATCGAGTTACTTTCATTCTATCCTAGGGTACGGTATGACCCCCTCCCCCCCCAAAAAAAAACGCTATTTAGCTTGCGGTATTGGGAATTTCGATCCCGTCATCGTTTTTACAATCATGCAAATTCGTCTAGGGTTTCGCCAGATTTCGGTTTTCTCGTAGCAAGTGAATGGCTCGCAAAATTCTCATTCGTAATCTTGACAGAAATGGCGTCCAACCTAGTGCTAAAAATCAATTTTGTTCTAAGAAATAAATCCTTATTTATTCTTGATATTTCTAAGTTCTCAAAAAAAACTAAGAATTTTTTTTACAATCAGTACTACATTACAAAACAGAAATTTTCGAAAAAGGATTATATTGAAAATTTACCCATGACATGTTATATTTAAACATAGCGGGTGTAATGATATTGTACATGTCTAAATTGGCTTACGGCTACTGAAGACAGACTTCAGTATTTACCCAAACTGTTAACTACTGGTAGGATGTGTCCAACAATAATCAAACTCAGTATTCAATTGTAAAGGATCTTCAACTGTATTTGATTATCCATCAAGCTATATTTGACAATCTAGTTTAATGTGGATGAGCTGTAAGTTGGGTCTAAAAAATTAAAGTTCCGTTGGCAATCCTCTTTTGTGGCGGCTTAAGGCACCGGGAATAAACCCAGTTTTCAGGCAAGGGTGCAAGTGTTGCCGAGCTATGTGGTCTCCTGGAATCAAGCGGGAAAATTTTACGACTTCTCGATCCAGACTCAGATGCATGCCTAGTCCGTCTTACACGGATGGTTTGTGAGATGGGGGACAGGTGGCCATACAGCTTCTTCCTTGTGGGGTGCTGTTACCATGACTTGATATATTAATACATTAAGATAATTATTCAAATTTAAACTATAGAAAATATTGAGGTTATATTAAGCGTGAATATTAATATACAACCACTGCATTCCACAATATTTAACTGCATCAATACATATTAATACATTAAGATAATTATTATAATTTTAACTACAGAAAATGCTGAAGTCTTGTAAATAAGTCTGGGTATTTATAGACTGTCACTGCATTCCACCATATTTAACTGCATGAAAATCAGTTTGTCGAAATTTGATTAATGCATGTTTAGTTTTAAAGTATAGATATTTTTATAGCACACCAAGGGACGTAACTCTTTCCTTTATTTTACATATTTGATTGACTACAAAACTACAAATAATAAGAAAAAGAAAAATTATATTTTGATAATTCAATGTATCATTTTAAATTAGCTCAGTTCGTAGAGCATTTACCTAGGCAATTGCAACGTTCCGTGTTCGATAACGACCGTCGCCAAGTCAGTGCTTGGATAATTTGATCAGTTCGGTAAGGCATCTGATAGATGACGGTAGGTGTGGTGCTCTACCTAAGCAAGAATAATTTCACTTGTCTAGTGGAAATGAAAAGGGTATACACCATTGGCTTTTAAGGCTGATACCGACAATAGGCCATTGCGCCGGCTTAGCTTTAAAAATGAACTTTATTCGTGGTTTATTTAACAACATATCAACTCCCTGTGGGATATTTAATGCCAAAATTTGATTTATTTGAAAACGATAGATTAAAATAGTGAAGAGGAGGAGGGGTTGGAGGAGAAGAGAGAGAGAGAGAGAGAGAGAGGGGGGCAGAGTTCAGGTCAGGTTAAATGAAGAAGTTTATCTTTAAAATAGGAAGCCACTAAACATAAGTTTTAGTGTTGTGGTTAATGAGTTATTTTAGTCATAAGTGTGAAATTAAACTGCAAGTCTCCACTTCTGGAGAGTAAGGAGTCCCCCTTTCATTATCATTACTTCCGGTGTAGTAGCACCTGTTAGTTCTCCAACTAGTAGTCAAATAGATTTGATTGAGATAAGGAATTGTTTACCTGTATCAAATGATTGAGAAGTTACATTTTGTATAAAATTGGAGACCATTATTGTTAAACTGATTTTGACATCAAATAACCCAACAAGGTTTGACATGTCATAAAACCAATCGAAAATGATAGATTCGTCGTTGGTTCATTCAAAGTTTGGAGAGAGAGAGAGAGAGAGGGGGGGACAGGTTTAAACGGTTATTTCCTATAAGTCTAATATGATCAAAGGGGAACCACTCTTGACTGATAAATTGTTTATTTATTTATTTTCCTATTAAACTAACCCTAAATCCTAACCTCGTCTTCTGTTTCCTAGTAGATCAATAAATAAATAAATTATCAGTCAAGAGTGGTTCCCCTTTGATCATGTTAGATTTATAGGAAATAACCGTTTAAACTACTATAATGATGATGATAAGCGGAACCGTGTGAGATAGAAGAAGAAGAAGAAGAAGAAGAAGAAGAAGAAGAAGAAGAAGAAGAAGAAGAAGAAATGAAGGATTTAATGTTATTTTCTAAAGATTTCATATTTAGTTGAAAATAAAGGATTGAGAAAAATAAAAAGGAAGAAAAGAGAGAGAAGAAAAAGGAGAAATAAACGAAAAAAGAAAAAAAAATTGTGAGAAGAATAATTTATTCTATTTATTTTCATTTCTTTATTGCAAAAAGAGTCAGTCATTATTGTTATTAATTTTAATTTGATAATATTTTGAAAGTACTATTTTCTAGAGACTTCCGACGAGGGTAACGTGTCTAACTAATTAGTGTAACAACTTACTGTAACAAAATGAAACGTAATATTGAGTCTTTCAGTTAACAGTGATAAAATGTTAATGCTGAAAAGAATTATGAATAAAACATGCAAAAAAGAAAACAAATAACAGGAGGCTGAGCTTTAACAAAAACTTTTTTTTTCTAATATTATCTTTTTATTATAAATAATAATTGACAAATATATTTTTACGTATTTTTTATCATGAACAATTTACAAATATATTTTCGTATGAGTATGAATTTTTATATATGTACATGAATGTTTTTATTTTTTTTTCAAGTGAGTCAGTCTAGAATTTCTTTATATATATATATATATATATATATATATATATATATATATAAGACACACCTTGGGGAAACTCATCTAGCCTCTGGGTTAGCTCGGATTTAATTGCAAAGCCAACCCCCGACTCTCGCTTTGCTTCATTAGATTTCTCCTTCCAGAAGAAAGTATAACCCATCTCACTCCGACTACCCTCATCTGGGAGCCGAACTTCAGACAGCGCAATGATATCTAGAGCATGTCTGCTGAATTCCCTTGCGAGAATCGCAGAACGTCTAGCCGGATGGTTGCTGTTTGTTGTGTCTTGCGTTGTTCTGATTTTCCAACATGATATATTTATAAGGAAATCCTGAGAGTGGTATTTATTGTTGCATTTTTTAGCTGTCGCTGCTTTATATATTATTATTTCTTTACCGCTATGTTGAACATCCGTCAGCCGCGGTAGACTGACCAGATTGTAAATTGGCAAGCAATGTTTAGGACACATTTTCTAGTCCCGCCTCGCATTCGAGTGAGCAGTGCTATCCTAAATAGGGCTGCTCAGCCACTCAGAGCTCTGCCCAAACCCAACCATTGCCAGTTTGATTGGGAGACGACATTAAGAAAAACTCTGAGCCGCCAGTGTGCAGGGTTGAAACTACATACTTCCAGTTAGTTAAACCTGTACGATTCGCTACACCTCCATCACCACTGGACTTTTAGGGAAAAATAAATTAAATCTTTTAAATCAGGAAATACCTGTGCTGAAGAGAATATTTTTAGTGGATATAGTGCGCACGGAACTAGCTCCACTTCTTGGTAATCAGAGTCAGAGAGACAGTGTGATGAACAGATTCAACAAGACTGCAAAACAAAGGTACCTCAGGTGGCATTGCTATGCGCCTGGATACCAACCCAGGTATTTCTACGTCCTCGTGTAAAGTAATGTGCTAGATGGCCGTTGAGCAAGAAGCTTTTTCCGCCTGTTGACAGGTCTTGATTTTCGTCCTGCTGGGAGTCTAGCCACCCTCCTCACCAGGCAAGCTTGGTGGGGTTACAGGTTTAGTCGCCGATGACCCGACTATGAAACAGGTTGTACTGAATTACATAGTAAAGATTGATGTATGAGGAGCAACAATAACGAAGAAACAAAATCAATAAAAAAGATATGTTGTCTCCAGGATTTTGATAATAATATGTTAAATGGATTTTTTATTCATTCAAAAACAGAAAATTATTAAAATCCGATAATTAGCCGTTTTGAGAGAATTTAGAAATGAAGAACGAATGAAATTTTTTTTCACAATACAAGGTGTGTCAATAAGTACAAAAATTCTCAAAAGAAATAACATCTGACAATCGAATACGTGGAACTTGGAGTCATGAACTTTTAACCTGTCTTTCATTTTTCGTTATTAAAAATATACTTTGAATTTGGGTATATACCATAGTAAAGGCGTCTTTGGGGAAGTTTTCCCTTTGAATTCATTAATTTTTTTTCAGAATACAAGGTGTGACAAAAAAGTGTCAAGTTTAAAGCTGTATTTACCTAGGTAGAAATGAAGAATGAATGAAACTTTTTTTTTCAGAATACAAGGCGTGACAAAAAATCTCGATACTTTTTTGACACACTTTGTGTGTGTGTATATATATATATATATATATATAATATTAATGTGAAATTTGAAATTAAAGTGATTTGCCTATGTGATCAATGAAATGATAGATAATGCAAAACATCACCACGACTAACATGACTGAGAAAAGCAGATAACGGCTAAAGAAGAAATGTATTTGAATATTCATGGAATATTGTTATGTGTTTGGTTAATTAATCTTATGACTGGAGGAAGGCCACATCCAGTCACAACTGTCTTTTGACAAATTGCATTTGCCGCCAAACATTGTAGACTATTACATTCTTTAGGGAAGTAATAAAAACGTTCTTTTTTCATTCTACAAGGGAGGCAATATTTTTTGGATGTAACCCGGCTGAAATCAAATCCAGATTCACAAACCAATTTTATAAGCTCCCCCTTGCAAGAAATGTTAGAATCGAGTAAATAATGGAGGATTGTCTCCCCTTTCTCATCTGTTTGGTTCACATCAGTTCCACAAGAAAGAAGCATTCTACAGATTTCTATCCGACTTCTTTGCAAACACATCTGAGCAAGAGACATATCGGCAGGATCTTTGAAATGGAACTTTAAAAATCTTTCCATTTCATTGTGAATAATATCTATGAAACTTGGATATTTTCTCTTGGGAAGAATTATCAGTTCAATTAAATCATCTGAAAACTTCTGTAATTTTAACTCATACAAAGTTATTTTTTTATCATACAAAGAAGTCATAGGTTGTTCTTTTGCGTTGAACATTAACATATACTTAGTGAGCATTTGGAAAATGTTTACTAATGATTCTGGTTCTCGCGAGAATTTGATGATATATCGTATAAAAATATAATCAACATCTATTAGCAAGAAATCTCTGGTATTCAGCGATTGCAGATCTATACAAAACTGATGATATATTTTTATGTAATTTTCATGGACATTTACAAAACCTAATGCCATTACTGTTGCTCGTAATGTCATCCCATGTCTAGGACCACATAACGATACAAGATACAACAAAGCCTGTCTATCAGCCCCTAAAAACAAGTTATAATAATTAATAGATTCACGATTTAGTAACGGGTTATAAAAGATTTCGGTGTCCATTGGTAGATTTCGCAGTCTTAAAGCTTTCTTCCATAAAACATTTGATTTGGAATATTCTGACTTAAGATGGCTAAGACAACATTCCAGTTCATAGGCTCGAATTATTTCTTCTTTTTTATAACCCCCTTTTCTGATAATCGTTTGTATAATAGTGGAAGTAGAAGTTCTGATAGCCAAATTAAGTGCATCTTCTTCGCATGCATTTTTTATACGTAAGTCAACATCATCTCTGGTGAGCAAAAAAGAAACAATTTCTTTTTGGTACCCTTTTAGAGCACGCATCAAAATGGTCATTTCATCCGTGTCTACCAAGTTAATATTGGCCCCATTTATGACGAGGTATTTAAAAATTCTATAATGACTTATGGATGATGATAGAACATCATTTCCTTTATGATTTTGGATGCTGATAGTGGCACCCCTTTCTACCAAAAGTTTGACGGTTTCTAGCTTGCCACGAGAAGAGGCACTGGCAACTGCAGTTCTCCTAGCGGATGAAACAGCGTTGATATCAGCTCCTCGGCTTAAAAGAATCGTGACCATATGCTTGTCATTTAAACAAGCTGCTTTCGACAGACAAGTCCATGTTTCATACTCATCTATTCCCAAACTGTTTGGATCCGCTCCACATTCATCGAGAAAATAAATTAAGAGTGAAGAAGCGTGATTCAAAACAGCATGGTAGAGAAGGCATGAACCTCCAACATTTGTAGACATGATGAATCGTCTTTGGTCCAGAGAATATGGATTCAGTAACTGTTTTATTTCCGTTAAAGAATTAGACGGGGTAAGTTGAAGAATTCTTGAGGCAATTTCTAAACTCATGATCAATTCTGAAATAGATAAAACAAAAGATCATAAATATTAAAATAAAAACATCAAAATATATTTACAATGATACAGTTTAACTTACGGTTTCTATTTTTTTTTAAATGAATATGTATACCTACATCTCTACTTAAAGGTGTGAATAGAAGAAAAAAATATTTTAAGAATGATACTTTAGTTGAAAATAAGTACCGAAAATCGGAAAATAAAATAAGAATAAAAACTAAAAAAATAATTTTTGGAAATTTTGATTTACTCATTTTGATAATTATTTAATTGGCTATTTTCTTATAAAAAAAAGGTATACCTCAATATTTGTTCTGTTTAAAAGGACGGGGGGGGGGATAAATTTTCAATTGAGTTTTCGTCAAAAATTATTATTCTAATCTAACGGTTTCGATTTGTAAAAGGATTAATATGTGTATTTACGCGTTGACTTGCAGATCGTATCTCGATTGGTTTAAAGTTGAACAAATATTTTTATTATTCTCATTTTTCCTGTTATTTTAAACAATTATTTGATTTTCCTTTAAAAATGTATAGTCATTAAAGTAAGTAAGTAAAGTAAAGTCGACCAGGCGGCCTAAAGTCGGTATCAGCTAGTCAGCGAGGGAGTCTATCCCATTTTCAAAAGCGCTAGACCAAGGAGATTGTTTTTTTTAGCATCTGAGGTGGAGTGCCACACCTACCATCAGCTCCTTACTTTACCGCACAGATCCCTGTGCTACTCACACGCTGAGTTAGCGGGGACCGGTATCGAACTAGGAACCTTGTGGTTTCTAGCCGAACGCTCTACCGACTGAGCTAACCAATTCCTTATTATAACTGGGCTATTGCAGCTGTGAATTCGACAAGGGTATAGACTCCTAAGATAAAGAAACACATTCACAAATAAACTGGCAACTTAAGATAGATAACATCATAAAATAAATGAAATGATTAATGAATAAAACAAATGAATAGGATCTACTCCTCCCGCAAAGGATGTGTCAAGTGGGTGCCCAGAGCATCAGAAAGAGGCTACATAAAGCAAACAAGGACACATGGGCAAAAATCAACATAGAAACACACACGAAGAATTTGGAATAATGCTAAGAAGTTATTAAACAAACAAACAAACAATTACAACAAAGTACAAAATACAAAAGAATCGATTGACAAAAACAACAGTGAGCATTTCTCTATAAGACTCTGAACTATTAAAAGTTTTCTCATGAAAGAATTTTTCATCTCGAAATATTAAAAAAAAATCTAGTTTCCTCATGTTTCTTTACACTTACATTGTAATCGCCTTTAAAACAATCCAAAACACATATATATATATATATATATATATATATATATATATATATATATATATAAAAATAAATAAATGAATAAATAAATAAATAAATAAAAAGATTTTTACATTGTAAGACTGTCACCATGGTGACAGGAAGTCAAATGAGAAAAAAAAGGATACACTTTGAGTTCTGGCTTCTTAGGTGGATGGTAGTCAGACAAAATTAAACTATGAATTAAACTATTGAATGAATCTGAACAAGTATAGAGAAGAAAACAAAAAAATATATAAAAAATAATAAAATATAAATAGAGAAATATATAAAAAAAATTATATTTAAACCAACGAATATATTAGATAATATAATGTTGTATAAATATACTATTGATAAAAATGAAAATAAAAATAAAAATAAAATATATACACACACTACCAAGTTTTGGATACCTCTTATATATATATATATATAATATATATATATATATATATATATATATATATATATATATATATATATTCATCAGAACGTTACAACCACGTTTTCATTGCATTTTCATAAGTAGATAATCCAAAAGAGTCAATATATATTGTAAATTATAGAGCATTTATAGAAGTACAAATGTTTTCTCTCTACCACGGTTTCGGTGTTCAAGGTACACCTTCATCAGAAGAACTAAAAAATTTTAGGTAGCTAATATTATATATAATTGCCTGTTTAGAATTATTTTTATTTCTCTGTCTCCTAAAAATAAACTTTTTGTCCTTAAACCTATGCTTTTTTCTTTGAAATTAATGATTAATTTACCATATATTCACCGGGCAAAAGTAATTTGTAATTCTATCTCTCACCTGGTTTTCCTCTTATTTTTTATTATTCATTTTGTTCATATCTTACTTGATTACACATCTGAAATTAGAATCTACTGATAAATCTATTAAGACATTTTTTTTAAATAATTAGTGCATGTATTATATCATATCTATATTAATCTTAATAATACATAATTATTAATAATAATACAGAGTTATTATAATTATTAAATAATAATACAGAGTTATGCAATCTGTGTCTGCATTTCCCCATGAATTCATCCTTCCTTTTCACTAAATTTTTCATATCAGGGAATATAATTATAGCTAACGTTTCTTGTAAGCACAAGAAACAGGGATCAGATAAGCCTCGGCAAGTATTTGATCTCTTTAATATTTCCTATTTAATAATAGGTGTTATATTTTGATGCTTTAAATTCCAAATATAGCTAGCTAAAGTTGTTACATTCTTAGTTTAAAATTAAAAAAAAAAGACGATTTATGGTTTGTAAACCAAGTTTTGAAATTCTATTTGGTACAACAGACGTAAAATTTAATAATGCCCGGTTTCTGAGCAGATGTTATCGATGCAAGGTAAATTGCACTTTTGGTTAAACATTTTTCTTTTACCAGACACATGTCTGAGTTACGGCAATTGCAGTTAAAATAACACGATGGATTAAAAGAAATGAAGTATCTCTAAGTTTTCAATTAATGTTATATATATATATATATATAATATATATATATATATTATATATATATATATATACATTTGTGTGCGTCTGAATAAGTATAAATGCATGTATATATATAGATAGATATTTGCAAATATATTCTGATGCTTTTAATCTCAAGATATATATATATATCATATATTTGTACACATATATTGTATATAATGAAACCATTTACTAATTTGATATTAGGGAATATATATATATATATATATATATATATATATATATATATATATATATATGTGTGTGTGTGTGTGTGTGTGTGTGTGGTGTGTGTGTGTGTGAATAGCTATTCGGAAATATATATATATATATATTCCCGAATAGCTATTCACACACACACACACACACACACACACACACATATATATATATATATATATATATATATATATATATATATATATTATTACTTGAAGGCACTTACAACGCATGTATCGCATAAAATTCGATACTTTTTCTTATAGAAAATGAACTTGACTATATATATATATATATGACACCGAATGTGGTTAATCGAAGCCTGGAGAAGTTACCAGAAGAACTGAAAAATGTGTTGCTAATGTAAAATAAAATAAAAACTTAAAAAAAAACATAATCCATTTTACCGTCGTTTTTTTTTTTTAAATAAAATATTTTGATTAAAGCATAACAACATTTTGTATATATATATATATATATATTATATATATATATATATATATATATTATATATACAAAGTGTTGTTAAATCAAATGTTTTATTTAAAGATAGGACATATACATCTGTACATATACATATATATTATATATATATATATATATATATATATATATACATCTATATATATGTATATATATACATCTATATATATATATACATCTATATACTCGTGTTCGAGTAAGACCATTTCCTGCCTTTTTTATCATAGTTGGGTGCCAGTAGCATTTGTCTCTCTATCCTCGTGTTTTCTAAGATGACTATGTATGTATGTATGTATGCATATATATATATATATATATATATATATATATATATATATATATATATAAAATATTTCTTACATTTTCACTAATTACAATTTCTTAAAATTTCTTAAATTTACAATATTTGTATAATACTAAAATTTCTTACCTTATGTCTTCAACAAGATAGATGATCTGCTTCAAAAGTAGAAGTGATGTTTATGTTCCCACGTGGAAGATCTGAGTACCTCTTCGCTCGAATTCAAAAGTATTACTGACGAGAGTGAGATTCACTCTTACCCACGTCCTACTTCCTTTGTGTTCGTTTTGATAGTTCTGCGCATGCGTGATCTTTATCTACCGTTATAATTGGTGGATTCACAATAACAAAAAAACTAAACCACGCCTCTTTTCACACACACACACACACACACACAGACACAGTCTCTCTCTCTCTCTCTCTCTCTCTCTCTCTCTCTCTCTCTCTCTCTCTCTCTCTCTCTCTCTCTTTCTCGTTCTCTCTCTCTCTCTCTCATTCCCTCATCGTTCTTTCTCTTTCTTCTCTCTTTCTCTCGGTGTTGCTTTGATATTGCCATTTTCATGCTTTTATTTTGCATTATTTTATATAATTCAAGATATATATATATATATATATATATATATATATATATATATTTACAAATGTATTGTATATAATAAAACCATTTACCAATTTGATATAATGGAATATATATATATATATATATATATATATATATATATATATATGTATATATATAATGTGCGTGTGTGAATAGCTATTTGGGAATATATATATATATATATATATATATATATATATATATGTATATATATATAATGTGCGTGTGTGAATAGCTATTTGGGAATATATATATATATATATATATATATATATATATATATATATATATATATATATATATGTATATATAATGTGCGTGTGTGAAACCGAATATGGTTAATCAAAGCCTGGAGAAGTTACCAGAAGAACTGAAAAATGTGTTGCTAATGTAAAATAAAATAAAAACTTTTAAAAAACATAATCCATTTTGCCGTTGTTTTTTTTATCAATAAAATATTTGATTAAAACATTTAACAATATATATATATATATATATATATATATATATATATATATATATATATATATATATATATATATATAATAAGCTGTCAACTCGTGTTCAAGTAAGACAATTGACTATTTTCAAGCTTTTATTTTGTGTGAGGATAATATGTATTACCATTATATATCAATCTATCTATTTAACAAAGTCTCTCTTTCACTCATATATAAGTGGTTAAGTGCAAGGGAAGAGCCCTTGTACCTATCCCCTTTACCTACCTCCTACTCTTTCCAAACATCCTCTTACCCACCCACCCCCTTGTCCTGTTCCTTAACTCATACCTAGTAGACCAAAATCACCAAAAAACTTCCCCCTTGTCCACTAGTGAATGACTACCCATCCCTTCCACTTCACTCCCCCACCTTTAACTCCCCCCTCTACTTCTATGGATCAAATTCCTCTTCAAGACAATCAAAGAATGTAGAATTCATTTCTCCCCTATCATGCTTCTTTCCCTCTGCACTTAACCACCTTATTCTGCATACCTCTACCAACTCACTCCTCATTTTTTATCTTTTCTCCCTCCCCCTCCACCAAAGATTCCTTCTGACCGATAATAAATATTTTATATATACTAGCAATATATACTAGCAAATATATGCACCCTCCGGGTGCAAGTACTTAAGTTTTAACGTAATAAAATATCATATTAAATTAGAAAGACTAACGAAATAAGAATGAAAAAAAAAAGATTTGAAACAGAGGGGGGTTATAATCAAAAAATAGAACAACGGAAACTTACTCTTCCACCCCTCCCGTCTTTCATTACTAAATTTTTCTAATTTAACTATTTAGTTAAAATAGGAATTAAAGAATAAAATTACAGTTATTTCTTCTTGTAAATAATTTTCTTTTAAGATTTATCTCCGAGATTTTTGCTCATATTTATTAAGATAAAACCCAACAATTAGAAATCAATAATACCAAGCACATATTTATTAAAATCAAATTTTAAATATCAATATGCAAATAAGCCTTCCCGTTCATACTGTATGCCGCTATTTTGTTGTTTATATAAATAAAATCACATGTTATTAGTATGTAAACCCGCCCAACAGGGTGGGGGTCCAGTGGCTTCGGCCCTGGATCTTTACGAGTTAATAGCGTCGATCCCAGGGGGCTATCCC
>CM042162.1:83433436-83478436 GCA_023376005.1 Doryteuthis pealeii
AGGCTCTTCTCGAAGGAGACATATTTTCTCGCTGTTTCGCGTGTAATAATGAGGCCAAATATTCGAGCATGTTTAAAGTTGACTCGAGTGAACTAGGTATTTCTGAAAATTCGAAGATATAGTGATTTTTGGTTTGTTTTGTTTTACGGCATATCAACCTCAGTGGGTCATTTAATGCCGATAAAGTTTTTAAATAAATCAATTCTTAATGGATAATACAATTTTTTTTATAAATACATTTTTCTATTTAACCCATAGATGGGACCCTAACAGGTACTACCACTCCGGGTCAGAGTGGACCAGGGAGCAATGGTGATGAAGGGGTGCTCCACATTCCCCAAACCTCCAAAACTGGAACCTCACCATCAGATAGAGTTTAGCGTCATTCCCAGGACATATAGACCCGCAGCCACCGCCTTCTAAAGATATAGTGATATATCAATGTATCGAAATGATTGAGTATTTCTCTGCAGTTGAACGAATGTAGACAACTGGAAAGTGATTCATATAATGTAGTCCAACTGTCATGATCTGTGAGATGCTTCAATTGGATTGCCATTGTTTGAATGGTAAATACATGTGTGGAGCCGTACGTAGAATTTAGATATAACAAAGGTGGTATATCTTTTTCTCTAAACAAGGATATCTTATCATCAAGTCGTTCGCTTGAGTATGGAATGCTGAATATTGACATATTCCCTGGTAAACCTTGGAGTGTTAACGATTTATACCATAACCTTTTTGCTTTCCTGATTTTCCTATCCAAATAGCAAAAACAGCTCTCTAATTTATAGACTCTTATAAGTTCTTCTTTTGTGTAGTCGCCTTTTGTGATAATCTTGTTAATTGTAGTTTCTCCAGAAAATCTTATAGCAAGATTAAGTGCATCTTCTACATATTCCCCCTTCATCCTGACGTTAACATCTTCCCGTCTTAGCAGGAAAGAGATAACTTTCCTTGCGCGATGCACAAGGGCGTGCATCAATATTGTATATCCATGAACATCCACCAAGTTGATGTCTGCCCCGTATAGTACTAGATACTTAAAAATATCAAACTTATACAAGGGTGCCATTAGACCGTTTTCACCATTACTGTTGTTGATATAATTATTATCGGGTGATTTAAGTATCTGGATTGTGATTTAACCAATTAAGAATGGGGTGCTAATTTATTAAATTGCAAAACAACTAAATAAATGTAAGCTTGACAGGATTCCTTTTGTGTTGTCAAAGTCAATCAGTCAGTTGTTATCCATTGTGAGAACTCTATTGATTCAGTGTTATTAATATTTCCTTCGATGATGTCATAAATTTTTATTCAAGCTGCCCTGATGATTTAGGACAATTTGGCCACCTATGAATCATATACTCTCTGCTACTGATATTACAGACAATATATTTCAAGAGATCATGATATGATACATTCAGTGGTTCCAGTAATAATTTAATGTTTTGTTGGATGGTACATACACATATGGCATGTGTACCTGCACTACCAGCAAGGACACAGCATTTCAGCCTTAGACTACAACATTTTGAAAACTCCAAGAATGCTATCTGTTCCTTGAATGGTCTGAAGAGCTCATTTAGGTTGCACAAGATGGGTCTTTTCTGCTGATGAATATTATGTTTAATATCAACATAGTCTTTCCTGCCTGGCATCAGTTGAGTATATTCATCATAGTAAAATGCTTCCACTAGCTGTGCAATATTAGCAGGCAAAGATCTGCCCCCGTTTGGTTCTGGCACAGCTAAAATACCTCTTACGAACACAATTTGTGAGCCTTGCGTACAATGTGTTCTGAAACTCCAAACACACACATGACTTTTTTTGTGTGACCAGTCGGTAGGGGCAAGTGTCAAGATTTGTATTTTTATGTTGGTTGATTCCTCTCTCTTCATTTTTGCTACAAGAAGATTTATCATTTTATCAAAGTACTTAGCTTTATCTAAAATATCATTTTTGAATTTCAAAGCCTCATCATTCAACAGCTCAGAGTCAACATTTAACGACCTGCCTACTTTGGTCTTTATACATTGCAATACAGAAGAATGTTTCGACTTGAAAGGATCTCGACAAGATCCTTACAACCTAGATTTGTGGCTCTTAACAGACAACTCTGTAGAATACTGTTAATTGTTATTCTGTGTTACTTTCACCCTTAGCCAGGATTGAACCTGCAGTCTGGAAATGACTGTTACAGATTGTTAACTATTGGACAGTGGAACAGTCAAACACTTCCTCAGCTTAATGGACTCTTCCTGACAGGAGGGGCAGTAATTATTTAAACTGTTATAGTGGGTTCATTGGTGAACTAGTAACTTCATGGTTAGGCTAGGCTAGGCTAGGCTAGGCTAGGCTAGGCTAGGCTAGGCTAGGCCAGTCCAGTCCAGTCCAGTCCAGTCCAGTCACATTGCTAAAACCAATTGTTGACTGTCTAACTGACTTACTTCAATAAACTCGATCTTTCAGAATACGTTATTCCATAGCTGTTCGGATCTGCTCCACACTCATCCAGAAAATATTTTACGATAGAAAGAGAACAATAAGAAACAGCGACGTAGAGAAGGGACGAACCACCGAAGTCTGTACTCATAATGAATTTTCTTTGATTAAATCAATACGAATCCATTGCTCAAGTTCTATAAAATCAAAAATTATATCGACGATTTCTAAACTCATGATGAATTCTGAAAGAGATAAAAACAAAGGATCATAAATATGAGAATAAGAATCAAAATAATTTTATGACAATACATTTTCGTACTAGATCATTTGGGTTATAAAAATCTAGGTTGTAAGGATTGTAAGAAGGTCCGCAAAATGTATTATATTTTCAGAAAAACATTATTCTTTTTATCTTACATATGCAACACGTGTTTCAGATCTTCTGGTATCTTCTTCAGGCTTTGATCAATAATATTATTGATCAAAGCCTGAAGAAATACCAGAAGATCTGAAACACGTGTTGATGGATGAGCCCTCAAAATAGATTATTTGGGTCATAAAAGAGGGATTGATGGATAAGCCCTCAAAATAGATCATTTGGGTTATAAAAGGGGGATTGATGGATGAGCCCTCAAAATAGGTTTTAATTAACGCGAAAAGAGTTCCTTTGGTTATGATTCAGAGTTTCTCCACATATAGGATAAGGAGCCGAGTCTGCCGCACTATCTACCCATATCTGGAATAAGAATCATTGGATTCATAGATTTTCCAATGATATTAGCGCTATGTGAAAATGTAAACAGCTGTGTCAATTTCTTACAACAATAAACATTACACCACACACCTCCAACCAAAAATGTACGTGTCTACTTGTTGATCAACGTACGACCATGTCTTGTTTCGATTAGCAGATAGCATCAAAGAATGGTCATAAGTCAAATTGATATTATGTATTTTTATAATTGATTGATTGATTTTAACGGCATGTCAACCTGTCTGACAAAACAAAGGATCAGAAATTATCAGGATGAAAACATCATCCAATATAACTTTATGATCAGACATTTTGATTACGATCAAGTCATGATAAATGCAACGGGTCCTGCTAGATGATCGAAGTTAAGCAACGATGAAATTGTTCAATACTTGATTGGGTGACCACATGTGTATCAGTTATTCTCTTGTAATAAATGAATAAAGCGACACGAGTTCAAACACTGGACGAGGCTGTTTGTATTTCAAGATATGAAACCAATTCACTCTGAGTATGTAGTAGGACAGATTGAAAACTCTGAATTCAAACCTATCAAATCCCCCTTCATATATGAGACATATATACACACAAAAACAAAAATGTATATATATATATACATATATATATATATATATATATATATATATATATATATATATATACATGTGTGTGTGTGTGTGTGCATATATATATATATATATATATATATATATATATATATGTAATTGGTAATTTGCTTGAAGCATTGTTAAGTATGTTATGAAATAATAAAATTCGAAGGCAATACAATGCGTAAAAATAAAAGACAAAAAGATGTTTTATATGTCTAATCGATTTCAAAGCAAAGCTTTATCATCAGAGTGTATTTTCAGAAATGACGTGCTTATGTTTTTTTATTTGTGTGGTTATAATTTCTCTCTTTATTTCCTTTTCCTCTCCTTTTTTTCCTCTCTTTCTTCTTCTCCTCCTTTATGAATGGGCGAATAACTGTAATTTCTAATTTCTCTCTTTTTTTTTTTTTTTTAAAGTTTGTTGAGAACAAGGCTGACATCCGGTAAGATGTTGCAATATGTTGCGACCGTGTGGAGATGTCAAAATTTTTTTGAAAACAAAAATGAACAAATAAATAAAAACCGTTAATAGAAATTTTTTTACATACTTGTGTGTATGTGTGTGTGTGTGTCTGAATAAGTATAAATGTATTTATATAGAGATAAATAGATATTTTCAAATATTTCCTATTACTTTTATTTTTTTCAAGATGAATATAAGATATATGTATATCATATTTATACAAATGTATAGTATATAAATAAAACTATTTAGTAATTTGATATAAGGGAATATATATATATATATATATTGGGAAATATGTATATGCATATCTATATATACATATATACTATGTATAGATATAAACGTAAGCAACTACGAATTTCAAGTATTCCTGGTTTAAAATCAAACAATATTATATATATATATATATATATATATATATATATATATATATATATATATATATATATATATTGCTTGAAGGCAATTATAATGCATGTATCGCATAAAATTCGATAATTATAGAAAATAATCTTGACAAGTGAATCCCGACAACGCTTTATCTAAAAAAAATGTTTGAGGCAGCAAACGGCTGATATTTCGTATATTTTTAATTTCTTCCTACGACCAATAAAATCTCTCCGATTTGTGGTGTAAAAACTGATGAACTTTTCCGCCTTAATCTTAATAAAGAAAGAACTACAGGAAAAGAGGAAGAAAAATTAAACAAAGAAAAGCTCATTAATAACAAAATTCTACCAAAAGTATCTTATAAAAAATTGTATGATACGAAAGGAAACTACAATGCCTTCCAACATGGACAACTTCAGGCTGATCCGTAAGTACAAAAACTTACTCATCTCTGCGCACTCACTCCAATATATATATATATATATATATATATATATATATATATATATATATATATATACCATACAATTTTTTATAAGATACTTTTGTTAGAATTTTGTTATTAATGAGCTTTTCTTTCTTTTTTCTATGTATTCAAGATATACATAGAGAGAGGGAAAGTAATATGCAGAATATGAGTAAGAGATGGTCAGTTTTTGACTTAATTGCTAATTATGAATAATCAGAACCAATCAAAATGGAATTTTTTTCAAACAAAAATCAATCCTAAAATCAAAGTATATTTTAGTATGAATTTTGTGTTATTAAATTAAACAGTTAAAAAAACCTTTAGGAATTAAAAAGATATTATCTCAGCTTTATATATATATATATATATATATATATATATATATATATATATATGAGAAGTAAACAAACAAACAATGTGTTTTGATATGGCTTTATTTAGCCGACAATTTTTGGGAGAATATGTGCTTAATTGGAGTCGTACCTGCTTGCCTTTTTTTTGTGTGTGTGTGGAACCGTTATTCTTCAGTATATCAAATGTTCGTATGTAGTCTATGAATATTATAGAATGCTAATATATCTCCTTGTAGGACTCCAGCGAACAATGTCTAAGAAATCTCACTACTAAATCGAAGTTTACGACGGCTGTAAAGTTAAATCCCTTAACTTTTGACTCGTTTATTTCTGTGGGATTAAATGATTGAAATTATTCCTAGTATGAACTAGGTATTGTCAAAGATGACGTCACATCTGTATTTTACAAAATAAATTTATCCCCCACCCCGATTGAAAAAAAAATACCAAAAATCAGGGAATTATCAGGTTTTAATGAAATTTTCAGTGTTGATTTATCAATGAATTTTATAATGAATCAGTTATTTTTATTTCAAAACTTTCTAATTATTTTTTTTCAGGTCACTTAACTTTAACCCCTGCCTTATTTTTTTAATTTTTTTTTTTGGGTGGGGGGCGCGGAAAATATCGGTGGGGTTATATAAAAGTTATTTTTGTGTAATATCATAGGTTTGCTTGGCTCGATGTCATCGATACCTTTCGGTGGCTAATTTGACTCATCAATAGACGCCGGACTTAGAGATGAGGAGCAGTAGTTTCCTGACTGAACTGTTTGATCCTGGCCGTTGGCCCGCTTTTAGGCTCATCCGCCCAACATCACGTGAGATATAACGTTGACCCATTTTGGGTTCATCCGCCATGTCTCACATCCACCACGCTGCTACCCATGGTTTCAGTTGTGAGGTAAGATGCATAATCTGCCTCGAGTTGTTTCCCCAAGAAGGGGTAAAAAACAAATGAGAGATACATCCACTATTAAGTTTCAACTTAGTTTAAGTCATACATACAAGTACAGATAAATAATATCAAACAATCGGTAGAAGACAGACAGTCGCGATTAGCATGGTAAACAGTAAACGAAATTAGTGGTAGGAAAAGCACCTCTAAATCAAAACTAAAGGCAACCAGCCAAAAAGATAGACTTAAAAAATGGAAAGTCCACTTCCAGAAACTGCTGGGACCCCCCTCCCCCCAAAAAAATCATAGAAAATAATATCCAAAAGATTGTAGATAAACAACTAGATATCAAGCTGTGGGATTTCACAACAGATGAAATCAACCAAGCTTTAAAGAAGCTAAAAGGTAGAAAAGCAGCAGGACTTGACGAAATACCCCCGGAGGTGTGGAAGATAGGAAAGTTCAATGACATACTGCTTAGGCTATGAAATGCAGTATATAGACAAAATAGAATAGAAAAATGGACGAAAGGCTGCATCCTCCCATTCTCTAAAAAGGGAGATCTCGGAATCGCTAAAAACTACAGAGGCATAACTCTCACTGCTATTGCAGCCAAGATATATAATGCCCTTCTTCTTAATCGCATCCGACCTGAAATAGAGAAAATCCTTAGGAGAAACCAAAACGGATTCCGCAGAAATCGATCCACAACCTCTCAGATCCTGACTATTCGACGGATCATAGAAGGGGCACGAGCAAAGAATCTAGAGGCAACGCTATTATTCGTAGATTTCTCCAAGGCATTTGATTCCATACATAGAGGAAAAATGGAACAAATACTATTAGCATATGGTCTCCCCAATGAAACGGTTTCAGCTATAATGATGCTATACAAAGACACAAAAGCGATGGTACGCTCACCTGATGGCGACACAGATTTCTTTGACATCGCCGCTGGAGTCCTTCAAGGAGACACATTGGCACCATATATATTTATAATATGCCTAGACTACGTACTCCGAACATCATTAGATACCATAAAAGAAAAAGGTTTCACACTAAAAAGGGCAGGAAGCAGGCGATATCCCGCACAAACAATCACAGATGCGGACTATGCTGATGACCTTGCACTTCTTGCAGATACGCCGGCACAGGCTGAGTCACTGCTACATAGCTTAGAGGAGGCAGCAAAGAATATAGGCCTCTGTGTGAACTCCGGTAAAACAGAGTTCATGAGTTTCAAAAATGAAGGAAACATCTCCACACTCAATGGCAAGCCTCTTAAGCCAGTAGAATAATTCACGTACCTAGGTGGTAATATCTCCTCCACAGAGAGCGATGTTAATACACGGATAGCAAAGGCATGGTCAGCCACAAATAGTTTATCAGGCATATGGAGGTCCGATCTCCTTGGCAAGCTGAAGTGGCAGCTCTTCCAGGCTGTGGTTGTGTCGGTGGTGATGTATGGCCGCATCACCTGGACCCTAACAAAGCGTCTTGAGAATAAGCTAGATGAGAGCTGCACAAGAATGCTGCGTGCAGTCTTGAATAAGTCGTGTAAACAGCAACCCACAAAGAAACAGCTGTACGGTCACCTGCCCCCCATCTCACAAACTATTCGAGTGAGACGGACAAGGCATGCAGGACACTGCTGGAGAAGCAAGGATGAACTCATAAGCGACGTTCTCCTGTGGAAGCCACACATGGACATGCAAGTGTGGGGCGCCCAGCAAGGACATACATTGACCAGTTATGTGAAGATGCTGGCTGCTCCGCAGAGGAGCTTCCAGGTGTAATGTATGATAGGGAAGGTTGGCGAAAGATTGTCATGGATATCCGTGCTGCATGCGCGACATGATGATGATGATGATGATGATGATGATGATGATATAAAAGTTAAAATAATTACAATATGAATAAAGAGACAAAAGATCGAATGTGTGAATAGAAAAAAATATTGAGCGGTTCTGGTACAAAATAAGTAGCAAAAGTCGGAAAATTAAATGTGTAAAAAAAATTTTTTTTAAATGGGGGGGGGGGATATTTGTCGGGTTATATTTAACTAAAAGTATAAACAAAAGATAAAAGGTGCGAATACAAAAAAATGGAGCGATTTTATAGAAAAAATAATACATTTTTGACATTTTATTGTTAAAAGAAATATAATTTACTTTTTAGAATATCGGTTAAAAAATTACACATTGATATTTGTTCTGTTTCAAAAGGTGGGGACCTAACTTTCAAATTGAGATCTCTTAATTATCAATCACCATACTAAAATAAGTTTGTTATTAAATGAATATCTATTTTTAGAATCTAAAAATAGGAAATTTTGGGGGCGGAAAATATTCGTGGGGTTATGTATAATTGAAATTATTTACAGTATAAGCAAAAGACCGAAGATGAAAATAGCAAAAAAAACTTTAAATGAAATAATTCATTGATATGTCAACACTGAACATTTTGATTTTGTTTTTATTTTATTTTTTATTTTATTTATTTATTTTATTTTTTTGTTAATTTTTCCGTGGCATCGTACTCGTGTTAATGACAGACAAGCGATATCAGATAACCCGGCTAAACGAAAAACGTGCAGTTGTTTACAAACAATGAATTTTGTAATTGAGCGTCACTGGAGTTCGAACTCGTTTACAACGATATCGCAGTTTCAGCACGTTTGATATTCGGTCACGGACCCCTCGTCCTCATGTCTCGATGTTGTAGAAATCTTGATTGAATTGGCATTTGTTAACCCTTTGCCGTACCAATCCCCCCCTCCCCCACGGCTGTACTAAATATAAATATTTCTTGGTATTTTTTTACCTGTATGATGGGATTTTTCAAAGTTCTCTATTCAAATAAAGTCCTATCTATTAATAATGGAAATTCTGTATTTCTGTCTGTAACAAAAACTACGTCACAGCTTACGTCACAATATTCTTATGCTATATACACCCACAATTTGAGTAAGCAATTTTAAAAATTGTTTTTTACTCTCGACCCTTTTTTTTACAGTAACAAGAAGTTAACTAAAAAGTTTACAAATAAATAAATACCTACGATTTTGTGGAAAATTGATGTGGAAAACATTCAAAATAATTGTTTGATTATTACATGCATGCAACATTTTATTTGAGAGGGACGGGGCTCAGTTTTCATTTCAAATTGTTTTATTTTTTTATTTTTTTAGCCCTTTAATAAATATGAGGATTTTGCTTACTTATGATACAAACCCTCTGACATTGAATTTTTAACTCCCACCCTCTCAGGCAATGTCTTTCAAAAATTAATTTTTACGACACCCGGAGTGTGTTTTCTGTTGCTAGTTATCATAATCTAAGTCCTTTTGTTCAATCATAACGAACTAACCATCAGTTTTTGTACTTTGCTTGGGTGCGGTGGGAGAGCCACTGTGAGCGGTTTAAAGTAGACAAAGAATTAACTGTGGTCCAGACTCAATATCCCAATATTTGTTCAAGACCGCATGTAGCAACTTTGTATAGTTTCCATGCAGCTTTTCCTCCAGGTGGTACAGCGATACAGTAGTGTTGCCACGGCTACAGTTTGCTGGAGAGTTTCAGAACCGACCCAAAATAACTATGGATGGATACTCTGTAATATATATGAACGTAACTTACTCTCACGATTATTTAAGATTGGTATTCTCATCATTTATCCTTTTTTTAGACAGAGCTAATACTGAAACAGTTTGTGGTTGGTTGGTTGACTTTTTTTTTTCTTTCGGTATGTTAACCCTTGTTATGCCAAAGACGTTTTTGTTTTATTCATTTTTGTTGGGTTTTCAATTTTTTAAGTCATTTTTTAATCTATTTAACCCATAGATGGGACCCTAACATATACTACCAATTTCGGTTAGATTGGACCAGGAAGTAACGGAAAATGAAAGACTACAACACACTTGTTAGAACTCCATAACTAGATGCAATTTAACGTCATACCAAAGAAACGAAGACCCTCAACCACCACGTTCTAGCACATCTGATTGATTGGAGGGGGGTGGGGGGTGGCGGCTCTTCATCTAGCGCAAGTAAGGACCGAAGTGGAGTGTAGCAGATGTCCCCATTCTTGGTATGTCTGGCCTTGGGTTAACTTATATCGATGACGTTTCATTATAGTTGGGTATTCATTTTTTTTTCCAAACTAATATTTTGAACACATTTCTAACACTCAGAATGCACCGACTGCACCGACTGCAGAGGGGTAAGACTCCCCCAATGGGGCCACCTGTTGGCCGTGGGTGGCGACCTGTGATGCTTAAGGATAGAGCCCAGGTGGATGAGCAGTTCATGACATGCAATACACCACTTTGGCCCTATCTTGGGCTAGACGGGGTCGGAGAGGCCCCTTCGATCAATCGGCTGGTCACGTCAAGCCCTAGCACTTATATGATTTTCCCAACCCTGTTGCCCTTATGCCAAGCCCAACCCTTTTTATCATATGGGTGCTAGAAGGCGGTGGCTGCGGGTCTACATGTCCTGGGAATGACGTTAAACTCTATCTGATGGTGAGGTTCCAGTTTTGGAGGTTTGGGGAATGTGGAGCACCCCTTCATCACCATTGCTCCCTGGTCCACTCTGACCCAGAGTGGTAGTACTTGTTAGGGTCCCATCTATGGGTTAAATAGAAAAATGTATTTATAAAAAAATTGTATTATCCATTAAGAATTGATTTATTTGAAAACTTTATCGGCATTAAATGACCCACTGAGGTTGATATGCCGTAAAAGAAAACAAACAAACAATAACTCTACCACTTCGGGTCAGGGTAAGAGTAATGGCGACAAAGGGGTATAAAATAAAATACAAAATAAGAAAAATCGTACAGATTTTGTTCCGCCTTCAACACAAGGAAAAATAAAATAAAAAGTAGAATTTCTCATTTATTTTCTGTCACCAACGTTTGTTGTTTGCCTTGCTTATTATTATTATTATTATTATTATTATTATTACTAGCAAATATATGCACCCTCCGGGTGCAGGTATCTAAGTTTTAATGTAATAAAATATTATGTTAACTTAGAAATAAGATGCCGATAAAAAGACTTGAAACAGAAGGAGAACAACTAAAACTTGCTTTTTCTTCACTCCCGTCTTTCATTGCTAAATTTTCATAATTTAACTATTTAGTTAAATTAGGAAGTAAAGAATAGAATTACTGTTAATATTGTTAATGGATTTCTTTTAAGATTTATTGGAGAGATGTCCTGGGAATGACATTAAACTATCTGATGGTGAGGTTCCAGTTCTGGAGGTTTGGGGAATGTGGAGCACCCCTTTATCACCATTGCTCCCTGGTCCACTCTGACTCGGAGTGGTAGTACCTGTTAGGGTCCCATCTATGGGTTGACTAGAAAAACGTGAGTTTATAAACAAAATTGTATTATGCATTAAGAATGTATTTATTTCACAACATTGTTGGCATTAAATGACCCACCGAGGTTGATATGCCATAAAACAAAACAAAAAAAAAAAACACTGTTACTAAAATAATTTTGTCTTGCATTTGCTTTACAAATTTTTTTTTAAAGAGTTTTAATTTATGACTCCTGGTATTGATGTTTTGAGCAATGTTTAGTAGGTCAAAGTTCATTGAATAAAATACAAAATGGAGATGAGATCTGTGAAAGCCTGTTGCTGGAGGGTGAATCGGGTTTTTGATTGAGTCGCCTGGTAGATAAAGGCGATATTGAAAAATCCGAAATTTTATTAATGATCTCTGGAAAATAACATCGCTGATAACTCCTCCCATCTTTTCATCAGAAATGTGTATTTCGAGAAGAGGAAGTCTCCAAAACTCCGATCAAAAATCTCTATAGGATACTGATTTTGCTGAGCCACGTCAACCCTGTAAAAAGGTCAAAGGGTACAGCGACTGAAACTTTGACGATAGAATTGATCCGAATGAACCAATATCTGCTTTTTAGAATTTAAGACAAATTGTTGCCATTTAGACACCTCACATCCTATAATGGGTTTCCAAGTTTGATTGGCACGCCCTATTTCTGGCCTTGAGCCATATCTAAGTTAAGCTAAGTAAATCTTATTATAATGGAGGTTGTAGGTTTGTCTGTCTGGAACAGAAACTATATCACAACTCAAGTCACAATTCCCTTAGTTATTTACATCACATTCTCCATGATTTTATTTTCATTTAAACCAATTATTAATAGAATTGTTTCACATTATTAATACTGTTGGCCTTATCTACATACTAATAACATGCAACTGTATTTATATATACAACAAAATAGCGGTTTACGGTGTGAGGCTAATTTGCATATTGATATGAAAAAGTTTTTAATGAATATGTGCATGGTATTATTGATTTCTAATTGTTTAGTTTTATCTTAATGAACAGGGGCAAAACTCTCGGGGATTAATCTGAAAAGAAATCCATTAACAAGAGGAAATAACTATAAATTAATTCTTTACTACCTATTTTAATCAAATAGTTAATTTAGGAAAATTTAGCAATGAAAGACGTGAGTCATGGAAGAGTAAGTTTCAATTGTTCTACTATTTCGATTATACACCCCCCTTTACCTATTTCGTGTCGGAAACAACACTATCTATCTATTGGAGGGGGTCATTATTTTTCATTTCATTTTTTTTCTTTATTCTTTTTTTAAACTTATATTCAGTGTTGTAGAGTAGAAATGGACGTCCCATTAAATAATGGAGGGGGACAGACAAACACTGTACTACAGAAGTTACCTTCTCCGATAATTATAAAAGAGTCTGGTCTTTGGGGATCATAGAGTTTTGTATTCACGTTTGATACTGAATGAAGTATCAACACTACTTTCTTACTTTACAATTGAACTTTTTTTTTTTTAATTCGTGTTGGGAACACTTATAGTTTATGTGTGTGTTTTTTTTAATTTTTATTTTATCTTTTTTTAATTTTATTTTTAACTACTGAGGTGTCTTGACTAATTTTAATTCGTTCCACTCGTAACTCGATTTCCTCGTATATCAAATCATTTTTCCACATAGAAATAAACTGAAATGCCATTAATCCGTTCTTTACCCACCATAAACACCCTAGTTTATTTTAGTGTTTTCAAGACAATTCTCTTAAAATAAAACTAAAAAATTAATAATGGATATTCACAGTCTGTTTGAAACTCGGTCACTGCTTACGTCACAAAACACAACACCACCATACCCTGACCCTTTTTGTTCATTAACTAAAAAGTTTACAAATAAATACCTGCGATTTTGTGTGAAATATTTGTGATTGTCGTGAGCAAGATACGCGACATCATGCACGAAAGCGTCCGCGATTTGCATGCGCGTGTTGTGGAGCAGTTTGGAAGCGTGCTGGGCCGAGGTGCGCTGATGCAAATCTGAAGCTCTGCAGATTGCCCAATCGGACGCCTCGCCGTGGCCTATATAATGAGTGTATCGGAGGCTTGGGTAGCAGTTCGTAAACCTTGCAAGAAGTGTTTGCTGCCAGGTTCGTGCGAAGGTTGTGAAGTCGGTTATCAGTATTGGAGAATTGGAGCGAGATACAGTTGGACTATCGATTGGAGCCTTGAGTCAGACTTGACCGTGACCCCCCCTCTGATTATATAATTATTTGATTAACAGATGCACGCAACATTTTATTTGAGGGGGACTGAACTAAGTTTCCATTTCAAATTGTTTTATTTTTTTTTACTCCTTTAATAAATTTGCTTATGATACAAACCCTCTGACATTGAATTGTCACCCCCCCCCCGCGGCAATATCTTTCAAAAAATAATTTTTACACCGCCCGGAGGATGTTTATTTTTGCAAGTAGAATGTAATGAATTATACGCTGTAATAGGTTTTTGATGTGTTTTTATTTATTTATTTTTTATAAATGACTTTTTTTAAAAACTTAATATAAGCGTATCTGAAGCTCGCTCGTATCTCAACTTTTAGTTCTCAACTCAAAGCCAAACTTCGAACGAGTGATTGCTCGTAACTCTGAAGACTCGTAAGTCAAAGTACCATTTTATTTTCTTGTTTAAAATTTTTTCCAACTATATTCATTATAAAATATTAATTGTAAAAAAAAAAAAACTGTTCATATCTGAAATCACAATATTATCCGGAGTTTATAAAATAATTTTGATTTCTGTTAAATCTTTTTCCAACTCAAACATTTTTTTTGGTTGTGGCTTTAGAATAAATTTGCACTTCTCAGCCACAAATGTTTCATAGCAGAAGTCTTTCCGAGGCAACGTTTGATTTTCCGCCATTTTGAATTGCCTCGAAACTAATATTTTTGTGAGCTTAAAATGATATGAACCAATTTATATGCAATGCACAGTTTACATTTATAGAATTAAAAAAATATTTTACTTTTTTAATTTTTTTAAAAACTCCCTATATTTATTGAATAACCCACGTATGTGAAATGTATTGCGAATACAACCAAATTTAAATTGCCTACAATAATTTTAGAAAATGTTATAGTCTAAGGGAGCTTACTCTAATAATTTATCTAATGAGTTATTTCCCTTGACTATTTTTTATTTCCAAAACTTAAAGGGAGGTAATAAAAATAATTTAAACAAGTATAAAAAAAACTTACAGATATTCTAGCCTTTTTCACTCATGATTAAATTAAGCGAATAGAAAGATTTAAATACAAATAATAAAAATAAAAATAAAAATAAATAAAAAAAACTGTCAATAATCAATAGTGGGCTGACTTCTGATTTAGGTCGGAAAATTAAAACGAAAAGTTTTTTGGTGGTACGCAATGACAGTTTAACTACATTCTATGAATTAACATTTTGCGAATTGGGTTACGGTTTTAGGGGATTAAGGTTTTTAATTACGTATTGCTTAAAAAAATAAACAACAAAAAACCCAAATTACTATACATTTAATTAACTATTGAAATTAATTATTGAATCTATTATTGAGACAGTTGTTTGTTTTAGTATTGCAATGTATAATTTCAATTAAACTTAGTTTAAAAAATATTTTTCAACATTAAATGTATAGTAATTTGGGGTTTTTTTTATTGATTTTTTTTTAAGCAATACGTAATTAAAAACAACCTTAATCCCCTAAAACCGTAACCCAATTCGCAAAATGTTAATTCATAGACTGCAGTTAAACTGTCATTGGGTACCACCAAAAAACTTTCCGTTTTAATTTTCTGAACTAAATCAGAAGTCAGCCATGCCAACAGCACCTCTTCAGGAGTAACACTCCATTTTCGAAGAGTCCACTTACATTCAATCCGCTGGTCAAGCCAAGTCCTAGCACCTATATGATTGTCCCTGTCCTATTGCTCTTGTAGCAATCTCCGACACTTCTTATAGTATTTGTGTTAAAACATGCTGGCTGAAGTCTTAGCGTACTGCATCTAGTGGTGAGGTTCCAATTCTTCAGTTCTGGGGTGTGTGGATTACACCTACTTTGCTATTACTCCCAGATCCACTGTCATCCGGAGTGGTATTACCTGTTAGGGTCCCGTATATGGGTTAAATAGTTTTTTTAATGGATTATAGAATACAATCGTATATTTCATACCCAAATAAGGATAAAAACACACGAACACAATCCTTTTCCCAAACTTAAGGAAAAGAGATTAAAACATATTTATACAAAAGTCAGGTTCGATTGGCTTGATTAGCATTGTTCTCTACTACGTCCGCGCATTCGCGCTCAAAAAATTAATTACCATCTGATCCTATTTGGTAATTATAAAAGACAGAACTTTGTTAATCTAACCAATCGAACCTGACTTTTGTATAAACATTTGTTTTAATCTCTTTTCCTTAATTTTGGGAAAAGAAATATGTTTGTGTTGTTTATCCTTATTTGGGTATGAAATATCGGATTGTATTCTATAGGATTAAAAATGTTTAAAAAATTGAGTTAAAAAACGAATACCCAATGAATGAATAAAACAAAACACCTTCGGCAGAAAATAACCAAGCAAGGGTTGGTTGACATGCCGTAAAAACCAACCAACCAACATGTTAGGGTCCCATTTATGGATTAAATAGTTTAAAAAATGATTTTTTTTTAAATTGAATACTCATCAAAAATGAATAAAACGAAGTGTCGGTTATTTCCTATTAGTCTAATATAAACAAAGGGAAACCACTCTTGACTGATAAATTATTTAGTTATTTATTGATCTACTAGGAAAAAAGATGGGTTTAAGGTTAGTTTAATGGGAAAATAAATAAATAATTTATCAGTCAAGAGTGGTTCCCCTTTGTTTATGTTAGACTTATAGGAAATAACCAAAGTGTCTTTGGCATAAAATAAACAAACCACCATTTATTTATTTTAAGCTGCACCCCACAAAACAGTAGCTGTACCGCAACGTATATATCCCATTTCACAAACTATCCAAGTAAGACGGACAAGACATGTCAGAGAAGAAAGGACGAACTTATAAGCGACGTTCTCATGTGGATTTCAACACATGAACACACCAGTGTTAGCCGACAAGCTTTGTACGGACACTGGATGCGGTCTAGAGGATCTACAGAGGGAGAAAGAGTCAAAAGGAAATTGTGCTATCAGCACACCGTGGTGATAAATTACTTTTTTTTTAAATGTTACTCTTGACAATAAAAAGTCACAGGTAAGTATTTCCTTCTCTGTAGCAATCTAGTTAGTAGAATTGTTAGTAATCTTGGCTAACAGACCATTGTCAGTGAATTTGATTCTAACTTGGTGATTCCATACCTCTGACAAACTATGTTAAGTAAATGGTTACCCTGAGTAGTTTTTAAAAATAATCACTGATTTTATTGTTTATTTAAGTGAAAAGTCGGACATTCGAATTACCCGAATATTCAATTGAGAATATGTGTGTGTGTGTGTGTGTGTGTGTGTGTGTGTAACGGTGAAAATGAATTGGCAAAATCAGGTTTTTAAATTAAAAAAAACAACAAAAAAACTAATTAACCTTTTTATAAATATTTGCGGTTAAAGGGAAATAACTCTGGATTTCAATTATAAAAGTAACCTCCCTTTAATTATAAAATATTAAGCTTTTCATAAAATTAAAGTTTTTATTTGATTATGATGAAATGAAATCATAAAATTTATATTTAAATATTTTGGGCGTTCCATCTAAGTGAAATGGTTACCGAGCTAGTCTCACAAATCCTTTGCTACTGAAAAATGAGTTGAAATCTCGCTGAATGTCTCATATTTGTGACTGTGTCAATTCATACCTATATTGAACGTGTTGGGATTTTTTTTAATGGGTTACATTAATCTTGATCAAGGAAATAAAACTCTTCTATGAGAAAACAGCCACACAAGATAGCAGGAAGAAATGAAGCAATAAGTATGTCTCAGCTCTGTATCTGTCTCTCTCTATCACCCGAAGTCACTCTCTCATGGATATACCCGATGTTCGTCATACGATTTTATGAGGGGGGGTATACAACACACGTTCTATTAGTAACCAGTCTGTCCGGGTTATGATATACGACTAAAGTCAAATATACACTTTTTAACTCTTACTAGCAAGAATATGTTCCCTAAGTATTCAAAAGAATATGTACCGTAAGTATTTAAATTTTAATGTAATAAACTACATTAAATCAGAAAAACTAATGAAATTAATTAAGAACGCATATAAAAAGATTGCACTTATATTTTAATTGGTTTCTATATAAAATCATTCATAGGATTGATTTTAATACGTTGGAGAATACAATAATATTAGAGATCAATAACACCAAGTAATTATTAAACCCAGTTTTGTTAAAACCAGTATGCAATCTAACCCCACCATATATCATGTAAACCATTATTTTTTATTGATATATAAGACACATTGAAGATTTTAAATGCACTAATAACATGGGCGGTTTTTAGGCAAATCTAACTCAGATTTTCATTGAGACCTCGTTAATAAATAAAATCTATTCTATGCATTTATAATTTTGACTAAACTTTCTCAATTCCTGAGAGTATTGTGACGTAGTTTCGGTTACACTGACTGATACCGAATATATATATATATATATAATATATATATATATATATATATATATTCATCAAAAAGTTACTACCACGTTTTCATTGCAGGGGCATTAGTAGTTAATCCAAAAAGGCTCAATATATCTCGTAAAATATAGAGCATTTATAGTTGTAGAAAAGTTTTTCTCTCTGCCGTGGTTTCGGTGTTCAAGGTATACCTTCCTCAGGAGAACTAAAGAAATTTTAGGTAGCTAATATTATATATACTCGCCTGGTCTAAGATTATATTTATTCTATGTCTCCTAAAAATAAACTTTTGTCTCTAAAACATTTTCGTTTGAAATTAATGATTAGTTTACCTTGTGTTCACCGGCATAAGTAATTTGTGATTCTATCTATCAGCTGTGCTAACCCCTATCCTCTTTTTTTTTATTATTCATTTTATTTACATCTTACTTGTTTGTACTTCTGAAATTCAAGTCTTCTGATAAATCTATTTAGTGCATGTATTATTATTAATAGTATATATATAATATATATATATATATATATATATATATATATATATATATATATATATCTTAGTAATACATTAATGCGTTACGTAATCTGTGCCTGCATTTCCCCAGGAATTCATCCTTTTTATTCAATAATTCTTTATTATTCGGGAATCTAATTATCTCTAACTTTTCTTGTAAGCACAAGAAGCATGGATCAATTAAGCCTCGGCAAGTATTTGATCTCTTTAATATTTCCCATTTAATAATAGGTGTTATATTTTGATGCTTTAAATTCCAAATATAGCTAGCTAAGGTTGTTACATTTTTTAGTTTAATATTAGAAAAAGAGTGTTTATGGTTTGTAAATCTAGTTTTGAAATCTGATTTTGTACAAACCACATAAAATTTAGTAATGTCTGGTTTGTAGACGTTACCAATGCAAGGTAAATTCACGCCTGGTCGAACACTTTCCTTTTACCGGACACATGTCTAGGTCTCGGCAAATACAGTTTTTCTGTCTGTCTTTCTCCTTATTTTTCTCATTTGCATGGTTGTTAATTATTTTGTTATTTTCTTTTTTAATTATCCTGTCTATATTATCCATACAGAAGAAACTAATCTTTAAGTTGTTCCTATTAAAAATTTTGTGTAGAGTGTGGTTAACTGGGAAATGTTTATTCATTAAATTTATAAATATCTTTCCTATTTTTGTTATCACCTGTAGGGTAAATAGTGGGTTTTACCACAAAATTCTTCTATTTCTGTTTTTTTTTCCTATTTAGTTTATAATTTTGTTGCTTTTTGTTAAATTTTATTTTATTTCTAGTGTACCTGCTATCATATAAGGCTTTGTTATAAGTATCACTAACACGATTGAAAAATTGCTGATTAGAAGAATTTTTACTAATTCTGTACTCAACTAGATCTGGGATTTTCTTAATAATTAAGGGTGGGTGGTTAGATCCGGGGTTAATATATATTGGGTCAGCATTTGGTTTCATGTAGGACTCAAAATGACCTGTAATGAGATTAAAAGTAACATCCAGAAAGTTCACAATTTTAGTGTTCGATTTGATGTCCACAGATAATCCCATGTCCTCTGTTTTGCAATGATGTATTTTCTAGTCCGGTCACATTTTTGTCCGGACGCATTTTTTCGACCAATAAGCCGTCATCATGGTAAATCCCAACATGCCTAATGTTCAGTTTTTTAGTTAAGTTGTATAGTATTAGTAGACCAACTAGGTCCGAGACTTGTGCGGAATCTAGGGCACCCATGGCTACGCCAACGCCTATCCTATTACGGGTCTTCACCCATTGTTCACCAAGACTGTTTTCCTTGCAGATCTTATGACACTTATTTCTTCCTGGGAAATATTAGTGTGCTACTGTGCAAAGTCCATTGCCTCGGAGAACAGTTTCTCTGATATCGATTGGTAAAACTCCTTGATATCGAATAACACCAGACAATCAGGATGTACATACTTGCATTTCATCTTGGACGAACTGGACGGTCTCATTTTTAATCAGAGGGCAACGCAAGATGATAACGGTCGTACTTTTAAAGAACACGAGTATTGATAGAACTTTAAGGGCTTACGTATGAAATTGTTCTCAAATCTAATATATTAGTCTAATTTGGAACGTGTCGTCGAACGATGAAAGAACGTGCGTTTTTAGAATATTCTGGAAAGAAACGACATTTTTCTTTTTTCCTCACGCCACAAACTGTAACTTAATCCTTGTGACCCGAAATGAGGATGCGAGTTGGTTAACGTCTTAGAAAACAGACACGGCGAGACGAGTTCAAATTCTGGACATGGCTGCTTGCATTTCAGATTGTACTAACACTCTTAAGAAAGGTACGAATCCAACTATTTCCCTTCCAGCTATGAGTAAATAGTAGGGCAGACTGGGCTCTTTAACCTAGATATGGCAACCGGTCTAGGAGAAGGAAGACTGAATTCAAATTCTACATATACTTTCTTCGTTTTCCTCGCATTAACAAAGAACCTTCTCTATTTTCAGATGCATCGTCCTTTTTCTACCTTGGTGTAGTGAAAAGTATTCTCTAATATACAGACCAATAAAAGAACAGACAATTTCGTTTCGCTAAGCCAATTCTGGGATTTTGCATAGATCTTGTGATAGCGCGCAAGCGCACGAGGGAGCGGAAACGCGGCGTCAGTCAGCAATCAAATAGTAAACAAGTGAGAAAGAATGAGTGAAGAGAAGGAAAAGAGGACGAAATGAGAGAAACAGACACAGGTTATTAGAAATCTTTTTATTTTTTAGAATAAAAAGTGACTCTTAAACGATGTAACCGGTGCTGTTCAGGTTATTTAATGTACTAATTCAAATAACAGTTGGTATGATAACCCATTTAGGAGAAGGAAAATTGAATTCAAATAAAAAGGACTCTTCTCGCTAGTCAAAACTACCATGAGAGCCCCCCTAACCCCCTCTACATTAACTCTTAACATTCTGTTGAGAATTTTCCAAGTCCAGAGCCCCTTTCCTATAAGGATTTATCAATAAATGGCCTTTTCATTTAAAGTTACCAGTTATTTCCCGTAAACCAAAGACTGCTAAATATGTTAAATATCACATTTAAACAAAGGCTATCATTTAGGGTGGATTAGGAAAACAAATGTGAATTCCAGCCGGGTGGAATGAGGTGGTATGGACGTTAAGAGTTAATGAATTTAGAATTTAAATCTTAATACCACAAATGGATTTCTTATAAAATTCTGCCAAAGAAAAGTTTTATTTGATCTTGGTACTTAGCTTTGTTTTTTCAATTACATTCCCGGACAGACAGAGCCCATAAATATAAGATTTCCTATGTGCGTTGTCATATAATAATGATCCGAGTGATATGTGATATAAATTTTTATGTATATAAAATATTAGTCATGGTTAATAATAAAGACTATTCATATTCAGTTTAACCTAGTCTGGCACAAGGTCAACGAATTAGAATCAGGAGTGTACATTGAAATTAAACTTGTTAATGAGTTGCGAGACTCACCTAATGATTGCTGTTCCGTAATAAAGGAATTTGAGAATCGTTAAAATATTTACGAATTTTTCATTTACGTCACTCGATTAATCCTTCGATTTTTATAATTTTAATTTAAAAACTGTTTTTTTTTTTTTGGTACTTGTTGTTTGTTTTTTATACAAAAGAAAAAATTAAATAGATAAACTTTTGCAAGAGCCCAGGGAGCACGCACGGACAAGAGCGGGTACCGCTCAAGAGCCCAGGGAGCACGCACCGGACAAGAGCTGGCACCGCAGCCCAGGGAGCACGCACCGGACAAGAGCCACCGCACAACAGCCCAGGGAGCAACGCACGCACACAGCCCAGGGAGCACGCACCGGACAAGAGCGGCACCGCACAACAGCCCAGGGAGCACGCACCGGACAAGAGCGGCACCGCACAACAGCCCAGGGAGCACGCACCGGACAAGAGCGGGCACCGCACAACAGCCCAGGGAGCACGCACCGGACAAGAGCGGCACGCACAACAAGGGAGCACGCACCGGACAAGAGCGGCACCGCACACAGCCCAGGGAGCACGCACCGGACAAGAGCGGGCACCGCACCGGACAAGAGCGGGCACCGCACAAGAGCGGGAGCACGCACCGGACAAGAGCGGGTACCGCACAAGAGCCCAGGAGCACGCACCGGACAAGAGCGGGTACCGCACAAGAGCCCAGGGAGCACGCACCGGACAAGAGCAACAAGAACCCAAACATGACAACTAAATGAGCATGGAGCATTAAAACAGATCCCAGCAAGAGACCATATCTGACCCATAGGAGTATTTTTATTTAATCTATAAAAATGAATATACAAATGCTCCGACTATTTAGGGTTTGGTTTATTTTCCTTGTTTCATGGGATATCAAACTTCATGGGTTATTTCATACTAATGTCATCCTTGTAGAAGAACATTATTGGTACCATTTAACCCACAGCTGGGGAGATAAGGGGGTTCATACCTTTCCCAAGGGTATTAGTCTTAAAGTGAACGTAATAGCGGGACTGGAGTACGAACTCGCTTACAACGATTTCGCAGCGCAGCCCGTTATCCACTACACTACGGGGACTCCCCCCGATTATTATGGCATAAGTAGTAGCTTTTAATAAGATACTATAAAAATCTATATACAGTTATTTGGTTTTCTATTTTTTTTTTTTAGCAATTTATCTTTTATGAATTTGCGCTAATAATACAAATATTTTAGAGAATTTCATTTAATATAAAATCTCTAGGATTAAAGAAAAGAAAATGAAAGACTTTAAAATTTTAGAAATTCATATTTAAAAAAAAAAAGAGAATAAAATAGAATATTAAAAGAATATAAATAAAACTGTATTTTGAATTTTCGGACTTGCCCTCATCTTTTTTATACACACAATGTTTCGGCCGACAAGAAACTGAAGGCCGAAGGGCAGATCAGCCGAAACGTTGTGTATAAAACAATAAGGATAAGGACCACAGCCTGAAAAATCTAAATGATAAAAATTATCAAGCCTTGTCTAAAAATTCAGAAAAAGAACAAAACAATTGTAATAAAATCTAAAATTATTTTACTTTAATTGGCCAAGAGCCGAGTAATGCCATTTTGTTTAGGACAGGTATAATTACCAATAGAGGAACATGTGATATACATAAAAACAAAGCTGGTCCTCTGTGGATCACTTCCTTAGTTCTCAACAGTCATCGTTTCCATCTTCGAATATGAACATGTATCCTTGTCCCGTAAAATTCTGTTGACTGTTCTTTGAGCCACTTCTTCACTACAGATTTCACTTCCTCGTCACTGAAATAAGGTTTGCCTTCAGACTATTATCTCTTCAGTCCCATGAAAGAGGGTTTGAGAGGTAAGAATTATTCCAGTGACGAATAAGTGAAATCTGTAGTGAAGAAGTGGCTCAAAGAACAGTCAACCGAATTTTACGGGGCAAAGGCATGCTCTCATTTAAAAGTGGAACACTGTTATTGAGAGAAACGGTGACTATGTGGAGAAGTAGTGATGTAATCCACAGAGGACCAACTTCATTTTGATATATGATACATGTTTCTGTGTTAGTAATTATACCTGTCCTAAACAAAATGGCATTACTTTGTGACCCAACCTCGTATCAATGCTACGAACCAAAAATAAGAAAATAATTTATCTTAAAAATGTGAATATATGATATCCTGATAAGAAACTGGAAGCTTATTCTCATATGGAAGTTTTCGGCCTACAATTTCAGCAGTAAGACAATTTAAGGTTACATAACGAACAGGGTTCGTCAACATTCTTCTCTTTCTCAAAGCGCAGGGCAAACAAAACCCCCTCTTGAATTTCTCTGGTCGAAACCCGTAATCAAGGAACATATTAAGAGATTCTTTTGTACTATAAACACACGTCTCCAGCATATAATGTACTGCAGTCTTTCCGAGTTCGTCTACGCGCATGACGTCAGCGCCGCATTCAAGAAAAACGCTCGTTAAGCTTATAGGGTATTCATTTTTAATAGACAAATGAAGTAGAGATAGATTAGAAAAACTTCCATCATCAATCTTTATTACAGTTGTAATTTCATCGGTTATGTCAGCAATATTATCTGGGAAATTAGAGATTATTTTTTTCAAGATGTCCATGAAAAGCCTTAAGTAAGAGTCTATCTGTAACTCTAGCGACAGGCTTTCTGCGTCCGCACTTGAATGTATGCGCTGAAAAAGATTTTCGATGTGAAGTACGGAGGACTTGAAAATTTCATATACACTCGGGTTGTTGCCCCATTCCAGAAGAAAACGGAACGTCATTAAGTTTATGTGTAAGTATGCTTTTTCGAATAACTGGTCGTTCGCAGCTCGCAGACATTGCAAAAAGTGCCGATACAAAACCGCAAAAACTGTGGGGCTTTCGATCTGGCAAATAGCGTCTCTTAAAATTGTCAGAGCGTGTGGATTTAATAAAGTCCATCGGGACTCCAGGAATAAAATTGCACTCCCGGTTATGTGGTCAAAGTAATTATGTATCCAACTAAGATCTTGCCGGAGAATGGTAGAATTATCGATTCTGAACAACGGCGTGTAGATAGGTAAACCTCTCAACAAAACGGCTTTCTTCCACAGCAAGATAGTTTCTGTCGGGTCCTTGCGAATCACCTCCCGACAACTTCTGATTTCACACACCTCTGCTTCCGCCGTATCTGCAGCAACGAAACAACTTCTTTCGAATTCCACAACTATATCCAAACGATTATTCATGATTGCTAAAAACGCTGCGCTTTCGCCGTAGTCATTTTTAAAATTAATATCGGCCCCACAAGACAACAAAAAGGAAATGCCCCTCATGTTCTGGTTCTCGACGGCCAGCATCAAAGCTGTTCTGCCATCATGGTTCACACGGTTGATATCAGCACCGCTGTTAATAAGAAAACGAGAAATCACATTATTACCTAGGGCGACCATCAGACAAGTCGTCCCCTTATAGTCCGACAAGTTCACATCGGCGCCTCTTGCGACTAAATATCGGAGTATAAAGTAGTGTTTATTATACGCCGCCATGAACAAGGCAGTTCGACGATAAACATTGGTAACGTCAACCTCGGCGCCGTTTCTGAGAAGACTAGTTAAGATTATCAGATTGCTTTGCATGGCCGCTACTAAAAGGCAAGGACACTTGGCCCCGTTATAGAGACCGACGTCGTTGGGGTCTGCTTTACAGGTGTCAAGGAGATAATTGACGATAGAAGCTCGATCGTAGAGAACGGCAACGAAGAGAACTGAACAATGTTTATGTCTTCGGGAGATTATGTCCTTTAGAATGTCGACGGGGTAATATTGAAGTAGATTCTTTATTTCATCGAGTCGATTCTGAATGATGAGACGGACAAGATTCTGTGCACTCGGCCACGGCATTGTATTTAGAGATTCAATATCTGAAAGGATAAAAGGATCAAGTATTTAAGGTTAAAACTTGAAGAAAAAAATACGAGATAGAGAGAGATAGAGAAAGAGATAGAAGAGGGATAGAGAAAGAGAAGAGATAGAAAGAGAGATATAGAGAAGAGAAAGAGATAGAAAGAGAATAGAGAAAGAGAAAGAGATAGAAAGAGAGAGAAAGAGAAAGAGATAGAAAGAGAGAGATATAGAGAAAGAGAGAGATAGAAAGAGGGATAGAGAAGAGAAAGAGATAGAAAGAGGATATAGAGAAAGAGAGAGAAAGAGAGAGAAAGAGAGATAGAAGAAAGAGATATAGAGAAAGAAAGAGAGGAGAAGAGAGAGAGAGAGAAAGAGAGATAGAGAAAGAGAGAGAAAGAGATATAGAGAAAGAGAGAAAGAGAAAGAGAAAGAGAGAGAGAGATATAGAGAAAGAGAGAGAGAGAGAGAAAGAGAAAGAGAGAGAGAGAGAGAGAGAAAGAGAGAGAGAGAGAAGAGATAGAGAAAGAGAAGAAAAGAGAAGAGAAAGAAGAGAGAAAAGATAGAGAAAAAAGAGAAAGAGAAAAGAAGAGAAAAAGAAAAGAGAAAAAGAAAAAGAGAAAAAAAAGAAAGAAAGATCTACTGTGGAACTTAGAAAATAGGATCGACAACATTTTAGGTTTCATCCACGATTTCTCGTCGTCTTATTTTCGCGGTAATTCTTCGAAGACATTCATTCAATTTTTCCTCTTAAACTCTAAACTCATCTTCTCTTATCTCGACAAGAGTCTTTGTCCTATGCACGTCATACTACTTGACACACGGCAAGAAAAAAAAAATATGGATATTAAGTAAGTGAGCGACCCACTGTGATATCGTGATATATGCTAAGCCTTTTAAGAGGACAATACAATGTATGTTGAAAAAATATCGACTCTACTTTATATATATATATATATATATATATACACACACAGACATAAGCAAGAATATATGTTCTCCGAAATATATTTAATTAGAAAGACTAACGAAATTAAATAATAACGCATATAAAAAGAGTACACTTGTTTTAATTATGTATCAATTAGTTTCTATAAAAAAATCATTCATAGGATTGATTTTAATAAGTTGAAGAATAAAACAACAATTTGGATTATTCAGACAATTGTCCTCATCCTTATTGTTATGTGTACAACAAAGATGAGGACAATAGTCCGAATAATCCAAATAATACTAATTATCAAGCCTCATCTAAAAAATTCAGAGAAATAAACAATATTAGAATTAAAGAACACCAAGCAACTATTTATCAAACCCAGTTTTTTAAAACCAGAATGCAAATAAGCCACACCATATATTATATAAACCTTTATTTCTTAGTGATATATAAGACACATTGCAGGATTTTAAGCGCACTAATAACACGGGCTGTTTTGTGGCGAATCTAACTCAGATTTTCATAGAGACATCGTTAATAACTAAGATTTATTCTGTGTAATAATGATTTTCACTATAAATTAAATAGTCAATTCCTGAGGGTATTATGACGTAAGCGGTGACGTAGTTTCGGTTTCAGGCAGACACTGAATCTCAATTATAATATGATATATTAAATTAGAAAGACTGATGAAACTACATAAGAACCCACGAAGAAACAGATTAGAAAAGATCGACAAAATGAGAAAAATATAAATGGAAAGCTGGATAAACAAACACAAACGAAATGAAACATTAATTGAATCAATTGTTTGTTTTAGATGGTTGGTTGGATTTTGCGGCATGTCAATCCTTGTTGGGTTATTTTATGCCGATGACATTGTTTTATTCACTCTTGTTGGGTATTCAATTTCTTTCCAACATGAGGCCCTAACAGGTTGGATGAATTTTATTTTTACTCATTTTTACCAATGTAACCCATAAATAACAAGTGCTACCTCTCCAAGTCAGAGTGGACTGGGGAGTAATGGCGATGAAGGGCTACTCTACTCTTTCCAGAATTGGAACCTCACTACTAGATGCAGTTTAATGTCCTGGGTACGATAATATGATAAAAAGGTTGGGAGTTGCCACAAGGGCAATAGGGTCAGAACTATCATATAGGTGCTAGGGATTGACGTGACCATCCAAATGATTGGAGAGGAGCACTAAGTAAGTGTCAATGTGGAGTGTTGCATGTCATGGACTGCTCAACCACCAGAATTCCGTGCTTAAGCATCATGGGTGGCCCCCATTTGGGGGGGATTTACCCCTCTGCAGAGGTGCAGTCGGTGTATTCAACAGTCCCGACTGACAGGACGGAAAAGTTGTTTGGTACATGCAATATTTAATGAAATCAAAGGGATAGACTCCCTCACTGTCCGGCTGATATCGACAATAGGCCACTCCACCGACTTTTATTGTAATGTTACCAATCCACAAATCGTCACATTCATTCAGGGCTTGATTTTCACCTGTTGATGTCCTAAAGGCATTGTCCCTTCCAGCTGGGAAAATTTGGCTCAAGACCGTCCTCGGTGGCGGCAGAATCTCCATAGAGGCGTGTACACGTCAGAATTCACCCTGATAGAACATCATGAAGCTAAGAGGTCCATAAGAAAGCAACGGCAACAAAGCATCGGAACATCATCAACTACAGGGACAACCTACAAATGCAAAATCTGTGGTCGAGAATGTTTCTCAAACATAAGACTTCATAGTCACAGGAGGCGCTGCAACCTCAGGGGCACACAAAAACTTTTATCATAGTCTTTCGAGACTGCATTGCCAATGAGGATGATATGATGATGAATCCCCAAATCGTCACATTCATTCAGGGCTTGATTTTCACCTGTTGATATCCTAAAACTATTTAAAAAGAACCTTCTCCAAGAAAACAGAAATTGGGGTTAAAAAAATTAAACGATTATTCATGATTTATTAGTGATTACAAAAATGTTCCTTTTAACTAATTGATTTATCCTAAAAGGAAATTAAAAAATGAAAAATTAAATTAGGCACCCGAAAGTGTGTAGCCCCAAGGCAAGTTGAGGGCTGAATTTATTATACCATTTAAATAAAAAAAAAAACTAACCAGGGATTCAGAAGCAAAAAGGGGCGATGGTAAAAGGTTGCTACCCATTGTTGAAAATGTTTTTAAATCTTTATACAAAAATTTCTTTTGATTCCTATTGATTAAGCACTTAAGAATCTAATTTAAAAAATAGGATTTAATTTGCCATTTAAATGTCTTGGAAAATGTTCCCTGGCAGGCGTGTAAAAATATTTGACGGTGGGCCCACTACTCACATGGATGGCATCGACTGGATATGCCAGCTTCTAATACGAAACATCGAATGTGATATCGGACCATATGACCTTAAGGCACCCCTTTTGCGATCTCGACTCGTGGGGACACTTTTCTCATTTACATCGTAAATATCCGGTTGTTTGTCAGGGGTTAGGGGTTAGGGTTAGTTTTAATAATAAAAAAAACTCTAAAAATCGTCTGTAAACAATAAACCGGATTTTGACGGTGTACATGGAAAAAAATGTTCCTACGAATCGAAATCGCAAAAGGGGTGCCTTAAGGTCATATGGTCCGTAACATCTGCGCCTGACCGGAATTTATACCTTTTTTTACCGGAAGGAGATATGTGCAAGTCCGTCTTTCGTTATATATAAGACTTTCAGTTGACAGAAACATGTATTGATCAATAGCGTTATCGGACCAGTCTCTTTGATCGTTAGATATTGTTGCATTGATATATGAGAATATAATGTTACCCTAGAAGGCATTGTTAATCGACCCCTTAATAATGCAAAGGGGTCACGAAGCCTGGCATTGTTTCGCAAGAACAAAGATTTGATAACCACGGACTCTAAACCCCTTTTTTCCATTCCTTCATGGTCGAAAGGTTTTTTTATCAACACAGGTGCTATTCTGGTATAGAGGTCAATTTTATCCAGTGCTGGCGCAACACAATCAGTAATCATTGGCAGATTAAATTAGCCACGCTAGGATCTGCCAAAATCTTGTCTCATTTTCATTTTAAGAACGAATTAAAAATGATTAAATCGATTATTTAAGGCCAATTTTTTTATCCAAGTCGTAAAGTAGGAACATAATAAGCATCAGTAAAAGAAAAAAAAAAAAAAAAAAAAAAAGAAATAATATTACATGTAATTTTTAATACAATTTAAATATTAAATTAGGCTCAAGACTTACTTCACTTTCGTCGTAAAATCATGTTATTTGAAGTTTTTCTTTTTAACTTCTAGTTTCTTCTTAGAAATCAATAACAAAAAAACATTTTAAAATTTCATTAAAATCAGATAATTCACTGATTTTTGGTAATTTTCTTCAATCGGGGGGTTAAATTTATTATGTAAAATACACCTATGACAAAAAAATTGACAGACCATAAGCTCCACCCATGCAACTACTTCGCTTGCCAGGATTGGGCTTTGTTCCTCTTCAGCTGACGCAGCAGGTGGATTAAAAACTTTAAAATGAAAGAAAAAACTGTAATAAATGGGGAGGGGGGAGTGTTTCCCATGGGTTTTTAACGGTTCGGAAAAAGTGATACACTTCGTTTTCGATAATCACCGTTCGGGGGGGAAAGGGACATTTTACATGGCAAATTGAATCCCCTGTTCGAAGTTATTTACTGATAATCCCCCCCCCCATGTCAGTTGAACACAAGGATCGATTAATGTGGGGGAGCTACGCACAAACAGAAGATCATGCGTGGTCAGTGCTAAAGATTGCGTGTATCCCTTCAGCATTTCTCTCTTGAGGCACTTCAGGCACTAAACACAGCCATGTCCTTTTAAATAGAGGGAGCAGGTGTTGTCGGAGGAGGGAGGGGGGCTTGGAATGATGCTGATATTAATATCTTACATGGTCCAATGGCCGAAGACACTGGACACAGGGTTCCAAAAATAAATAAGTAAATAAATAAAAACACGGGTAAGTATGAACTGACCCTAGTAATTAGAAATAAATAAGTAAAAATAAAACAATCAATTTTTTTTTTTAATCAAATTCTTCTCTGCTTAATCACTTGTAAAAAAATAAATAAAAAAATCGAAAAAGTCGTTTTCAACGGAGGTGCAACCCTTTAGGTTTGCCACAAAAAGTTTTAATTTTTGGTTTTAATATTTTGTCAAATAATTAACCAAAGTTGAATAAAGTTGTTGATGAAATTTAACAAAAAGTTTTCACCGAAAAAAAAAAAAAAAAAAAAAAAAAAAAAATTTTAAATTAAAAAATCTCCCCATGTGTAATAAATATTTACGCTTGAATTAAAATTGTATTTAATTCGAGATAACCACGGATTATCCCATCCCAGTCAGGAGACCAGACCTAATATTGATTAACAAACAAACAGAAAAAAAAAAAAAAAAAAAAAAAAAAAGAGAACTTGTTAAGTGGTGGACTTTGCGGTTCTAACAGATTAGAGGGTGAATATGAAGGAAAACGAAAAGATGGACAAATACATAAACCTTGCCAGAGAATTGAAAAAGCTTACGAAGGTGAAAGTGATAACAATAGTAGTTGGAGCACTAGGAACGGTCCCCAAAAGCGTAGAAATAAGACTTGAGGAACTAGAAATCAAAGGAAGAATTGAGACCATCCAGACTACTGCAATCCGCTAGAATACTCAGAAGAGTACTGAAGGCTTGCAAAGAGTACTGAAGGCTTGAGGAGACTTGTCACTCAGACTTCATTGAAATACCAGCAGCTAACGCTGGCGTGAAAAACTAATACTTAGACCTTGCCAGAGAACCGTGAAAACTGTAAAACATGAAGATGAAGGTCGTATCAATTGTAATTGGTGCCCTTGGAACAATCCCCAAAACTCTGGAAAAGAATTTGGGTGAATTGGAAATTAGAAGAATCAAGATCATCCAAACTATAGCACTGTTAAGACCGGTTAGAATACTCAGAAGAGTCCTGGAGACCTGAGGAGACTTGCTGTCACTCCAGTGAACCACCGGCTACAGCAGGTGTGAAAAACTATTATAATGATAAATGTATTAATTCTCGTGTTCCTTAATTGTATGATCGTTACCTTTCAACAAACTGGTTAAAAATGAGACCGTTCAAGATTAAATGCAAAAATGTAATTACCGATTATCTGGTGTTGCTTATCCGCCGAATTATGAGTGTCGTCACCTCAGCTAAATGATGGACGATTCCGTTATTATAAAGAAAGAAAAGAAAAAGGGCTTCCAACACACACACAAAAAAAATATAAGAAAGTGAGTAAGAGAATGATAAGAGAGGTGAGCGCGCGGAAGCGATAAAACTAATCTCTTTCAATCGAACACAGACAGACAGAGAGAGAGAGAGAGAGAGAGAGAGGGGCTTTTATATATTGAACTATTTCACAATAGCTCTTAAACATCAAACGTGATAATTAAATTATCATACTGTGATATATTCACAGGTACTGCTAATAATAATAATAATAATAATAATAATAATAATTAAAAGATGCAGCGACATTTTGTTTGAGTGGGACAGGACTAAGTTTCCATTTAAAATTGTTTTTTTTAAACTTATGATACAAACCCTCTGACACTGAATTTTTAACTCCCACCACTTCAAGTAACATCTTTCAAAAATTCATTTTTCCACCGCCCGGAGGGTATTTTTTGTTGTTGCTAGTAATATTTTTACTTTTCAGTATTTGGTTTTGGAGTTGTTGACGTTCTACGTGTCGATAACTTATCCCTAAAAATTATTGAAAAAAAAAAAAAAAAAAAAAAAAAAAATCCATTATACAATCCCATAAAAGATTAGTGATTCACATGAATATCAAACATGAGGCACTTGGCTCTAAATATATGTGTGTGTGTGGGGGGGATTACTATCAGAGAAAGAAGAAATAAAACAAATTGAATAATACACACAATTAGGACAATCAAGAATTCTGCTGATTCGGATTTAAGACTTTTTTTTTGTAACAATTTAATTTGTGTTTGAAAAGTTTAGGCCAAAGAACAGAGTTCGAGAAAATTTTTTTGTGGCAATTGTTATTTTACCGTTTTAAAATGTCTGCTACATCAGCTGTAGAAAAAACAATTTAAAAAAAAAAAAAAAAATCACTTAATTTTTAGTATTATCTGCGTTATTCGGACTATTGTCCCCATCTTCATTGTTATTTGTACAACGTTTCGGCCGATATACCCTCCGGCCTTCTTCAGGTATTTCTTGTCGGACTCGGGAACCTACTCGGATTCGGGAACATTCTTTTCGAACTCGGGAACTTTCTTGTCGTAATCGGGAGCCATCACGGAACTTTGAACCTTACCCTTTATTTAGTCCACGGGGGGTATCCTGTTCTCATTCCGCTAACCATAGCTGGAGTAGGAGTTGTGTTAATTATTTTTCTAACTGGCTTCACTTAGGATTGAACTCTGGTTCCAGAGATAACTGTCACTTAGAACAGTCTTAACCTAACTACATTATCCACTAGGCCATTTTCATTTTTTTTAAATTCTTTGTTTATATGGCATATCAGCATTCGTGTGTAAATAATCCACGAAGGCTGATATGACAAAGCCATCCTTGTAAAAGAACCTTAAAGTAAATTGTAAGTTGGCAGAGGGGTTTATTGTCGGTTGAACGGTGAGGGAGTATATCCCCTTTTCACTAGCGCTAGACCAAGGGAAATTGTTTTTGCTGTGGTGAAGTGCCAACTCCCCAATTTACAGCACATATTAGATTACCCAATCTGTGCTACTCATGAGCTGAGTTGACGGGAACCGGTATGAAACTGAACCTTGAGATACCTTGGCGGGTGCTCTACCGACTGAGCTAAACCGGCCCCGTAGTACTACTAGTTAACCCCTAGCTGTGGCTTCATAGCTTTTCCCTAGCGTATTTCTCCTAAAGTGAACGTAATAGCGCCACTTGTGTTCGAACTCGCTTACTACAATGCTGCGGGCCGACACGCGAACCACTACGCAACGCCCCCCCCCCACACACACACACAAATTGAAAATAATGTTCTGGAAAATTGACTGCTGTTTTGGAGTATCAACCATTTTAAAACGGTAAAAGTAACAACTGCTCTTAATATATACCTTGAAAACAAATTGTTTACTAAGATTTGCTAAGGTGTGGCACAAGGACGGATTTATGGAGCACCCAGTGAGACTAACTCACTAGTAATTGTTTGCTAATCTAGTTTGTTAATTATTAGCCTACGCTTCCTTCAAGCAAATTTTAATTGCCATTCTAAAAGAATATTGGGGTTAAATTACATGAGAACAATACTAAGAATAGGGGGTGGGGAATTAAGGAATCTTGGATTTGCAAAGTGTTTGAAATTGGTTCCTAACACACACACACGAGTGTCCTGCACCCCTAAAAACTTTCAATGTATTCTCGCACACCTTAAAGTAACAATTCATATATACATATATAAAGGGCAGGTGTATGAATCTGTATGTCCAGAGGAGACTTCGAAAATAAAATAATTAACGACAAAGTAAATATATACACATTAAATTTATATACACATTAAATATTACCAGGGCTCAGTTTTTGAGCAAAAATAATGAAGATTTTATTTATATTTGTGAAGATTAAAAAATAAGATTTAAATGATAACAACTTAGATTTTTTTTGCATTTACCATTGAAAATAGTAGACATTAATTTTTCTTTTAGAGTGGCTTGATCAACGCAAGATTTTTTTATGTGGGGATTTTAATGGGGCATTCTGCGAGGGTCCAACTCAGGATTCAGTTTTAAATTATTACTGAATTATGAGTTGGATCCCCGCAGGATGCCCCAGGGACCTGCGAGACTAACTTTAATAAAATCTCCCTAGAGGAAGATTTTTGAGGCGATGCCGGGTAGCCAGTTCTAATAGAAGAATAAAGATGAAAGTGACCAAAATAAATTTGTATAATCAATTTTAATAATGTATAAACAAAAATGAAACATTGTACAAACAAAATATTAAAAACTAAAAGTTGCTTAACCCCCAAAAAATGAATTTTCATCCAAGCATGAAATAAACTTAAATGAATGTACACATGAAAAATAAATAAAAAAGACTTGACTAATTTTAAAATCTTCATAAGCCAATTCAAACTTAAAGATTATTTTGTTCCTTTTTATTGCTTAGTGTTTTTCAACACGTGATTGCAATCTACGTCTCTCTCTCTCTCTCTCTCTCTCTCTCCTCCCCCCGGGTGCGAGAACCCATAGTTGGGAAACCCCGTGTTCAAGTGATTGGTCTTAAGATTATCGATAGGATATCAAATAACATATGTAAATTAAATGTCTTCGTTTGAATCGAAGATTTAAAAAAAAAACAACAAAACAAAAGGACTATGAGGTTAAAAATAACAAAAAAGCTCAATTTTAAATAAAATAAAGTTTGCAAAGAATTTCTCACCGTTGTTTTTTTTTTTTTGTTTTTTTGTTTTTGTTTTTTTCCCCAAGATGGCTGACAAAAAAAAGAAACCTTTTGCGTAAATCCCAGTCAAAATGGCTGACTTGCTGTCTGCTCGATTTCACTATATTTATTAAAGAGTTCTTCCGTTTCACTTCCGGTTTATAAAGCAGCAAATATTCAATAAAAGTTCATTGGTCAGTGCAAGTCATTGATACGATTAACGAAAATAAAGAGAGAAAAACATTTTGAAGAAAATTGTCTAAAGTGCAAAAAGGGAAGATAACTCTCACCCCCAGAAATCATTAAGAATTATTTTTTTCTCAATGGATTGGGTAAATTTCTACTAACAAAAGTTTATATAAACAAACCAGAATCTATCCATGAAAATTAAACGTATAAAATTATCTGGGACATTGAGATACAAACGAATCAAATAAAACATAAAAAGAATTGTTTGAAAACTTGAAAGAAAAAAATTAAATACTACAAAACAATAAGGATTCTATTATTTTTTAATCAAATTTGTTTATATGTATATATATTGTTGGGTCACCTATTAAGCTCTGGGTAGATAATTCTGATCAGGAAGAAAGTTAGTTTGCAAAACGAATTAGATTTTAAAAAATAGAATCGACCGGAGAATAATAAAGAAAAACAAAAAAAAACAAAAAACATTAAAATCATTTTGCTAAAATTTGCAATTAGGTAAAAAAAACTAACCCGTCTTATACGTAAGCCAGCCGTTAGCTGGTGAATACCACTCCCATTCTCACTCTTTACACTCACAGAGAACACTAACATATATTAATGTAAAGAGTAGTTAATCAAGTTTTATATATATATATATATAGAGAGAGAGGGGACAGACAGAATGTGAAGTAAGAGACGGATGAGTTTTTGACTTAATTGAAAATTACGACTTATTAGAACCAAATAAAATGGAATTTCTTTCAGGGATAACTTAATCCCAAAACTAAGGAATATTTTTGAATGTATTTTGTGTCATTAAACTAAATAGGAAAAAGGCTTTAGCAAACACTCATTGATTTACTCAGCCTTGATATAAGAATAATAATAATAACACACACACACACACACACACACACACACACACACACACACATATATATATATTCTGTCTGTCCCCTCTCTCTCTCTCTCTATATATATATATATGTGTGTGTGTGTGTGTATATATATAAGGTCTGATCCCTAACGAAACAGTGGTCTGTTATTTGACCGACCAGTTTTGTTTCCTCAGAAGATACGTGGGTTTAAAGCTTAGCTAGTCTCACTCACATCAGCCATTGTCAATGACAGAACCTAATTAATGTGTATAAAAAGCCCCGGATGGAAAAACTCACTGGATCTGAGAAGTGATAGCCGGCCGTGCAAAAGCATTGTTATTTGAAAAACCCTAAGAGCATCGCCTCTCTCATACTCAGAGACTTTTACAGCCTTTTTTTTTCTCTCGCACCCCCCCCCTACGGAACACTGTGGACATTGTGACGTAAATTCGTAGTGAAAATGCACTGTCGTCGGTCCACACTCGACAAACGGTCAGATGCATGTTTGGGCGCAGATAGAATTTTTCAAGCAAAGCTTTTAGCAATGGTCACTAAAGGCTTTGCAAATATGAGAAACCGTTCTTAATGGATTTAGCGGACATAAACTGAAGTGACGTTTTCGTTATTAGTTAAGGAACGGATAGGCAGACATGTGCTACTGAGCAGTACAGACATAGTTGGTTGGTTGGTTGGTTGGGTGTGGTTGGTTGGTTGGGGCTTGGTTGGTTGGTTGGTTGGCTGGTGGTTGGTTTGGTTGGTTGGGTGGTTGGGGGTGGGTGGTTTTGGTGGTGGTTGGTTGGTGGTTGGTTGGTTGGTTGGTGGTGGGTGGGTTGGTTGGTTGGTGGTTGGTGGTTGGTGGTTGGTTGGTTGGGTGGTTTTGGTGGGTTGGTTGTGGCTGGTTGGTGGTTGGTTTAGATTTTACAGACCATATGACCTTTAGGCACCCCTTTTGCGATCTCGATTCATTAGCACAAATTTTTCATTTACACCGTCAAAATCCAGTTATTCATCAACAGACGAATTTTAGAGTTTTTTAAAATTAAAAAACTCACCCCTAACCCTAACCTGTAACCCTAACCCCTAACAAACAACCGGATTTTGACGGTGTAAATGAAAAACATGTGCTTATGAATTGAGATCGCAAAAGGGGTGCCTAAATGTCATAGGATCCGATTTTACGATATGTCAACTGTTGTTGGGTTATTCTATGCCGTAGACCGTTTTGTTTTAGTCATTCTTGTGGCGTGTTCAAGTTTTTAAAACTCATTTTTAAATACATTTTTTTAATCTATTTAACCCATGAATTAAACCCTAACAGGTTGGTTGGATTTTACGGCATGTCAACCTTAAGTTGGGTTATTTTATGTCGAAGACGTTTTTTATTCCTTGTTGTTGGATATTCAATTTCTTGAACTCATTTTTAATGTTCAATCCATAGTGGACCCTCACAGGTAGGTTGGTTGGTTGGATTTTACGATATGCGTTATTTTATGCTGAAAACGTTTTTCTCTGAATGTTTGAGATGAGGCTTGATGATTAGTATTGTGTTATTTGACTATTGCCCTCATCTTCATTGTTATCTGTACAACGTTTCGGCCGATGTGCCTTCTGGCCTTCTTCAGGTATTTCTTGTCGGACTCGGGAACCTTCTTTTTGGACTCGGGAACCTTCTTGTCGTAATCGGGGACCTTCTTGTCGTAATCGGGAGCCATCACGGAACTTTGAACCTAACCCCTTATTCAGTCCACGGGGCTATCCTGTTCTCATTCCGCTAACCATAGCTGGGGTAGAGGCGTTAAGATGTGTTAATTATTATTCTATGTTACTGCTGCCATTGACCAGGATTGAACCTGCAGTCTAGAGATAACCGTCACTTAGAACTGTCTTAACCTAACTCCTTTATCCACTAGACTGTGTGTCCGTTTTTGTTTTATTCCTTATTTTTGGGTATTCATTTTATTTTAAACTTAAGCATTGTAAACACATTTTTAAGCCATTTAACACATATATGGGTCTCTCACAAGTTGGTTGGTTGGCTGGTTGGATTTTACGATTGGCATTGTTCAATGGGAGATAATTAATAACCGAGATTCACTATCCCCCAACTACCGATATATTATAGGGTTGTAATGGATTTCTATTGTTTTTTCTCTCAGATTAGGTCATTTGCAGTGGTGTGCAATAATATGAATCTATTTTCAGTGTGTATGATGATATTTGTTTGGCTATGAAAAATATTGCGTCATCAGTGATTGAATTAGATTTTCTTTCACACCTCGACACTATTGAGTCGACTGTTGATTAGTACACGACCCTCGGTAAATTGACGCTAAAATCAAACCTATAAACTCATCCCTTAGTTGTACATCAGAGAAATGTTTTTTTTAATGTGTGCAATAATGTGTGCAATAATATGAATTTATATTCAGTGTGTATGATGAAATTTATGTGAATTAGATTTTATTTCACGCCTAGACACTATTGAGTCGACTGTTCTCATATATATATATTATATATATATATATATATATGTTGTGGTGTGTGTGTGTGTGTGTGTGTGTGCGTTATTATTATTCTTATACCAAGGCTGAGTAAATCAATGAGTGTTTGCTAAAGCCTTTTTCCTATTTAGTTTAATGACACAAAATACATTCAAAAATATTCCTTAGTTTTGGGATTAAGTTATCCCTGAAAGAAATTCCATTTGTACACGACCCTCGGTAAATTGACGCTAAAATCAAACCTATAAACTCATCCCTTAGTTGTACATCAGAGAAAAGTTGTTTTTTTATGGCTTGTATAAAAACTACAATTGTGCAATAAATAAAATCAAAACAATGATAAGTGGTCCCAATGTAACACATGCGTGTCTGGCCCCAATGCACACAACCCTCTATGTAAGAAAATAAAAATCATATTAATAAAAGAAAAGTGTATCCTACAAAGCCCCCAGTGAGGATCGAACTCACGACCCCTGGTTTACAAGACCAGTGCTCTAACCACTGAGCTATGGAGGCTCACGATATCTAACGAAGAATTTTAATATATATAAATATCAATATTAATTACATATCTAAACTGTCTTTTTTATGCTTTGCCAAGCTGTCACTCAGTTATCTCAAATTTCCTTCAACTACCGATACTATCAAGGTCTCCAAATCACTATCAATATCAATCAATAAGTTGAATTGTTCAATGGGAGATACTCAATAACTGAGATTCACTATCCATCAACTACCGATACTACCACGGTCTCCAAATTACTCGACACTACATAACAGCTTTTATCATCTCTTATTAAAATGGAGATTGTGAGTCTGTCTGTCTGTAAACGAAACTATATCACTACTCAAGTCACAATCCCCTTAGTTATTTAAGTCACATTCTCCATGATTTTATTTTTATTTAAACCTCAATTATTAACACACTTGTTTTACATTATTAATAACATGCAAGTGTATTTATATGTACAACAAAATAGCGGTTTAAGTGTGAATGGGAAATCTAATTTGTATATTGATCTTAAAAATGTTATATTAATGAATATGTGCTTAGTATTATTAATTTCTAATTGTTTGGTTTTATTTTAATAAATATGAGCGAAAATCTCAGAGATAAATCTTAAAAGAAATCCATTAACAAGAAAAAATAACTGTAATTTTATTCATTATTTCCTAATTATACTAAATAATTACATTAGGAAAAAAATGAGCAATGAAAGACGGGAGTGATGGAAAGTGATGGAAGAGTTTGTTTCAAAGTTGTTCTATTTTTCGATTACCCCCCCCCCCTCTGTTTCAAATTATTTTATCTGCATTCTTATTTAGTTTCATTTGTCTTTCTGATTCATTATATTTTATTACATTAAAACTTAAATACTTGCGCCTGGAGGGTGCATATTTTTGCTAGTATTTTTAACTATTCAATTCGATGTATGCTTTGTTGATGAGACTTAGAATATGCCCATTATATAATCTGCAAAGTGGTACGACATACTCACCCCAAAAATGGTACCAAAATTCATGTGTGTGTGTGTGTGTGTGTATGTGGGCGCGCGCGCGTGCGTGTTAATAAATATATATATATAAACTAGCTGATTCTCCCATTGTGGACCCCTATACCTTTTTCTTCCTAGCAAAATTTTATTAACCCCTCAGGGTTCTATATGGACCACTCATCCCTTAGTTGTACATCATTATGGAAGCGCGTGGTGTAATGGTTAAAGTCATGGGAAATGGACTCGTCACCCCGAGTTCAAATCCTGAACGTGGTAATTGCATTTCATTTAACGCTAATAATACCCTTGGGAAATGTATGAATTCTACTATTCCTCCAGCTATGGATAACTAGTAGAGCAGACTGGGCTCTTTAATCTTGGTCAGGCAACCGGTCTAGGAGAAGGAAAACTCTTAATTTAAACCTGTTGAACTCCACTTAACAAATTGACCTTGTATCACATCCTGCTCGTGTGGAGGGGTTGGTAAATATATATATGGACCACTTAGTGAAGCTTTGCTTGGTGCCATTCTCTCCTGAGTCGATCCAAGAACTTTTCTGTTTCTCCTAGGGTATGCCCAACCTCATCCGCACGAGCAGGATATGACAGCCATTTTTTAACAGCGAAGTTTAACACGTTTGAATTCAGAGTTGTCCTTCTCCTAGACCGTTAACCTAACCAAAGTATCAGCTATTTTCTGTATCAGTTGGACAACGAAGAAGTCCATTCCCCTTTTCGCTAGCGCTAGACGAGGCAAATGTTTTTTTTTGCTAGGGTAGATCATCACAGCTACCACCAGCTCCTCACTTTACCGCACTAATCAGATTACCCAATCTGTGCTACTCATGCACTGAATTTACGGCGACCGGTATCGAACCAGGAACCTTACGATTCCTAGTCTGGTGCTCTAACGACTGAGCTATACCGGCCAGAAATGATCAGAAAACGCGGAGTTTTATTTCAGGGTGAGTGATTTCGAGAGATGTATGGTATCCCCGAGACGCGGGAAACTGTCTGAGGTCTGTGTATATATTTAAGCCCCACCCAACCCGCACGAGTAGGTTATGACACAAGATCAACCTCTTAAGCGAAGTTTAACAGGTTTGAATTCAGAGTTTTCCTTCTCCTAGACTGGTTACCTAGGCAAGGTTAAAGAGCCCAGTCTGCCATAGCTGGAGGGAGAGTAGATGGATGCATACCGTTCCCAAGGGTATTAGCGCTATGTGAAATGCAAATAGCTTCGTCCAGGATTTGAACTCGAGTCGAGGAGTTCATTTGCTACGACTCTAACCATTATACCACGCACCTGCGACTTAGTGTAAGATTAATGACAGTTTGGGGTAATTGAAATACATATATCTTCTTTTTTTTCATGTTGGGGTGATTTCGAGAGATGTGTGAGATACCCGGCGAGACGTGGGGAACTGTCTGAGATGTCTGCATAGGGTTAATGAGGGTTTTGGGATAATTGAAAAAGTGTTGAATAGGATTAGCTACCCCCTATCTAGAATGGTTGCGTTTACCTGATAAATTAGCTGTAATACAGACGAGACAAGGGGTTAGTTAGTTAGTTTGTTTGTTTTGTTTTACGGCATATCAACCTCAGTGGGTCATTTAATGCCGATAAAGTTTTGAAATAAATCAATTCTTAATGGATAATACAATTTTTTTATAAATACATTTTTCTATTTAACCCATAGATAGGACCCTAACAGGTACTACCACTCCGGGTCAGAATGGACCTGGGAGCAATGGTGATGAAGGGGTGCTCCACATTCCCCAAACCTCCAAAACTGGAACCTCGTCATCAGATAGAGTTTAACGTCATTCCCAGGACATGTAGACCCACAGTCACCGCCTTCTAGCACCCATATGATAAAAAGGGGTTGGGGTTTGCCATAAGGGCAATAAAGTTGGGGTTAGTTAGTATGTATATGAATTCCTGATCGAATAAATATACAATTACCAAGTATTATTCACTTTACATATCTCCCACTTCTCTTTGTGTGTGAGTAATTGGCCACCTTACCCCCCCCCCACGACACATACAAAAAAGTAATAAATATCAGCCGGGATAGGACGTATTAAGGTCACGTGAATAATAGCGTTTTCCCCACCAAATCTTCGAAAGAAACGGGACCATGCAATACCAAAAAACGAACAAAAAATCACGTGACACCTGTATGAAGTCAAAGTCACGTTACTTAGATATCCCCAAACGATCGTAGGATCTGAGCACCAATTCAGGTATCTAGACCGGCACTTAATGAATGAGATACCGGAAGTGACTACCCCTGCCCACACCGCTCCACACAAACAAATGGCCGGATAAACTACCTGCGTCTTGGTTTCATCCACACCAATGTAGACCGGAAGTCCATTTGCGGTCCGGTCCATCAACGCCCCGGGTTTTATGGCAGTTTTCGCTTTTGTTTCTGCAAGGGCAACGACAGAAGCGAAATGATAGACGACTCGACAGAGCCATTAAATATCCGACGCTGTTTGTGCCGTGAAGATATGACCCACCTGAATAGAGATCTACTCACAAATCTACGGCCTTCTTCATCAGGTCGCGATGGCAGCATGGATATCCATGACACACACAACACACACACACTCTCTCTCTCTCTCTCTCTCTCTCTCTCTCTCTCTCTCTCTCTATTATTATTATATTATTATTATTATTATTATTATTATTTCCTACAACACCACAGAAACGCACGGAATTAACCGATTGAAAAAAACTTTCAAATGTCTAGCGTTCTTCAACGTCTCAAACAACAGTTGAATTACACCAGCGTGGGATAAGTACTATTAAAAAAAACACCTAGTACTTTTTAAAACTTCTAACAACTCTGATGATGGAATTTCATTCCGAAAATATTAAGTATGTTAAAAAAAAAGAAAAAAGAAAAAAAGAAAAAGGGTAAATAAACATAATTTTCAACATATATTGGATTGTCAACTGCCATCAAAAAATTTCAATTACACTTACGCACAATGCTTCAAACGCACTATAAAAAAAAACTTTATATATAATATATATATATATATATATATATATATATATGTCGCACCCTACTCGTGGTGGATGGGTTGGGTAAATACCTACCCTTAAATCTAATTTGAATATAACCATTTGATAGTTTATTTGTCTTTCTGAAGGATCTGATCTTGAATATATTTACTATTTTACTTTACATCTAAGAGTTCTTTTCTTTTTTTTTCAAATTCTGGGAGTAAGTATATTTATTTAAAATTAAGATAATTGGTAAATATAAGAATGCCATTGGCTGTTTGTTTAAGAAGGAAGGAAGGAAGGAAGGGGTGAGGTGGTTTGGTTTTAGGAACAAAATAAGACAAGAGGAGACGGAGATTGGTAGATAGAACTGAACCAATTGAGAATTTCGAAGATGTCTCGACGTTTCAATTAATTTGTTTGTTTACGCCATATCAATCCATTTCGGGTCGTTTTTAGCGGAATCGAGTCATTTTGATCTCAGTTTGTTTACAGTACCTGATGTTGCTTTAATGTCACCCATCCAAGTAATGAACTGGCTCATCGCTGCTTAACTTCGATGATCAAGCGAGAACCGATGCTTTCAGCGTGACTTCACCGTAAGCCGTAAAAATAATGATTTAGAAATAAATTAGAATATTTTCAAGATAGGGAATGGAGTTGCTTTGCAATCACCCTCTACAACATTTTGAACGTTCTTGAAAGAATAGTAGCGGCTACCCGGCGTCGCCTGGGTAGAGAGGGATTTCTTAAGCTAGTCCCGCAGATCCATTATTACTGAATCGTGAGTTGAATATTTTTTTATATAAACACACAATTCTACCCACCCAACAGGCACCACCACTCCAGGCCAGAGCGGACCAGGGAACAATGGTGATGAAGGGGCGCTTCACACTCCCCAAACCTCCAGAACCGGAACCTCACCATCAGATAGAGTTTAACGTAATTCCCAGGATATGTAGACCCTCAGCCACCGCCTTCTAGCACCCATATGATAAAAAGGGTTAAGGGCAGTAGGTTTGGGGCAATCATATAGGTACTAGGGCTTGACGCGACCAGCTGAGTGATCAGAAGGGGCCTCTCCGACCACCCGTCTAGCCCAAGTAAGGGCCAAATTGGAGTGTTGCATGCCATGAACTGCTCATCCACTTGGGTTCGGTTAGTTTTACGCACAAGCAGGATTTCACACAAGGTCAATTTTTTCAGAGTTTTCCTTCTCCTAGACCGGTTGCCTAACCAAAGTTAAAGAGCCCAGTCTGCCCTACTATTACCCATAGCTATGGGATAGTAGGAGTCATACCTTTCCCAAAGGTATTAGCGCTAAGTGAAATGCAATTACCACGTCCAGCATTTGAACTTGGGGCTACGAGTCCATTTCCCATGACGTTAACCATTACGCCACGCGCTTTTTTGTATATAAGATTTTTTTAGGTAAATATTTTTGTTTGTTTTGGTTTTATAAACTGAAAGGGGTAATTTCCATTAAACTGGTAGAAATAATTTGCGTGTTAGTTGGTTTGCTGGTTGGTTGATTGGTTGGTTGGTTAGTTTTGGGCATGTCAACCCATGTTGAGTTATTTTATGCCGAAGATGTTTTGTTCTATTCATGATTGGTGAGCATTAAATTTTTAAAACTCAATTTTTAACACATTTTTAAAACCCATTTTTACTATTTAATCCATAGATGCGAGCCTAACAGGTATTACCAATCCGGGTCAGAGTGGACCTGGGATGGCGA
>CM042162.1:83483436-83493436 GCA_023376005.1 Doryteuthis pealeii
TTTCACTAGCGCTAGACAAAGGAGATTATTTTAGCATCTGAGGTGGAGCGCCACACCTAGCATCAGCTCCTGACTTTACCGCACAGATCCCTGTGCTTCTCATTCGCTAAGTTGGCGAGGGCCGGTATCGAACCAAGAACCTAGAAATTTCTACCGACTGAGCTCATTATCTAGCTGAGGTGACAACTCATAAGAAATAAGAATTAGGCGGATAAGCAACACCAGATAATCAGGATTTACATTTTTGTATTTCATCTTGGTCGATTTGGTCCCATTTTAACCAGAGGTTATTCCAAGATGATAACGGTGGTACAATTAAGGAACACGAGTATTAATATATAGAATAATTAAATAAACTCAAATCAGAAGATAATGTTCTCGACCAATTAGAATCTTTCACGTATTCTCTGATTTTTTCACGTATGGAAAATACTTATAGGCGTGTTGGAGACACTTGTAGCGTAACGGTTATCGTCGTAGGAAATGAAATAGGTTGCCCAAGTTCAAATCCTGGACGAGACTGTTTGCATTTCACATGGTGAAATTAGTTGTAAATTAGTTGTAAATTAGTTGTGCTAATATTAATACTCGTGTTCCTTAATTGTACGCCATCGGCATATCCGATCTCCGAAGTTGAACCTCAAGTTTTCTCACCGCCAATCTTGAACTTTTCTAACCACTAAGCCATGCCTGATTTCTCTCATGTTATGCGGAATAGAAATTAAAATATTTCTTCACAATACAACATCTTCTGCATGAGGAAAACTTATTGGTTATTGAAAGAATCGGAATATCGATCTCGAAGGATTAATTCAGAACGTGGGAGTTGGGTAAAAAAATGTTCTTATGTAATACAATTAATTGGATAATGATCAAAAATAATCGATAATGTTGAACAGACAATCGATTGTTTATTTCATCGATTATAGTGTTACATACTCATACACATATACCCATGTTGGGTATATACATAAGTATTATAGTGTTACATACACATATTTATTATAGTGTTACATACACATATACATTATAGTGTTACATACACATACACATATACCCATGTTGGGTATATACATAAGTATTTTTTTTTACTGGAGAGAGGAGAGCTACAGAGATTGGCAGATATATCATGTATATATATATTTACTAACCCCTTTGTATGAGAAGGATCTGACACAATATCAATTTCTCAAGCGAAGTTTAACGGGTTTGAATTCAGAGTTTTCCTTCTCCTAGACTTGTTACCTAGCCAAGGTTAAAGAGCTCAGTATGTCCTAATATTTATCCATAGCTGGAGGGAGGGTAGTTGTTTTATATACCCCCATTGTTGGGTACATATACAAGTGTTCGTTTACTAGAGAGGGGAGAGAGATAGACAAGGTAGATAGAGAGGTGCATATGCATTTTGCATTACTTACTTCTTTGGCCATTTGGTGATCTCTAGTCGTTTCTATTCTTTCTCTCCATGTTGAATTCTATTTCTAGATACTTTTTGGTTGTTGGTCTTTTGATTCATTCCTTCTTCTTGGTCAGTCTTTTTGCCAAGACATTCATCAAGCAAGAACACCACATCATTTCTTTAAACTTTTATTGCTTAAACTTCTTCTTCTAACTAACACAACACGCGTGTGCATTTGAGCCCAGCTAAGGCAGACATCTTTTCTGCCTGACGCCCAAGCTGGAGCTGAGGGTTTACTCGGTCCCACGTGACTTCACGTATTTCGCGGGCTTTCTGTAATATTCCATGGAAAGTCCCGCCCGTGATATGAAAAGGGGCCATCCCTTCAGAATTACAGGGGGTTGACAATAATCTATACATAGATTATGTAACAATAGAATGTGTACTTATTTTAACTAACAAAATAAAAAAACACCCTCCGGGCGATGTAAAAAAACATTTCTGAAAGATATTGCTTGAGGAGGTGGAAGTTAAAAATTAAATGTCGGAGAGTTTGAACCATAAATCATGAAATCATCAAATTTATTAAAGGAGTAAAAAAAAATAAAACAATTTAAAATAGAAACTAAGTTCTATTAACTTTGAATATGTATTAAAATAAAACAAACTATATATAGATATATAATACCAGTCATGTAGTTATTAAAACTTGTTTTAAAAAAACAATGAGGACTGTCTAATGTTGCATGCTCAAATTTTTAGTGTATTTATTCTGTTATGACTATTTCGGGTATAGTGATGTAAGCAGTGACGTAGTTTTTGTTAAAGACAAAAACCGGAAGCGAATCTCCATTATTAATAGATTGTACCTTCAGTTGTAAAAAACACGAATCGGTTCTGTTGTAAACGAAATTGAAGAAACGAAACTGAGTTCGGGTTCCAAGTCGATTTTTGCCAGTCATCTGCGCTTAGTCTTCATACCAGTTGATGCAACTATATCTACTACAAAGGAGACGCGTGGTGTAATGGTTAGAGTCGTGGGAAATGGACTTGCCAGCCCGAGTTCGAATCCTGGACGCGCTAATACACTTGGGAAAGGTATACATCCAACTACTCTCCCTCTAGCTGTGAGTAAATAGTAGGGTAGACTTGACTCTTTAACTTGGCTAGGTAAACTGTCTATGAGAGGGACAACTCTGAATTCAAACCTTTCAAACTCTGCTTAAAATTAACCTTGTGTCTCATCCTACCCATACGGAGGGGTTTGTATATATATATATATATATATATATATATATATATAGTCATCCACAGACACGTGTTTGGACTTATCAAGTCTCTTCAGTGTGGCTAGTCATTTGTAGTCATTTGTAAGCCGGGATTGAAATCCAATTGATTCAGCATCAGTCAGGCACCTTAATCGCTAATGAGATTTAATGCGAAGGAGATTTCAACTGTTTTTAATACACATATCCCTATGTATGTAAAGGCAGCCATATAGTGTTCCATCCCTTATAGAGAAGAGCACATATATATATAGACACACCACGCAAATACACACACCCAAATATATATATATATATATATATATATATATAAAGGCAACGCTCTCCCATATAAGGGATGAACCACTCAATGTCGGCCTTTACTTACATACAGATGTGTGTATCGAACCAGTTAAAATCCCCTTCACATTCTGTAGGTGACGATAGCCTAGCGGTTAAGCTGTCCGACTGATACGAACCGATCGGATTTCAATCCCAGCTGTAGATAGCTTACAAATGTCTAGCCACACTGAAGAACTTGATAAGTCGAAGCACGTGTCTGTGGATTACTATATATATATATATATATATATATATATATATATATGCAACAAACCGATTATCAAGTCGCGCTATTACTTTCACTTTCAGACTAATAACATTGGGAAAGGTATGGAAACATCTACCATCACCCACTCACCCAGCAATGGATTAAATAGTACATATGAATAAAGAACAATTGAAACATTCACTATTAAATTAGGAGAATAAACTAAAAAGTATCTAGCTCAAAATCAATTATTCTTTTTTTGATAGTATAATATATCCAAGAAGGATCTCAGATGCTTTGGCATTGCCCCTTCCAGCTGGGAAAATTTGGCTCAGGAACGCCCTCGGTGGCGGCAGACTCTCTGTAGAGGAATGTTTATGTCAGAAGTCCCCTGACGCAACACCATGAAGCTAAGAGGTCTAGAAGAAAGCAGCGGCAACAAAGCACCGGCACATCAACATCTTCAAGGGCAGTCTTCAAATGCGACATCTGTGGTCGAGAATGTTTTTCAAACATCGGACTTCACAGTCACAGGAGACGCTGTAACTTCAGGGGCACAAAAAACTTTATTATAGTCCTCCGAGACTGAATTGCCAAAACAATATATATGATCATATGCTTAGCGTAACGAGTTCAAATCCTGGATAGAACTGCGTTCATTTCGTATCAATTTTATTGCGGAAGGCATGAATCAGTTTTCTCCCCAGCTATGAGTAAATAGTAGAACAGACTGGGTTATTTAGCCTTGGTAAGGCAACCAGTATGGGAGTAGGAAAACTCTGAATTCAAAAGCTGTACTCCACTTAAAATTTTATTTCAACGGGGCTTAGAATACACGAGAAGCGGCTATCCGGCGAAGCCTGGGTAGAGGATAAAAAAACATGGTTTAATAATCGTTTACAGATCTATTACTACTGAATATCGAGTTCGATCATTACAGGATGATCCATAAAAATCATTAAACGCCGTAAATGGCCGAGTAAAATTTTAACATTATTCTATAATGTTATTTAATTTTTAAATGTATTCGATAATATAAATCAAATCTTCGTTATTTTTGCTCAAAAACCAATCCCTGGTGATATTTAATGTGTATATATATATTTACTTTGTCGTTAATTGTTTTATTTTCGAAGTTTCCACCGGACATGCAGATACACACAACTACCCTTTATACATGAATAGATGGACTGTGTCCCATGCAGAAGATGAAGCTTGTAATTTAAATCATTTATGCTTGTTATTTGTCTAAATTCTTCAGATGAGGCTTGATAATTTATATCAATTAGATTTTTCGGAATATTGTCCTCATCTTTATTGTTATATACACAACGTTTCGGTTGATGTGCCCTCCGGCCTTCTTCACATGGCACAACGCAAGTGTAAAAAAAAAAAAACACAAAAAAACGAGGTAATTATGATGTTGTTCATTTACCTTTGATTTATTTACTTAATATTTCGGGATGAAAAAATCCCTTCGTCAAAAGATTTCTGAAATCACGGAGCCCTTAAAAGGAGATGTTGATTGTTCCTAGAATCTGCGCATTCTGTTGAATGCTGTTTTATAATGTCTTATTCGTCCGAATTCTTTATGTGTGTGTGTTTGCGTGTGTGAGTGTGAGTGAGTGTGAGTGTGAGTGTGAGTGTTGTGAGTGTGAGTGTGTGAGTGTGTGAGTGTGTGTGTGTGTGTTGCGTGTGTGAGTGAGTGTGAGTGTGAGTGTGAGTGTGAGTGTGTGAGTGTGTGTGTGTGTGAGTGTGTGTGAGTGTGTGAGTGTGAGTGTGTGAGTGTGTGTGTGTGTGTGTGTGTGTGTGTGTGTGTGAGTGAGTGTGAGTGTGTGAGTGTGTGAGTGTGAGTGTGAGTGTGTGTGTGTGTGTGTGTGAGTGTGTGTGCGTGTGTGTGTGTTGGTTGGTTGGTTGGTTTTACGGCATATCAACCCTTTTCGGGTCATCTAATACTGAATCAAGACATGTTTGATAAACAAAGGATTCGGGGATATTTCCTATAACTCCAACATAAACAAAGGGGAAGTACTCTTGACTGTTAAATTATTTATTAATTATCCCATTAAACTAACTATAAACCCTAAACATATCCCTAACCCTAACCCTAAACCCTAACCCTAAGCCCTAAACCAGTCTTCTTTTTTCCTAGTAGATAACTAAATAAATAAATAATTTATCAGTCAAGAGTGGTTCCCTTGTGTTTATGTTGGAGTTATAGGAAATAACCGGACTCGGGTTGCTTACAGTACATGCTATTGCTTAATTACTCATCCCATTAATATGAATAGCTCATCGCTGCTTAATTTCGGTGATTTAGCGGGAACCGTGGCTTTCAGTGTGACTTGACCGTATAATTACCAACACAGGAACATGTATCATACATCAAAATGAAGCTTGTCCTCTGTGGATCACATCCCTACCTCTCCATATAGTCACAGTTTCTTTTAATAGCAAGGTTCCACCTTCGAAAGAGAGCATGTATTCCTGCCCCGTAAAATTTTGTTGATTGTTCTTTGAGCCACATCTGCACTACAGATTTCACTTCCTCGTCACTGGAATAATGTTTGCCTCTCAAACCCTCTTTTATCAGGCCTAAGAGATAATAGTCTTAAGGCACTAAATCTGTGAGTATGGAGGACACGGTAAAGTTGTCCCCTGAATGAGGCGATTTTCTCCCTTGTCCCGTGTGTGTTTTTTTAATAATATTTTAGTATCATTCAATTTTTTTTTCATATGAGTTTGTGTGTCTGTGTGTTGGTCTTTCTATTTATTTTCTATTTTGATTTTGATTTTTTTTAAGGAAGAGAAATATTGTTCCACCTACAAATGCGATATCAATTTTCCTTTTCCTCCTTCAACAGAAAGTAAGTGAAACATCCTTTTCGGTATTTTGCACAGACAAGTGTTTACTGCAAATCTCTGCGGTAATTTAAAAGGCGTTCTAAACTCCGATTGGCCGGACACTTGTTATTATTAACGCGTCTTTTGCCAAATGTTACCTGTGTTTGTCGTTCTGCTTTGCCTCCGTCGATAAACAACCAATGAGTATCCTGATTCTCCTTTTCCGTCATGCTTTTCTTCTGATCGCGACGATGAGACAGGACAAGACGCTTGAGCGGCGTTGCCATTGTGTTCCAATTTCATACAAGTTGGCCCTTGACAAGTTTTCCCGCGTCAAGTTGAGCGCGAACGATTTCGTTGAAAGATAGACCGCCAAGCAAGAAAGGTCGAAAATATTGTTGGGAAAATCCTAGCTCAAGTGTTTTGTTACATTTCTTCCCGTTTTGATCACAGGTCTCGCGCGCAATTATTCTAAATGTCGTGAGTGATCTGGCGTGACGTAATGGTTAGCAGAAAGAAAGAAACGCTGCCAAACTATGAGATAAAAGAAAGAAAGATGGAAAGAAAGAAGGAAATAAATAAATAGATAATATAACGCTGAACAAATACAGTTACACAACAAAATTTTTTATAAAGATTTTTTATCTCCTGTCATCTATAAACATCCATCAATTTCTTCACCTTAATACATCCTGATGAAGGTTTAAAGAAACCGAAACGTTTAAACGTTGATAAATAAATTTATCTTATTTTGGAACACTTGTTTTTTCAAATTTCTTAATATTGTCGGATTTATTTCCATATTTACTCCCATAAATTAATAAATAGATAAAGAAAGAAAGAAAGAAAGAAAGAAAGAAAAGAGAAAAACATATAATTAAGTTAATCATACAAAGTTTATTTGATAGCATATCGTCACCCGAAAGAGAATGGATGCCTCCCGCCATCTTAAGGAAACGTGACTCGATAACTCAGTTCGCAAAAAAAAAAAAAAATAAAAAATAAACAAAAAACAAAAAAAAACAAAAAAAAAAAAACGAGTTCTTTTTGTGATTTGCCAGAAAAAGAAACTTACTTCACAAAAAAAAAAAAATGAAAATCATAATAATGAATTCAAAAGTTTATCTCTGCCGGGATTAAACTAGTTTATCTCTTTGTGTCTGTCTGTTTGTCTGTCTCTCAATAAAGGCATTGGCATTTATTGCTTTTATTTTGACTAGCAAGAATATGCGCCCTCCGCCGGGTGTAAGGATTCAAGTTTTAATGTAAGGACATATATTAAATTAGAAAGACTATATATATATATATATATATATATATATATATATATACCAACCCCCCCGCACGAGCAGGATGCGACACAAGGTCAATTTCTTAAGCGGAGTTCAACAGGTTTCAATTCAGAGTTTTCCTACTCCTAGACCGGTTGCCTAACCAAGGTTAAAGAGCAAAGTCTGCCCTACTATTTACCCATAGCTGGGAGGAGAGTAGGATTCATACCTTTCCCGTACGTATTAGCACTAAGTGAAATAATTGCCACATCCAGGATTTGAACTCGGGTCGACGAATCGATTTCCCATGACTTTAATCATTACACCACGCACTTCCAGCAAGAAGACTATATCAGAATAAGAACGCATATAAAAAGATTAAACTTATTTTAATTATATTTTAATTGGTTTCAATATAGAATTATTCATAGAATTGATTTTGATACGTTAGAGAATTGAACAATAATATTACAGATCAATAACACCAAGTAATTTGTTAAAATCAGTATGCAAATGAATCTCACCATATATTATGTAAACCTTTATTTCTTAGTGATATATAAGACACATTGCAGGATTTTAAATGCACTAATAACACGGGCCTTTCATGGCCTGTGTTTGTTAATGTAAATTAACAGCGTTGATCCCAGGGGTTTATCCTCCGGCCAACGCCTGTCCCCTTGATTTAAATGGACAGGACTGGGTTTATTACTTAGTGCCTGCCCCCCACCCCAACGCATTTTTGCACCTACCACGCATGAGTCTCGGCTCGAGGATGGGCCCACATAAAAATGTCCTTGTGTCACGCCCTCATAAGTGGGATAAGAGGCAAATACCCTAATAACATGGGCTGTTTTGAGGCAAATTTATCTCAGGTTTTCATAGAGACATCGTTAATAAATAAGATTTATTTGATGTATTAAGGATAATTCCCCCGATTTCAGAAAAAAAAAAATTGAAGGAAAGGAAATAAAGAAAATTTGAAAAAAAATAGCAAGAATATGCACCCTCCAGGCATAAGCATTTAAGTTTTAATGTAACGAAATATATTAAATTAGAAAGACTAAATAAGAACAAGAACACATGTAAAAAAGATTATACTAAAGAATATAATTAAAATATATATATCTTATTATAATGGAGATTGTGTGTTTTCTGTCTGTAACCGAAACTATATTACTACTCAAGTCACAATTCCCTTAATTATTTACACACATTCTCCATGATTTCATTCTTTTAAACCTTCAGTATTAATAAAAATTGTTTTACATTATTAATACTGTTGACTATATCTACGTACTAATAACATGCAATTATATTTATATATACAACAAAATAGCGGTTTACAGTTTGAACGAGAAGGCTAATTTGCATATTGATATTTAAAATTTTATTTTAATAAATATGTGCTTGGTATTATTGATTTCTAATTGTTTGGTTTTATCTTAAGAAATATAAACAAAAATCTCGTGGATAAATCTTAAAAGAAATTTATTTACAAGAAGAAATAACTGTAATATTATCCTTTACTTCCTATTTTAACTAAATAGTTAAATTAGAAAATTTACCAATGAAAGAGGGGAGTAATGAAAAATGATGGAATAGTTAGTTTCAAAGTTGTTCTATTTTTCGATTATACCCCCTCTGTTGCAGATCTTTTTATCTGCATTCTTAGTCAGTTTCATTAGCCTTTCTAATTTAATATGATATTTTATTATATCAAAACTTAAATACTTGCACCCGGAGGGTGCATATATTTGCTAGTAATTATAATTATAATTATAACATTATATTAATTATTATAATCATAATTATATAATTATAATTATAATTAAAATATAATTAAAATATGATTATATTTTAATTGGTTTCTATATAAATTAATTCATGGGATTGATTTTAATACGTTAGAGAATAAAACAATAATATTACAGATCAATAACACCAAGTAATTATTTATTAAACCCGGTTTTATTAAAACCAGTATGCAAATTAACCGCACTATATATTATGTAAATCTTTAGATGCATTGCAAGATTTTAAACACACTATTGACAAGTTAATAAACGTACGAGAATTTTTTCTCTATGATAAAATAAATTGGAAATTCTTCCAATGTGTAGACGTGAAATATTAACATATGGTTGCACCACTTGGACTTTAACGAAATGTTTGGAGAATATATATATTCGTGTGTGTGTGCGTGTGTGTGTGTGCGTGTGTGTGTATGTGTACGCGCGCGTGTGTGTATTTGTGTGTGTATATATGTAGTCGGGTCATCGGCGACTAAACCGGTAACCCCACAGATTTTATCTGATGAGGAGGGTGGCTAGACATCCTACAGGACGAAAAACAAGACCTGTTCAAAGAGCGGAGGAAGCTATTAGCTCAACGGCCATCTAGAACCTTTTTCTTTTTTTTTGGGGGGGGGGTGGGGAGTGTTGTACCCCTTATTCCTTGTTAGGTTATCCATCTAGGAGAAGGACAACTCTGATTTAACACCTGCGATTGACATGATTGCCAGTTGTCTTGCTTAGGCTTGTCACTGGACAACAATCATGAAAATTTAGAGAGTGGTATTCGTGTTGTACAAGCGTTTACCACTATAATATCATGATGCACAAATGTTCCCTTCTTTCTTTCTTTCATCTATCTGCCATATGTGTGAGCA
>CM042162.1:83498436-83510936 GCA_023376005.1 Doryteuthis pealeii
AAGAAAAAAAAAGAAAGATAGAAAGAAAGAAAGAAAGAACGAAGGAAGAAAAGAGAAAAAGATATAAGGAAAGGTAAACATATCAAAGGAAATAAACAAGAAAAATTAAAGACAAAAAAAAAAAAAAACGTTACGAAACTATACGGTAAAGAAAGAAAGAAAGAAAAAAAATGAAAGAAAAAATGAAAGAAAAACAAATAGAAAAATATAAGAAAGGTTATCAAACCATGAGAATAAAATAAAATAAAGAAAGAAAGAAAGAAAGAAAGAAACGTTACCAAAATATGAGATAAACGAAAGAAAGAAAAAAAAGAAAGATAGAAAGAAAGAAAGAAAGAAAGAACGAAGGAAAGAAAAGAGAAAAAGATATAAGGAAAGGTAAACATACAAGAGGAAATAAACAAGAAAAATTAAAGACAAAAAAAAAAAAACGTTACGAAACTATACGGTAAAAAGAAAGAAAGAAAAAAAAAAATGAAAGAAAAAATGAAAGAAACAAAAATAGAAAAATATAAGTAAAGGTTATCAAACCATGAGAATAAATAAATAAATAATAAAGAAAGAACGTTACCAAAATATGAGATAAACGAAAGAAAGATAGAAAGAAAGAAAGAAAGAACGAAGGAAAGAAAGAGAAAAAGATATAAGGAAAGGTAAACATACAAGAGGAAATAAACAAGAAAAATTAAAGACAAAAAAAAACGTTACGAAACTATAAGGTAAAAGAAAGAAAGAAAGAAAAAAAATGAAAGAAAAAATGAAAGAAAACAAAATAGAAAAATATAAGAAAGGTTATCAAACCATGAGAATAAATAAAATAAATAAAGAAAGAAAGAAAGAAACGTTACAAACTATGAGATAAACGAAAGAAAGAAAAAAAGAAAGATAGAAAGAAAGAAAGAAGAAAGAACGAAGGAAAGAAAAGAGAAAAAGATATAAGGAAAGGTAAACATACGAAAGGAAATAAACAAGAAAATTAAAGACAAAAAAAAAACGTTACGAAACTATAAGGTAAAAGAAAGAAAGAAAAAAAAAATGAAAGAAAAAATGAAAGAAAAACAAAATAGAAAATATAAGTAAAGGTTATCAAACCATGAGAATAAATTAAATAGATAAATGAATAAATAAAGAAAGAAAGAAATAAAGAAAAAAAAAGGAAGGAAACTAAACAGTTATTATTCAAATTAATTTGACAAGGTGACAGAAAGAAAAATTATATATATATATATATATAGAGAGAGAGAGAGAAAGATAGGTAGATGTAAAAATAAATATATATATATATACATATATATATTTATTTTTACATCTACCTATCTTTCTCTCTCTCTCTCTCTCTCTCTCTCTCTCTCTATATATATATATAATATATATATATATATATATATATATATATATATGTGTGTACACATGTAGAATTGAACAAATTATTGGTTGGTTGGTTGGTTGGTTGGTTAGTTAGTTTTATGGAATATCAACCGTTTTCGAGTCATTTAATGTTGAATCATGTTATTTTGGATAAACAAAGGATTTGGGTTTCTTACAGTATCTGCTGTTGCATAAGTGGGCATCCAATTAAGTATTGAACTGGTTCACTGTTGCTTAACTTTGGTGATCTAGCGAGAAACGGTTCTTGCAGCATAGCTTGGCCCGAATAGGAAAGAATGAAACAATAACAACAAAAATTTTAAAAAAACAAATAAAGAAAGAAAGAAAGAAAGAGAAAAAGAAAAAGAAACAAGGAACGAACAATAAAATTGAAGACGAAGAAGAAAATCAACGAAGTTAAGAAAGAAAGAAAGAAAGAAAGAAAGAAAGAAGCTGAACAGATACTATCTAAATTGATTTAATAACAGTAATGAAAATTATTGGAAAAGAAGAGAAGAAAGAAAGAAAGAAAGAAAGAAAGAATTGAAGACGAACAAGAAATGCAACGAAGCAAAGAAAGAAAGAAAGAAAGAAAGAAAGAAGCTGCACAGACATTATTTAAATTAATCTAACGATAGTAATAAAAATTATCGAAAAGAAAGAAGAAAAAAAGAAAGAAAGAAAAAAAAAGAAAGAAATGAAAATGAAGAGAGAAAGTCACGAAAGAAATAAGAAAGAGAAAATCTTTCTCTAAATATTTGTCAGGTGTCAACGTCCACCATTATACGAATCGGCTGTTTGTTTTACGCCTTCCTCGAAGCAGCGCATGTGCACATGACGACCGGATGAGCACGTCCCAGTCTAAGACAAATAAATAAATAACTCACAGCTCACTATTTGCAGCTCGGTTATGCGAAAGCTGTTTCAAATAGAAACAAAAATAAAACGATTTTTAAGAATAAATAAACACAAAATGAAAATGTTTGTTCATTATTTTCGTAAAATAAAAGAATAAGATAAAAATGAAAGGAAACTTGGTTACAAAATGAAATGAGGAGATAAATATATAAAATAGATAGATAGAAAGATATATTGATAATCAACAGACTGAAATAGATAGATAGATAGATAGATAGATAGATAGTGAAAAGACTGATAGATAGACAGATTTAGTAATATATGTATAGATGAACAGATAAAGATATATATATATATATATATATATATATATATATATATATATATATATATAGAGAGAGAGAGAGAGAGAGAGATAGATAGATAGGCATAATGAACAGACTGCGACACATAGATACATCGATATAGAGATATATTTAGTAATAGATAGATAGATAGATAGATAATGAACAGACTGTGATAGATGGGTAGATTGATTGATACGAGGGTAGGCTGTAAATTACCTAGGAAGGGGGACATGTTGAAAAATCCCGGCCGAGTACTAAGCGAGGGTAAAAGGGAGATAGCATCGGCCTTGAATATCTGTCTTAATATTTTGATATGAATGTGAGCCAATATTATTGAAATTAAAATCATGATTAGTTTGGAAGAGATAATTGGTCAAATTTCCTAATATAATATATCTATTAAATTCATATATACGTTTTTTAAGGTTTCTAGAAGTTTCTCCGATAAACTTTTTATCGCAATCTTTGCACAGAATCATATAAACATAGGCGTTAGATTCTATGCGTTGGAGAGATTTCGTGTTAAGTATGTTTCATATATTGTCAATGACGTTATTCTTTTTAAAAATCCTATTTTGAAGCAATAGAATATAATGACAAACAAGAGGTCAGCAGTATTTACGAAACGAAACCTTTATCAGCCGACAGTGATCTACACTACTAATGTCTTCGGTGATACAGAAAAATGTTCGCCTGATACCACGGAAAAATGTCGGGGCTTCCGAAAATTTCGACCCAGATTTCCTCCTCCAGGAGACCAATCGGGGCTGATCAAACACTGACACACTCTCTCTGCAACAGGCTACCACTAACCCTGCCTCGTTGATCATCACTTTATATTACTAGTCATGTGACCCCCCCCAAAACGAATGGCAATGGAGCTCTTTTTATATATGATTCCTTAAATGTATTAATTGAGTTTGGTCTCACTACCAGGAAGAACAGGATGTGGTAAGATTGTTTTCTTTTTTTCCGCCACCTCTTTATTATTTTTTATTTTGTCCAATATTTATTTACAAGAGAGGGATTTTCTTGTTTTTTTTTCTTTTTTCAATTATCTTTCATACACTAAAATTATATGAATCAAAATAAGTTCTACTCTTTCAAACATACGAAAAAAATTTGAAAAATATTTAATAATATATTTTTGAAGGCGAAATAATGCAAATTTATGTTTAAAAACATATTTATTAAATTAAAAAAAAATTTTTTGTCCTTAATGTTTTTAAAACATTCAACGGATTAACATCACAGTTGAGTTTAACAAACACAGATGAACATTTTTCAACTCTCTGAAGATGGGCATAGCCCGAAAATATTAAGGACAAAAAAATTTTTTTTTTAAATTAAATAAATATGTTTTTAAACATAAATTTGCATTATTTCGCCTTCAAAAATATATTATTACATTTTAATTAATGCTTCTAACACACTATAAAAATAAAAAAAAATTTTTTTAAATCATACTGTTTTCACATACGCAATGCAATAATTTTCAAACAGAGAAAATTGACCTTTTGATCGCATGCTGTACGTGTAGAAAGAATGGCTTGATACATACATAGGACCCCTGTTAGTACTACCAGTCTGTGTCAAAATAGACCTGGGAGACTAGCACCTATATGATTTTCCCAACCCTATTGCCCTTATGGCAAGCCCCAACCCTTTTTTATCATATGGGTGCTAGAAGGCGGTGGCTGCGGGTCTATATGTCCTGGGAATGACGTTAAACTCTATCATGGTGAGGTTCCAGTTTTGGAGGTTTGGGGAATGTGGAGCATCCCTTCATCACCATTGCTCCCTGGTCCACTCTGACCCGGAGTGGTAGTACATGTTAGGGTCCCATCTATGGGTTGAATAGAAAAACATGAATTTATAAACAAAATTGTATTATGCATTAAGAATTGATTTATTTCAAAACTTTATCGGCATTAAATGACCTACTGAGGTTGATATGCCGTAAAACAAAACAAACCAAGAAACCAAGACCTGGGAGAAACGACAATGAAGGGGTTCACTCATCTGATCTATAGGATTAGAGTTTCCCAATCACATACAGTTTAGTGTCATATCCAGGACAAGCCACATTTTTAGGGGGGGTACCCCGCTGTCAAAAGGGGTTATAGTCAGCGTATTCTACGCCTCGTCGATAAGGCGAAAATAACCAAATTCTAAACTTTCCACTGAAAACATCCTTGTTGCAGATAATTTATTGGAGTGCTTTTTCACACATGTGTTATAAATATAATTTCCCAGGGTGTGTCTTGTGGGAGAAACTGGTAGCAGGTTTGTATCTATTTTTCCGTTGTCGGTTTTCAAGCCTAGCTAACACCCAGTGTTTTCAATATTGGATTTCACTGAAGGTATGCTCTTCACCCCCCCCCCGGGGAAATCAATGGTGTATCTAATTTTGAAAACCGAATATAAGAATACTCGTTTCGTTGACAGTAAAAAGGAAATAATGCAATAACTCCATGGAATAAAGCAGGTTTTCCTTTTTATTAATTTTATCACACATGTTCATGTAACGACATTTTCATATATATATATATATATATATATATATATATATATATATATATGGGGAGAAAATGTATAAAAAACACGAGATGTTGTAATGGATGGAAATTTATGAGTCGATGTTCGAACATTTCGGTTTACACAGGAAACCTTCTTCAGGACAATGAAATTATTCAAGAAGAAAAAACTATTTATGTGGATAAAAGATGATGGATGTTTTGAATGCGTTGGGTTTGGAAAATGTGTAGAAAAATTGGATGAAGGGAGAGAGAGAAAGAGAGAGAGAAAGAGAGAAGAGTGGGTGGAGAATTAGATGAAGAGAGAGAGAGAGAGAGAGAGAAAGAGAGAGAGAGAGAGGGGAGAATAATATGAATAGAGTAAGAGGAGGAGAAAGACGAAGAGAGAGAGAAGGAGGAGAATTAAAAACATCCATCATCTTTTATCCACATAAATAATTTTTTCTTCATGAATAATTTCATTTTCCGGAAGAAGGTTTCCTTTATAAACCGAAATGTTCGAACATCGACTAATAAATTTCCATCCATTATAACATCCCGTGTTTGTTCTACATTTTCTCCACATACTGTCGGATTAATTTCCTCATCTTACACTCCATATATATATATATATATATATATATATATATATATATATATATATATATATATATATATATTTGGCAATTACAATGCATAAAAATAAAAACAAAGATCTTATTTTTGTCTTATCGATTTCAAAGTAGAACTTTATCTTCAGAGACGAATTCAAGAAATGGAAGCGTTTTTTTTTATGTCGTTATTCTTTTTATGTTATAAACACGCGTCTCGTCGGATTTCTTTGTACACTTCAAATCAGCACTTCCACTCAGTTCCAAGAGAAGTTACATTAGAAATGAAATTAATAGAATACACAATAGATGTAGTGAAGAGACAGACAAAATCACACACACAGCACAATTTATGAACACCCTAAAAAACAATGGCTACCCAACTTCATTCATACGCCATTTAAATAATAGAAAAACACGGACACTACACACACACTCTAACACCTGTTTCCTGAAACTACCACATTTCAGCGAAACAATCACAAAAGAAATACGCAAGGCTATTCATAAAGAGGGACTAGATATCCAACTAGCACTCTGGACCTCACTACGCCAGCATCTAACAAAAAACATAAGAATGATATTACAACATGCACACTAGCCAACTGCCCAATAAAAGACCCTAACATATGTCACAAAACCTATACATTTTACCGTTTAACTTGCTCCAAATGCCTTAATTTCTACATAGAAAGTACTATTAGACCCCTCCACATTAGAATCAAAGAACATATCCACACACGTGCATCCTCATTCCATAAACATTTAATCAAATGCAAAAATAAAGACAGTAGTTTTTCCGTTAAGATAGAGACAGTAATACGTAACATTGGTAATCTCAGAATTAGAGAAAGTTTATTAATAGTCAAATTAGGTCCTAGTATAAACAATAGATTAGAGCTAAACACTGAATACATAATTAATTAAAATACACGTTCCTCATCGTATATAGTACATAGTATGTACATTTCATTATACATATATCAAATGAATAATACATAAATATATAAATAGATGAAAATAATAAAATTGAAATTGAAATTGAATGAACGGCTAAATGACTATAACGTCTTTCCGCGTGGTGTTTAAAAAAAAGAACACCAGGAGACGCGTGTTTATAACATAAAAGAATAACGACATAAAAAAAACGCGTCCATTTCTTGAATTCGTCTCTGAAGATAAAGTTCTACTTTGAAATCGATAAGACAAAAATAAGATCTTTTTGTTTTTATTTTTATGTGCATTGTAATTGCTTTCAAATTATTAATATATTATAACATACTTAACAATGCTTCAAGCAAATTACCAATTCCTTATATATATATATATATATATATATATATATATATATATATATATATATATATGCATGTTGAATTAAACAAAATACACATTTCCTGTTTAACAATTTTATTTGTCACTTTTTCAAGTTTTCTGGCCAATATTTGGGTGGAATTCGTGAATTTTTCCATTAAACTAACTCTAAATATTAACACTAATCCTAACCCTAACCCTGTCTTCTTTTTCTAGTAGATAAATAAATAGATACATAATCTATCAGTCAATCAGAGAGGTTCTCTTTTTTATGTTGGAGTTATAGGAAATAACCGTTTAATATTTAAACACCTTTTTTCAGGGAATAATATTTCTATGAAAGAAAAAGATTTTCAAAAATTAAACATAGAATTTTCAATTGTTTCTACAATTACTAAAATTGAACGTCTTATTAGATTATTAAATTATCTCAACTTTTCTTAAACACCTTGAACATATCAAATGATATCAAATGATATCAAATTTTGTCAAACACGCTGCGAATCTCAACTGATACTAAATATTCTGAAACACCTTTACATCACAAATGATATCAAATTTTCTGAAACACCCTGTACGTCTCAACTGATACTAAATTTTGTGAAACACCCAGTACATCTCAAATGATATCGACTTTTCTGAAACACCTTATACATATCAAAAGATACAAATATTTTTAAACACCTTTCCATCACAAATAATATTGAATTTTTTGAAACACCCAGTATATCTCAATTGATATCAAATTTTCTGAAACACCCTGTTCATCAACTCACGATTATTAGATAATTCTTATATAAAATTTCCATTAATTACTGGATACATTTTATTCTGTCCTTAGTTTAGTAGATCTTTGGCTGATCTTTGGCAAACGTGGGAAATGAGGGTTTTTATTTTTAAAGAAAGGACATTCCTGATGTGACCTGAACTGGCATCCTTTACGACAAGAGTTCATCTTTTGGTGACAATGTCTTAAGGATTAAGATGAAATTATCAGAAATAGGAATTATTTGAAATTAGAAAAAGAAATGAACAATCATCCAAAATTTAGGAACTAAAAAAAAAAAAAAAAAAAAAAGAATTATTGAGAAAGAAAGAAAGAAAGAATGAATGGCTACTAATTGTTGAAGAATGATTCAAAGAAAACTAGAAAGAAACAAAGGTTACCGACAGAAAGAAAGAAAGAAAGAAAGGTTACAATGAGAAGGGAGGTACAAAAAAACTAAAAAGTAAGAAAGATTAGCGATGGAAGGAAAGAAAGAAAGAAAGAAAGAAAGAAAGAAAGAAAGATTACAGTGAGAAGAGAGATACAACAAAAAAACCTAAAAAGTGAAAAAAAACTAAAAAGAAAAAAAGAAAGAAAAAAAAAAAAAGAAAGAAAGAAAGAAAGAAAGGTTACAATGAGAAGAAAGGTACAAAAAAAAGTAAGAAAGATTAGCGAGGGAAAGAAAAAAAGAAAGAAAGAAATAAAGAAATAAAGGTTACAACGAGAAGAGAGGTAAAAAAAAAGTAAGAAAGATTAGCGATGGAAAGAAAGAAAGAAAGAAAGAAAGAAAGAAGGAAAAAAAAGGAAAGAAAGGTTACAATGTGAAGAGAGATACAAAAACCCTCCTAAAAATTCAGAAAGATTAGCGATGGAAGGAAAGAAAGAAAGAAAGAAAGAAAGAAAGAAAGAAAGAAAGAAAGAAAGAAAGAAAGAAAGTAATCAAAGAATGAAATAAATGTCGAATTATTAGAAATGCAAAAATGAATTACGGAGAATTAGAAAAAGAACTTGAAACGAAAAATACAATGAAAAATTATCGAGCTAAAAAAGAAAAAAGATATTACGTAAAAGAAACAAAACAATAAAATAATAGATAATAATAAGAATAAAGCCCCCCCCCTGCACTCATTACAGATTATCTCTACACTACAAAATGAGTGGAAGACAGTATTGACTCAAAAACCTTTCTCAGTTCCTTTGTAACAGATCAAAAATAAATATAAAAAACATACAACACAAAGCTGAAGAGAGAAAAACATGTAACTGTTCAAAATTTCAATATAATTCTAAGTGTCCATTTTTCTCTTCCCCCCTCCCCTTGTAATGGTGACTTTTGCCGGAAGCTCCTTTTTAGAACTTAAACAGAAACGACAATCGCTCTTTAAAAAAAAAGATAATTTTCTTTTTCTTAAAAAAAAAGACTTCGAAAATCTAATGTGCATCTGTTCCAACTCAAATTCGTAATGACTCCTTTATTTTGGCTATGAACAAAAAAAAAGGAGAGGCAATCAATTTAAGATTGTAATCTTTAAATGTCACCACTTTGAAATCTTCGCTTTACGTTAAAAACAAAAATAGAAGAAAAGAAGAACAGAGTAGGTTTTTTAAAAAATCTACAGAGATTAAAACAAGAGAAAATAAGAATGGCTCAAAGTGGAATGACGTTGATACCGGAAATCAGTAAAAATGGTTTACATTGTGGAGACTGAAGAAAATTAGGAAGAAAAGAAGGAAGGACGGAAGGAAAGAAGGAAAGAAGGAAGAATCAATGGTTAACAATGAGGAGAAAGGTTCAAAGAAAGAAAGAATGGCTGACAATAAAAGATATAGGTACAAAGAAAATTAGAGAGAAAGAAAGAAAAAATGAAGGAAAGAAAGAAAGAAAGAAAGAAGGTATGAAAGAAGAAAGAAAGAAAGAAAGACGGAAAGGCAGAAAGAAAGAAAGAATAATTGAATACAAATAAAAAGAAAAGTACAAAGAAAGAATGAAAGAATGAATGAATACAAATAAAAAGAAAGGTAGAAATAAATAAATAAATGAATAAAGAATGAATGAATGAAAAGAAAGGTACATACAAAGAAAGAAAGAGTGGCTGACAATAATAATATAGGTACAAAGAAAATTAGAGAGAAAGAAAGAATGAAGGAAGGAAAGAAAGAAAGAAAGAAAGAAGGGAAGGAAAAGAAAGAAAGACAGGAAAAAGAAAGAAAGAAAGAATAATTGAATACAAATAAAAAGAAAAGTACAAAGAAAGAAAGAAAGAAAGAAAGAAAGAAAGAAAGAATACAAATAAAAAAGAAAGGTACAAATAAATAAATAAAGAAAGAAAGAAAGAAAGAAAGAACGAACGAATGAATGAATACCAATGGAAAGAAAGAGAACAAAAGAAAGAACAGTGAATCAAAGTTGAATAATTTTATTACCAGAAATCTTTTAAAAAGTTTCACAATTTGACAAAATTCAATTTTATTATTCACTTGAGTTTTATATTAATAATTCATACAGACTATTCAAAATGTAGATCATTAAACATGTTCAAAACTCGTTCACCAAGATCATTTCCCGGAATTTAAATGAACAAATTAGCAGCCTATTACGGATACTCAAAAATTGGTTGGTTCGTTCGTTGTTTGTTTTTATGGCATTTCAACCTTTGTTGGAGATATATAACCAGCCCCATGAAGGCGCGTGGTCTAATGGATAGAATCATAGGATAATGGTCTCGTCGCCCCGAGTTCAATTCCTAGACGAAGCTGTTTGCATTTCACATTTCACTAATACATAACTCCGCCGATTTTGGGGATTGTCAAACTTTAATATAATGGGATTGTCTAACTTTGATATAATCCACAACTGGATAAATTTTCAGAAACATTGAAGGGGGTAGGTGACATGGCTTGGATGATTTGACATGGAATTTAGCCATTTGTAAAATGGATAGCTTCAAGTTACAGGTTACAGATAGACAGCCACATAATCTCCATCTATTGATAATGGAGATTGTCTTTATTTCTGTCTGTAACAAAAAACTACGTCATAGCTCTACGTCACTGATTACGTCACAATATTCTTATGCTATAAACACCCAAAATTTGGGTAAGCAATTTAAAAAATTGTTTTTTTACTCTCGTCCTTTTTATTTGTTTATCTATTATTTTTTTACAGTAACAAGAAGTTAACAAAAAAGTTTACAAATAAATAAATACCTACGATTTTGTGTAAAATTGATGTGGAAAATATTCAAAATAATTGTTTGATTATTAAATGCACGCAACATTTTATTTGAGAGGGACGGGGCTCAGTTTTCATTTCAAATTGTTTTATTTTTTATTTTTTTTACTCCTTTAATAAATATGAGGATTTGTCTTATGATACAAACCCTCTGACAATGAATTTTTAACTCCCACACTCTCAGGCAATATCTTTCAAAAATTTATTTTTATACCGCCAGGAGGGCGTTTTTTATTTTACTAGTTATAATAAGATTGTATTTAACGCAAGCATAAACCGCTTAACCTGTTGCTTATCATACTAAACCACTGACGCCCCCATAATAGCTAAATACACTGCTAGTCTTGGTCTTTATATTTTCTTGTTATTTTTTTTGTTTTTCATAGTTTCGGGCTTTGACTTTCTGAAAATGTTCTGCCTCAAATGTTTGGCCGTGGGTGATTTGGTATTGGAATTGAGTGATCAGAACGGAAATCAATTGACTAACTTAAATCGATTTTGAAGGAGATATTGGAATTATTGATTTTTAAATGATAAGCACCTAGTAACGAGCAAACGTATGTATTCTCTGCAATTAGTATCTTGGTGTACATTACTATTCTCTCTCTCTCTCTCTCTCTCTCTCTCTCTCTCTCTCTCTCTCTCTTCTCTCTTTACACACACACACACACATTTATTATATATATATATATATATATATGATGTGTATATATGATGTGTGTGTGTGTGTGTGTGTGTGTGTAAAATTAGTAATAGTATTAATAGTAATTGTGGAAAAGGGTTAAGGGTCTACATTGGTTTCGATCAATATGATCTCATCAGAACCCCAATTATACTTGAGTAAGTCGATGTCATTACAGCGGCGATTGGATACTTATATATATATATATATATATATATATATATAGTGTATATTTTTGCGCATATATATATATATATTATACATATATATAGTAAAAGTAAAGTCGTCGGGGCGGCCTAATGTCGGTACCAGCCAATCACGAGGGGGTCTATCCTCTTTTCACTAGTGCTAGACCAAGGAGATTGTTTTGCGTCTGAGGTGGAGCGCCACTCCTACCATCAGCTCCTTACTTTACCGCACAGATCCCTGTGCTACTCATATGCTGAGTTGGCAAGGGTCGGTATCGAACTAAGAACATTGCGGTTTCTAACCGAACGCTCTACCGACAGAACCGGCCCGAGAGAGAGAGAGAGAGAGAGAGAGAGAGAGAGAGAGAGAGAGAGAGAGAGAGAGAGAGCCTGAAGGAGAGAGGAGGTATGAAGAGTAATAAGAGAAAAAGCACAAACAATTTAGATAGATGTTAGATATATATATCAAACAGATTATATATATATATATATATACATCAGACTAGATAGATAGATAGATATATAGATAGATAGATAGATAGATAGATAGATCAGACTGCAGATATATAGATATAGATAGTGATAGATATACTAGATTGATAGATAGATGTGATAGAT
>CM042162.1:83515936-83528436 GCA_023376005.1 Doryteuthis pealeii
ATATACTCTTATTTCATATTATATTAGTCCTTAAAACCTATATATATATATATATATATATATATATATATATATATATATATATATATATATATATATATATATATATATATATATATATATATATATATATATATATATATATATATATATATATATATATATATATATATATATATATATATATATACACATACAAGCGCATAGTGTAATGGTTAAAGTCATTGGAAATGGACTCATCGCCTCGAGTTCAAATCCTGGATGTGGTAATTGCATTTCACTTAGCACTAATACCCGTGGAAAAGTTATGAATCCTAATCTCCCTCCAGCTATGGATAAATAGTAGGGCAGACTGGGCTCTTTAACCTTCGTTAGACATCCGGTCTAGGAGAAAGAAAACTCTGAATTCAAACCTGTTGAACTCCACTTAAGAAATTGACCTTGTGTCACATCCTGCTCGTGTGGAGGGGTTGGTAGATATACATATATGCACACACACACACACACACACACACACACTGGACGTATGTGTGTACCTTTGTTGAAACAGCCTTTATTTAAAAGGGATAACATTTCAGATTGTAGTATGTACAAATAAAATCGAATGTTTGCTACTGTGTGTTCGTGCATATTTGTGTACATGTCTGCGTATCTGTTTATATTTGTTCGCGTATGTATCCAAATGTATGTGCACACTTGTGAAATTACCCTAAATGAAACAAAGAAAGCGCTGGGCGCGTAGGAAAATAGTGCATTGAACATAAATTAAGCAATAAGCAAATGATAATCCACACCGATGTACGACATAAAGCTGCTTGTGTGTGTGTCAGTGTATTAAGGGGGAAATAATCGGTAAAAATGAACGCATTATGGGAGCACGCATGCGCGTATGTTACAAAGAAAGTTGGTTGGTTGGATTTTACGGCATATCAACCCTTGCAGGGTTATTTTATGCTGAAGACCACCAACAGCACCTCTGCAGAGGGGTAAGACTCCCCCGACGGGGTCACATTTTGGCCGTGTGTAGCGACCCGTGCTGCTTAAGTATAGTACCCTGGTGGATTAACAGTCCATGACTTGCAATACTCCACTTTAGCCCTTTCTTGGTCTAGACGGGTGGTCGGAGAGGCCCTCTCCGATCAATCAGCTGGTCGTGTCAAGCCCTAGCACCTATATGGTTTTCCCAACCCTATTGCCCTTGTGGCAACCCCAAAACCCCTTTTTATCATATGGATGCTAGAAGGCGGTGCTTGAGGGTCTACATGTCCTGGGAATGACGTTAAACTCTATCTGATGGTGAGGTTCCAGTTCTGGAGGTTTGGGGATGGTGGAGCACTCCTTCATCACCATTGCTCCTTGGTCCAATCTGACCTGGAGTGGTATCACCTGTTAGGGTCCCATCTATGGGTTAAATAGAAAATATTTTTATTAAAAACATTGAGTATCCATTAAGAATGAATTTATTTCAAAACTTTATCGGCATTAAATGACCACAAAACAAACCAATCTACCTATTCATTTATGCCGAAAAGGTTTTGTTTTATTCTTTCTTGATGGATATTCAATGAAAATCGGTAAAAGTCTTATGCCTTTTAAATCAAAACTTTGGTTGGTTTGTTCGTTGGTTTGATTTTTACGGCATGTCAACCTTAGTTGGGTTATTTTATTCCGATGGCGTTTTATTTTATTTATTCGTGATGGGTATTCAATTTTTTTAAAACTTATTTTTTAAACATTTTTAGAACTCATCTTTTCTATTTAACCTTTAGGTGGGGCCCTCACAGGTACCACTACTCCGAGTCAGTCACGGTGGAGTGTTGCATGTCAGGGACTGCATAACCACCATTATTCCACCCTTAAACATCATGGCGCTTTGCTATAAGAGCAATACAGTTGAGGCAATCATATAGGTGCTAGGGCTTTTCGTGACCAGCCGATTAATCAGTTGAGTCTCTCCGATTGCCCGCCAAGCCCAAGTAAGGGACAAAGTGGAGTTTTGCATGTCATGGACTAATCTGCCACCAGAATTCCGTCCTTACGCAACAGGTAGTTCCATTGGGAGAGGGTCATACCCCTCTGCGGAGTTGCAGTCGGTGTATTCTAAATATCCAGCCGACAGGGCTTCCAAAGAAAGTTCCAATTATTAAAATAAAAAATAAAAACTTTTCAATTTTCCGGAAAGATTATACAGTTTCTATTTATTTATCTGTCGACTGGAGTTGTAGAATACTCCGACTGCACCTCTGCAGAGGGGTAAGACCCCACTCTCAATGGAACCACCTGTTGGCCATGGGTGGCGACCTGTGTCCATGTAGCACTCGATTTTGACGCTTACTTGGACTAGACGGGAAGTCGGAGAGACCCCCTACGATCAATCGACTGGTCACGTCAAGCCTTAACACTATATGATTGTCCCGACCGTATTGCTTTTATGGCAAAGCACTAGTGTGTTTAAGGACGAACTGTCACCGCACAGTATAAATTTACTGCTTTGTTGTGTCCTATCAATTTTTGTTTCGGTATAATTTGTTCTTCTGACATTATTTTGAGCAACAATTATTAATGATTCAGTTCCTCTTTTGAGGTTTCCCCTTCTTAACCATGTCCAAGTCTTTTCTCCGATTTGTCGTTTAAAGGCGTCCCGACAGCACGGATTCGTTTGACACACACATACATAAATACAGCACCCGTTCTTATTGGCCATCGTACTTGGAAAGTCCTCTAGATGTCCCCTAGTGTCCGTACAGAGCAACACTGGTGTGTCCATGTGTAGGAGTACATCTCGAGTAAAATATCTGAAATCTGTATTATCTGTGTTCCCGTGGAGATCGGTGCCTGTTGCTGCCTGCTCCAGACTATGCAGCAGAGATTTGGCTTGAGCGGGTGTATTTGCAAGGGCTTACCTAAAAAGTCATCATCATAATCAAGTCCCGCTGACAGCATGGATATCCATGACAATCTCCCACCAACAGTCCCTATCAATTATCGCCCCCTCCCCACCGAGGTCCTCTGTGCAGTATCCAGAATCCACACAGATCTGATCTATGTATGACCTTGCTGGACGGCCTACACTGGCGTGTCCGTGTGCAGGTTTCCTGAAGAGAACGTCATTTATGAGTTCCTAATTGCTTCTCAGGCAATGTCCAGCATATTTTGTCCATGGTTCGTGTGATAGGAGGTAATTGTCTGTAAAATTGCTTTCAAGTGGGTGTTGTTTCCACGATTTGTTTAAGACAACACCCAGCATTCTTGTGCAACTTCCATCCATCTTATTCTCTAGGCGTTTTGTTAGGGTCCAAATGTTGCAGTCGTACAATAGCACTGATACAACTACGGCTTGGAAGAATTGCCGCTTTAACTCGTCAATGATATTATGCTATATAGCCTCTTCATATCGGGTATATAAATAGCTAGAGGGGGTAGAAGAGAGGAGATGGGCTCTTACGTGTTCTGCTACGTCACTCCTTCTTCTGGCTGCTCTCTTCTGCTGGGCTGTTCTCTTCTGCTGGGCTGGGTGTCTTCTCATTTCTTTGTTGGAATAATTAAACAAGACTTAATATTTTCTTTATTCTTTATTTTTATTTACTCCTTTTGAGTTTTCATATCAGCATTAGCTGATGGTCTTTCACTGGAGTCTGAGTGACAGCAAGTCTCCTCAGGTCTCCAGGACTCTTCTGAGTATTCTGGCAGATTGCAGCAGTGCAGTGTTCTGAATGGTTTCAATCCTTCCTCTGATTTCCAAACTTTCCAAACCCTTTTCTAATCCTTTTGGGACTGTTCCAAGTGCACCAACTACAATTGGTATAACTTTCACTTTCATATTCCATAACTTTTTCAGTTCTCTGGCAAGGTCCAGATATTTGTCAATTTTTTCATTTTCCTTTAGCTTCACTCTGATCTGTTGGAACTGCAAAATCCACCAGTTGACAAGTTCTTTCTTTTTTGTTTATCAACACTAGGTCTGGTCTTCTTGCTGGGATATGGTGATCCGTTTTTATTTCAAAGTCCCAGAGAATTTTATGCGTTTCGTTCTCAAGAACAGATTCTGGTTTATGCATATACCATTTTGTTGTATGGCCAAAATTTAATTTTTTGCATAATTCCCAGTGGATCACCTTCCCAACCCAGTCGTGTCTAGATTTGTATTCTCGTTGTGCTAGTTTGCTACATTCGCAGAGTATATGGTTTACAGTCTCATCTCTATTACCGCAAAGTCCATATTTACTATTTTGTTGGGTCTTATCAATATTATTATTATTATTATTATTATTATTATTATTATTATTCCGACGTTACGATTACCCGAAAATGAACCTGTGTGAACAATTAAAAATTCACCACTCTTAAAAAGAAACAACGCTTCAATAGCAAAAGCACGGTTTAAGCTATCGTATCCGAAAAGAAAAGTAGTACGATTTTAGTTAGAAGGAGCTACCATTGCCACTTGCCTAAGTTCACTTGCACCACATAGGTGAGAGTTTAAAATGTTGAGGGCATTTCTACCACAGTCTTTATATAATTGTTTGTATACTACGGTAGAATTGACTCGTCTACTATATATATATATATATATATATATATATATATATATAGTAAAATTGAATTGTCAGAAAAATATTCTAGATCAAACCTGGCCTAAAAACATATTGAGCACTTTCATATTAATTCATAACCCCAACTTATTCGGTTCATCATTTTATTGATTGACAAAGATGTGACTCACTCGATAAGTTACCTTCTTCGTTAAGTCACCCCTTCTCCATATATATATATATATATATATATATATATATATATATATATATATATATATATATATATATATAATCCAAAAGTCCAGAGAAGAAATCTTCCTTACGACACAAGAGTTTTATTTAAACAAAACCAAGTCGCAGTTTGATAGCTCAATGTGTGCTCTTAATGTTAGAGTTACAGAGCAAATATATAACTAAAGAAATAACAAAAGACTTAGAGATTTAGCATTATAGTCTATTCTAAGCTCCCTGAAATAGACTACAATGCTAAATCTTACTTATATATATATATATATATATATATATATATATATATATATATATATATATACCCTTCGCAAGGGTAGGATGTGACATAAGGCCTGTTTTCAAGTGGGGTTTATCTGGTTTGAATTCAGAGTTTTCCTTCTTCTAGACCGTTTGCCATACTAAGGTTAAAGAGCCCAGTCTGCACTTGTATTTACCCATAGCTGAAGGGAGTTATATATATATATGTATATATAGTTATATATATGCGGCAAATCTAAAAATGGCCAATACCTCTGTTTTGTCATTTTTAGATTTGTCGCACATCTGTCACGTTTGTATGACTCCCAACTGCACAGAAATTAAGACAAAAATCAGAACTAGCTTTTCTTTAAAAAAAACAGAAACTTTACCATGCAAGGTTATTAGCGCCATGTGAAATGCAATTAACCTCTTCTTGGATTTGAACCAGTGTCGCGGTATCCATTTCCAACGAAGATAGTTGTGGAACAAGCATCTCTTATTCTGTATATGCACCATTTTTTTTTAAAACTTGAAATGAGTGACACTTCTTCGATGTTTAATTTTTTTCGCCCTGTTTGTCCTGACTGTTAGGCCTAACTAATCAACAATCCAATTTAGTCATTTTACACCTCCAGCTTGAAGAGCTCTCTATAAACCTAATTAGAGGTGTTTAATCAAATAAGAATAATAAATCGTTTTTTTTTGTTTTGTTTTTTTTCGGTGGGTGGATGGTAACTGGAAATTTAAATGCTGTAAATTGGTTACGTCTTACAACCCCCCCCCCAAAAAAAACAACCCAAAAACAAAAAAAAAAAAAACCCAAAAACACCCCCCAAAAAAAAAAACATGGCTACTCATTGATTATCTTACGAGACGCCATCTTGACGAGAGCTTCTCTTTCCCCAAGAGAAACGAACATCTATTTTCGTTAAAATTCTTCTGGGTTCAATAAGTACGCAGACGACATTTGATAGCTTCTACATCAAACCGTTTGGTAGTCTGAAAAGAACAGAAGACACACTCAGTTATATGGTGATGTAATGAATATGCATACACCTGGGTTCCCCCTCACAGTAATATGATTGGCTGGTGTCAGTCATAAATACAGAGCAATGTAGAGGTACAATGCCTACTACTACTACTACTACTATGACTACACACCAGTACTATTACTTACCTGCTCGATTGTACCACGCTGTTACCGAGCCCCCACCACTCTGCTACTTCTACTATTATATCCCTTCCCGGGACATATATGTGTAGAGTAGAAATGAACTATCCTAAATCGGCCCTTCAGAATTTAATGGATTTTACATATTCCATCTACAATTATGGATTTATCTATTTCTTGTCTACGATATAATTCATCTCAGTCGGTAGAGCACACTCCAAGAATTCGCAAGGTTCCTGGTTCGATACCATATGACCTTTAGGCACCCCTTCTTGATCTCGGTTAAGAAAGGACTTGTTTTTTATTTAAACCGTCAATATCCGGCTGTTTTAACAGAGGATTTTTATATATTTAAAAAAATTATAAAACTAACCCCTAACCCTAACCTCTAACCCTAGCCCCTAACAAACAACCGGATATTGACGGTGGAAATGAAAAACATGTCCTTTCTTAATCGAGATCAAAAAGGGGTGCCAAAAGGTAATATGGTCCCATTTTTTTCACCTCTCATCTTCTCCGCTCTACTTCCGTTTTCTCCACGCTACAGACAAATATTTTGCATCTCTAGTATTTTGGGCATTCATTCACTTCCTCCATTGTTCTTATTTGTTGTTCTCATCGGAATATTGCAATTTTCTTTTCTTACTCCTTCAAAATATTGCATGAAACTGGTAGTAATGGGACAGCCAAAATGGAGTGAATGAAATACATTTATTTTAGGTTTTAATCTGCACTTCCAATCGGTACTGCGCACTTTTTTGATTCTTTTAAATAGATTTTTAAAAACTTGTCCATTCCAATATATATATATATATATATATATATATATATATATATATATATATATATATATATATATATATATATATATATATATATATATATATATATATATATATATATATATATATATATATATATATATATTATATATGTATATACATATATATATATTATATATATATATATATTATGTATATTATATATTACTAGCAAATACGTGCACCCTCCGGGTGCAAGTATTTAAGTTTTAATGTAATGAAATATCGTATTAAATTAGAAAGTCTAGTAAGAATGCAGATAAAAAGATATGTAACAGAGTGGGGGTATAATAGAAAAATAGAAATGAAACTTACTCTTCCATCACTCCCGTCTTTCATTGCTGAATTTTACTTATTTAACCATTTAGTTAAATTAGGAAATAAAGAATAAAATGACAGTTATTTTTTCTTGTTAATGGATTTCATTCAAGATTCATTGAAGAGATTTTTGCTTATATTCATTAAAATAAAACCAAACAATTAGAAATCAATAATACTAAGCACATATTTAATAAAATCACATTTTTAATATCAATATGCAAATTAGCCTTCCCATTCACACTGTAAACCGCTATTTTTTGTATATATAAATACAATTGCATGTTATTTGTATGTAGATGGATGGCAACACGATTTATTTGAGTGTACAAGCATGTAGATATTAATAAAAAGGTGAAGCAATTTTTAAATATAAATAAAATCATGGAGAATGTGATGTAAATAACGAAGGGAATTGTGACTTGATTAGTAATATAGTTTCGGTTACAGACCGAAAAACACACAATCTCCATTATAATAAGATATATATATATTATATATATATATATTATATATTTTAATTTATAAACACATTATGAAATACTAGGCCGCAGTCATCAGTGATGAGCCCAATGTCAATAGGTTTCGGTCATTACTCACCATACACCTCGCCCAGGAGACCCCAACCGGACTGATCAATTCCCGGTTTGCGACCTAGTGGCACTTATCCAAACATCGCTCCTGCGGATCCAGAGCCATTTCGATGCTCTCTCAGCAACTCCTGTTATTTCTGTTATGGCTCTCCTACTTTGCCGGCCCCTAATGCCAAGGGTCTTAAACATCTTCAAAAGTGACCTGCCAGCAAAGCCACGGCATCCAACCTCGAAAGGTTCATTTCGGGCCTTCCAGCCATTTGATCTGCATTCGACCACAAGCTTTGGTATTTGGCCGTCTTCCTACAATATATATATAAGTAAAAGTAAAGTAAAGTCATCGAGGCGGCCTAAAGTCGGTATCAGCCAGTCAGCGAGGGAGTCTATCCCCTTTTCAATAGCGCTAGACCAAGGAAATTGTTTTAGCATCTGAGGTGGAGCGCCACACCTACCATCAGCTCCTTACTTTACCGTACAGATCCCTGTGCTACTCATACGCTGAGTTGGCGGGGACCGGTATCGAACTAGGAACCTTGTGGTTTCTTGCCGAACGCTCTATCGACTGATATATATATATATATATATATATATATATATATATATATGTGTGTGTGTGTGTGTGTGTGTGTGTGAGTATGTGTACGTGTGTGTGTGTCCGATCCCTGAATACGAGCAGGATGTGACATGAGGTCAATTTTCTCAAGCGGCGTTTAATAGGTTTCAGTTCAGAGTTTTTCTATTCCCTGATCGATTGTGAACCAAGTCTGTCGTACTATTTACAGATAGATGGAAGGAGAATAGTTGAATTCACATTCTCAAGGGTATCAGCATCCATCGCGGTGTTGTGGTTAGCAAGCTAGTCTCAACTACTGAATACCAAATTCTATCATGGCTGGATTCCCCATATTTGCAACCTTGTGTTACATTCTACCCGAGGTGGACGGGTTGGATAAATACAGTCGTCCAGGATATTAACTCGGTTAGCCTTATCGGACCATATTACCTTTAGGCACCCCTTTTTGATCTCGATTAAGAAAGGACATGTTTTTCATTTACACCATCAATATCCGGTTGTTTGTTAGGAGTTATGGTTAGGGGTTAGGGTTAGGGGTCAGTTTTATAATTTAAAACAAATCTAAAAATCGTCTCATAAAACAACCGGATATTGACGGTGTAAATGAAAAGCATGTCCTTTCTTAATCAAGATCAAAAAGGGGTGCCTAAAGGCCTTATTCATTTCCTAAAATGGTAACTGTAGTGTTGTCGGTATCCACCGGACAGCGAGGGAGTCTAACCCATTCTCACTAGCGCTAGACAAGAGAGATTGTTTTTTGCCTAGATGGAGCGCCACACCTACCGCCAGCTCTCCACTTTACCGCTGAGTTGGTGGGAACCAGTAGCGAACCAGGAACCTTGCGATTCCTAAGTGGGTACTCTTCCCTGTGTTAAACCAGTGTAACCTATCCTTAATATCATCAAACACACACAGACACACACAGACACACCAGGGGTTTCTGTTACTATTAGCAACAGGGTGAATATAAAAGCTCTTGAACGCCGGCCGTTATTGAATAACATGAGACACACTGGACTCACATCTTGGATACACACTTTTCAGCCACGCAGACCCCAACCGCATTTATACAACTTGCACAAGTAAACAATTCATTTCCCCTGAGATGTATCTAACTATGCTTTACATGCTCCTACAACAACACCGACATAAGAGTTCCTTTCCACTCACGCACAAACAAATCTTCCCAGTAGAACCTGCTGTCTCTGGATTTCCTCGTTGCAATAAGATAATACCTTTTCATAATTGCCTTGTTTGTTTTTCTTGTTTCCATTCTGGATGTATAGACATATGGTAACATAACAATTGTACCATGTAGTTTAGGAGCGCCCAATGCAATATTGTAAATAGATGCAATCTACTGATTCAACTGAAAAATCAATGACTGTTTTATTGTATGAAACAGAGATCATCTTCTCTTGGACTCGTTGCAATATTTAGGCTAAAGAACCCAGTGTGTATTTACGCAACCCTTCCACAAGAGCAGGGTGTGACACAAGGTCAGTTTTTGAACGGAGTTAACAGGTTTAAGTTCAGATTTTACCTTCTATAACGGGTGTCATATTAAGGATAAAGAAACCGGTGTATGTATTTACGCCCCCCCCCCCCACAAAAGCAGGATATGACTCAAGGTCAGGTTTGAAGCGCAATTGAACAGGTATTGGCCTCATACCCCACTTGTATGGGCTGGGCACAAGGCCTCGTTTTAACGTGGGCCCACCCACAAGCCGAAGCTCATGGGTGGGAAAACAAAAATTGCGTCGATCCCTTCGGCATTCCCCCTCAAGGGGGCGCCTCAGGCACTGGGCAATAAACCCAGCCCTGCCCCTTTAAGTCAAGGGGACAGGTATTGCCTGGGGGATAGCCCCCTGGGATCGACGCTATTAACTTGTAAAGATCCAGGGCCGAAGCCACTGGACCTCCACTCCGTTGGGCTGGTTTACATATACATTGAAGCGCAGTTGAATAGGTTTCAATTCAATTCAAGTCAATCTGACACAAGGTCAATTTTTGAACGGAGTTTAACAGGTTTGAATTTAGAGTTTACATTTTATACCAGCTGTGATATTAAGCCTTAAGAACCCAGTGTATATATTTACGCAACACCTCACAAGAGAAGGATGTGACACAAGGTCTGAATTCAGAGTTTACCTTTTATGCCGGTTGCCATATTAAGGTTAAAGAACCCGGTGTATATATTTACGTACATCCCCACAAGAGCAGGATGTGACACAAGGTAATTTTTAAGCGGAGTTTAACAGGTTGAATTCTGAGTTTTTATTCTCCAGGACCAGTTGCCTAACCAAAACTAAAGAACCCAGTCTACTCTACTAGTTACCCATAGTTGGCGAGAGAATAGTTAGATGCATACTTTTACCTATACTCTGTGAGATTGTATATATATATATATATATATATATATATATATATATATATATATATATATATTATATGTATGTATGTATATATATATATATATATATATATATATATAGTCACACATTCATATTCACACATTCACTATACACTTAACATATTTCATTTTGTCCCTCACATAAACATTACTTAACAGTGTCCTGAAGATGGTACAATATACCGAAATGCTTAAGTATTGACACACAAAAAAAGTTTTCCTGATCATAACATCCTGTGTTTGTTATATTTTAAAATATTTTCTTCTCATATTGTCGGATTAATTTCCTCACCGTATTTCCATATATATGTATATATATATATATATATATATATATATATATATATATATATATATATATACAAAATTACACACATATATATATGTAGGATGTGATATAAGGCCAATTTCTTAAGCGGAGTTTAACAGGTTTGAATTGAGTTTTCCTTCTAAACTGGTTATCTAACCAAAATTAAACAGCCCAGTTCGCCCTACTATTTATCCATAACTGGGGTAGGAGAATTGGATGTATACCTTGTTATGCTATTAATAAACAAATTTTTAAAAAACTCTTTATTATACGAAACAAACAAAAATGACACCCACCTTTTCACCTGGGACTGTAGAATATGTCGACTGCATCTCTGCAGAGGTGTAAAATTTCCCTGAACCAATGGGGCCATCTGTTGGCTGTGGGTTGCACCTCGTGATATTTAAGTATGGAATCCTGGTGGTTGAGCATTCCATGATATGAAACACTTCCTTCTGGCCCTTACTTAGCGTAGATTGGTGGTCAAAGAGTAACCACTGACCCCCCCCCCACTAGCACCTATATGTTTTTTCCCGACCCTATTGCCCTTATGCCAACCCGCAACCTTTTTTTATCATATATATATATATATATTTACCAACCCCTCGTATGAGCAGGATCTGACACAATATCAATTTCTCAAGCGAAGTTTAACGGGTTTGAATTCAGAGTTTTCCTTCTCCAAGACTTGTTACCTAGCCAAGGTTAAAGAGCTCAGTATGTCCTAATATTTATCCATAGCTGGAGGGAGGGTAGTTGTGTTATATACCCCCATTGTTGGGTACATATACAAGTGTTCTTTTACTAGACAGGGGAGAGAGATAGACATAAGTAGATAGAGAGAGCATATGCATTTTGCATTACTTACTTCTTTGGCCATTTGGTGATCTCTAGTCGTTTCTATTCTTTCTCTCCATGTTGAATTCTATTTCTAGATACTTTTTGGTTGTTGGTCTTTGATGCATTCCTTCTTCTTGGTCAGTCTTTTTGCCAATACATTCATCAAGCAAGAACACCATATCATTTCTTTAAACTTTTATTGCTTAAACTTCTTCTTCTAATTAGCACAACGCGCGTGTGCATTTGAGCCCAGCTAAGGCAGACATCGTTTCTGCCTGACGTCCAAGCTGGAACTGAGGGTTAACTCGGTCCCACGTGACTTCACGTATTTCGCGGGCTTTCTGTACTATTTCATGGAAAGTCGCGCCCGTGATATGAAAAGGGGCCATCCCTTCAGAAATACAGGGGGTTGACAATAATCTATGCATAGATTATG
>CM042162.1:83533436-83545936 GCA_023376005.1 Doryteuthis pealeii
CAAAGAAAAAACTTCTTTATTATTTATTGATTATTAAACATTGAGCTCTCTTTAGGGATTTATAAAAACCTTTGTATGAATATATGTTTGCACATACAAGAGCATACAGTATGGTTATACAGTGAGATTTTGAAGATCCCAAATAGAATCATCCCTTACTATCAGTCATTTGGATACCTAAATATATATATATATATATATATATATATATATATATATATATATAGAGAGTTTTATAATTTGCTTGAAGCATTGTGTATATATTGGAGGTTGATTTAGAAGGCTATCACAATGCAGGTGTAAAGAAAAAATAATAATACGGTAACAATGGTGTTGTGTGTTAACCTGTAATTTATTCTTGAATTTTCGAGATAAAATCTCTTTTTCAAAAGATCACTAGAACTGAAGCAGTCTAGTTATGGCATTTCCTTTTAAATGAATTTTATTTTTTATTTTTTGAAAATGATGGTATTTTTATATAACTGTATTCTCGTGTTGTATGTTTACGTGAATGCGTATATATATATATATATATATATATATATATATATATATATATATAAACTGTCTCGGATTCAACTCTTTCAAAAACATCTAAAATCTAAGAGAATCATAAACGAGTGTGTTTTTGAGTTATATTGAATTATTGTACGATTGGTTACCCCCAATCCAAATAAAATTAACAAGCCATGCTGAACTCAGCTGGAGAAGCAAGAACGAACTCATAAGTAATGTTCTCCTGTGGACACATGGCCACATCAGTGTTGGCCAACCAGCAAAATCCTCCATTAATCAGCACTGTGCGGATTCTGGGTGCTGTACGGATGACATTCAGGGACAATGACCGATAGGGATGGTTAGAGAGTCATGGGTACCCGTGCTGTCAACACAACCAGATGAAGATGATTATCTACTTCGACCAGCAAAAAACAACATTAATTAACACCGTACAGATTCTGGATGCTCTATGGATGACCTGCCAGAGGCGAGAGCGGGAGAGTCATGTGTATCCGTGCAGTCAACACGACCTGATGATGATGATGATGATGATGATGATGATTACCCACTTCTAAAAAGGACGAATTTCTTACCTGGTACACTTGTAGGCGTTCTTAACCCCAACTGGAATACAGAGAAGGTTTTCGAAGTGAACAGGTTTGTTGGCCACACCATAGGGTAATAAATCATCTCTTTTCTCGTTTTCAGCTGCAAAAAAAAAAGAAAAGACAATTTCAATTTTATACAATAAAAAAGAATTTATAGAATTTATAAATAATTTATAAATTAAAAAATTCTATCTCATAATGTGATTTTCATTATATATATATATATATATATATATATATATATATATATATATGAAACACATATACACACACACACGCATATATATATATATATGTGTGTGTGTATATATACGCATATATATATATATATATATATATGTGTGTGTGTGTGTGTGCGTGTGTTATGTATAAACGTTGTTCTTGTGAGCGTTGAATTTTTTTGTACTTTGAAGCATTGGAAATAAGAACAAAAAAAAAACAGAACAAAAAACAGAATTTTAGTATTCAACTGTTGTTCTTCTGTTCCTGGTTCAATTAATTCCGATATTTCGGGTGAACATTCACCCTTTCTCAAGGTATAGGGAATAGAAACTACCTGGGAATATATGAAATACTGTATATAAGAGAAAAAAAAATTAATGAAGTGACAGGATTTGGCATGGTTGAGCCGTTATTTTTTTTTTCGAAATTGTGTGACGTAACTCATCCGAAATCGATCATGGTAATCGTTCGAAATTTTATATATATATATATATATATATGAAAGTAAGTAAACAAACAATGTGTTTATTTTTGATATGGCCTTTTTAGCCGACAATTTTTGGAAGATATGTGCTTAATTGAAGCCATAGCTAATTTTGAAAATTAATTAGTTAATAATTAATGAATTTAGGCGGGCATCATGTCTATAACCTTGCTGATGAGACCTAATAGGTCGAAATGTACATACTGGGATTGACATTTTCTCGATTTGTTTAGCCTTACATTTGAACATATATGCCCGCCTAAATTCATTAATTATTAACTAATTAATTTTCAAAATTAGGTATGACTTCAATTAAGCACATATCCTCCAAAAATTGTCGGCTAAAAAGGCCATATCAAAAATAAACACATTGTTTGTTTACTTACTTTCATACTGTCGTGCGATAAGTCCCCAAAAAGTGGTATATAATTAAGTTCAAAACGAACGAAAAATCTAGGCCAGTTGGTGTAGTGGTTAGAATCCCCGCCTGTCAGCTTGGCAGTCGAGGTTTCGAGTCACACAGTCGAGGTTTCGAGTCTCGTCAGCAAGGTTATAGACATGTGTCTATAACCTAGCTGATGAGACCTAATAGGTCGAAATATACATACAGGGATTGACATTTTCTCGATTTGTTTACCCTAACATTTGAACATATATGCCTGCCTAAATTCATTAATTATTAACTAATTAATTTTCAAAATTAGGTATGACTTCAAGTAAGCACATATCCTCCATATATATATATATATATATATATATATTATATGTGTGTGTGTGTGTGTGGTGTGTGTGTGTGTGTGTGTGTCTGGTGGACTCTCTTATCGTAAACGATAAATGAAGGTATTTCTTGTCGGACTCGGAAACCTTGTCCGACACGAAATACCTGAAGAAGGCCGGAAGGTATATCGGTCGAGACGCTGTACAAATATCAATAAAGATGAGGACAATAGTCCGAATAACGCAGATAATATTAATCATCAAGCCTCATCTCAAACATTCAGAGAAATAAAAAACATATAATATACTAAGATCAAAAATATAAAATGTTTTAATTTTAGACGTTGAAGAACTTGTGAAGATCTCATACAAATTAAGACCTCATTGTTTATTCCTGCCCATCAATCCAAGAAGAGTCACGAGATGGGCATGCAAAAAACAATGACGTTTACAATTATTTGGATGAGATAAGTTCTTCAATGACTTGTTTACTCAACAGTCAAACTATTCAAAATGATTTCCAGGTTGAACCATTTATATATTTAGATAGACAAGGACATCCGAAGAAGGCCGATGGTACATCGTCCGAAATGTCGTATTTTTTTAAATATATCACGATAAAGATGAAGATAACAGAGCGAAAAATCAAAATAATACTAAAAATAAAAAAGATCGTCAGAAGGTTATTGTCTCGATCTATCAGGGTTTTTTTCATTTATTTCTGTTTAGCCGATGGATATGCTCCATTTATAGTTAGATACTTGGTACGAATATATTTTATATTGTCTATTCTTTTTTTTAATTTTATTTTTTTATTCTTCGTACATTAATGTCTCACTGAAACATTCATTTTGAATCTATCACCTTAGGGAGATAAAATTGAAATCTTATATTGTCACGTGATCTGCAGTATATTATTAATATTTGCGGGATTTCTACTATGGCCCCTTTTTTATTACTTTATATTAACTGAAGCACACATAAGCATGATAAAAATTTAATACGACAAAATCTGCAATTGATGAAGAACGCTTGCACATGCACCAACACCGCCACACACACACACACACACACACACACACACACACACATATATATATAATATATATATATATATATATATATATAAGTTAACGTAGCGTGTTCATAAAGTCAACGGCATCTGGTTACTGATAGTTTCTTACCTATGCTATCTTTGGACCAAGTATTGACTAAAACATCGCAAAGGCGAGAAACTGTCAGTTACAGTTATATATATATATATATATATATATATATATATATATATGTGTGTGTGTGTGTGTTTTTGTGTGTGTATGAGTGTTTGTGCATGTTTATATATATATATATATATATATATATATATATATATATATATATATATATATGTCGACAGTACATATAAGTCGACGGTACCTTAACTTAGATATAAATGCTCTATCAATGATATCGAGCACTGTTCACTTATAAATATAGCACCCATATTATCTACTTAATATATATATATATATATATATATATATATATATATATATATAAAAGCAATTGGTAATTTTCTGGAAGCATTGTTAAGTATGTTTTAATATATTAATATTTTGAAGGCCAATACAATGCGTATGGAAAATAAAAAATAAATCATACGCATTGTATTGGCCTTCAAAATATTAATATATTATAATATATATATATATGTGTGTGTGTGTTTGTGTGTCTGTGTGTGTGCGTGTACATATATATGAGTTAGGATAGCGCAGGAATGTCATCAACTGTGCTTGGTAACAGGCAATTTCTCATATATATATATATATATATATATATATATATATATATATATTGTGTGTGTATGTGTGTGTGTGTCGTACATTTATAAGTAAATAGTTCTCAATATCGTTGATAGATCATGTATATTTGGTTTGAAAATCACATATGCCAGAAACTCCGTAACCATGCGCTGTCGACATCATGTCCACACTACCCTCAGATCAATCCACGATATTGAGCATTATTTAATTATAAATATAGCACACTATATATATATATATATATATATAAATATATATATATATATATTGTGTTTGTGTGTCAATACAGAGAGACTGCATATTAATAAAAGTGTATTGCAAACAGTCACACGCAAACAATAAGCAGTTCTTGTCAAATTATAATATTGATCAAATACATCTCACACCATATATATATATTATATATATATATATATATATATATATATATATATATATATATATTCAGGTCTTTTTAATATTAAAACTTTACGTCTTATTACTTTCGAATGTCCCAACGCGATATTACTTTTCTTTTGCCAACCCATAGATATACGATGACTCTAAATATCCGTAAAAGGAGATTACCTTTACTATTTGGTAGCCCATAGATTAACAATATCAGGAATTTCCTTGTAGAAATAAAATCTTAGAGTTAATCTCGTGTTTGTTATTTATTATACTTGCAGGACCTGTTGATATACCGCAGTATGATAATTCAATCATTACAGCGTTTAAGAGGTTTACTTAAGAACTATTGCTAAATAGTTCAATATGTAAAAACTATAGTAAACTTGTAAATATCTTTCCGTCTTTTCATTTCTCCTTATGTTCGATTAAAATAAATTAATGTAAGCGCTTCTTCGCGCTCATCCCCTTTCTCTATCTTTCCCATGCTCTCTTTCTTTGTTTCTTTCTTATTATATTTTTCTGTGTAGTATGTCCTTTTTATTCCCTTTCTTCTTTATAATAAAAACGGAATGGTTCATTATTTAGCTGTGGTGACGATTCTCATAAGAAATTTTTAAAAAAAAATCGGTGGATAAGCAACACCAGATGATCAGGATTTAAATTTTTGCATTTCATCTTGGGCGATTTGGATAATCTCATTTTTAAGCTGAAGGTGTTTCAAGATGCTAACGATCCTACAATTAAGGAACACGAATATCAATATATAGATGGATCTCTACTGTGCGCCTTTTTTATTACTTAATACCAACTTACACACACATAAGCCAAGGTTAAAGAGCCCAATCTGCCCTACTATTTACCCATAGCTGGATACATACCGTTCCCATGCGTATTAGTGCTCTGTGAAATGTAAACTGCCTCGTCCAGGATTTGAACTCGGGTCGACGAGTTTATTTCAAAGGACTCTAACCATTACACCACGCACCTCCACTTGATAATTTATAATTGTGTGCAGACAAATGATTATCATAAAATAGGAATAGTTACTTGAAAAAATTGCGTACGAATTATCAGTATTAGATAGAAATACTTGAAACCATATAGAATTGTATAAAACATTAGTAGTATTAGATAGCTCAGTTGGTAGAGTGTTCGGCTGGGAACCCAAGCTCTCTGGTTCGATACCGGCCCTCGTCAACTCAACGTATGAGTAGCACAGGGATCTGTGCGGTGAAGTGTGGCGCTTCGCCTTAGACGCTAAAAACAATCTCCTTTTACAAATCAATAAGATTTCGCCAATAGATAACCCATAAGGAGTTGATGTGTCGTTAAACAAATAGACAAAACCATGCTGATCGAGAGTTATGGTTTGTCATCAAATATTCTCTTCTTCTTTACCCCTTCTCTCTCTCTCTCTCTCTCTCTCTTCTCTCTCTCGCTCGCTCGCTCGCTCGCTCGCTCTCTCCTCCCTGTTTTTCTTCATCTTCTCCTCTTCCTCTTCTCTATCTCTTTTTGACTTCTTTCTCTCTCTTCTTCAACTCTCTCTCTCTTCTTCTACTCTCTCTCTCTCTCTCTCTCTCTCTCTCTCTCTCACTTCTTCTTCTTCTTCTTCTTCTATTATAATCAAACATTTACAAATTAACCAAATTTCGGCATTCATCATCAGGTAACGCAATAACACGGAATATGACAATCTCTCGCCAACCTTCTCTATCATTCATTGTCAGTGGGAGGTCCTCTGTGCAGCATCCAGTAACCTCGTAGAGCTGGTCAATGTAGCTCCTTGCTGGGTAGCCCACACTAGCATGCCCATGTGTAGGCTTCCGCAAGAGAACACCGTTTATGAGTTCGTCCTTGCTTCTCCAACAGTATCCAACATGTCTTATCCGTCTTACTCGGATGGTTTGTGAGGTAGAGGGCAGGTGGCCGTACAGCTGCTTCCTTGTCGGGTGTTGTGTCCACGACTTGTTCAAGAGAGCACACAGCATTCTTGTGCAGTTCTCATCTAGCTTATTCTCCATAATTAATTAATTGATTAACCCATAAAGAGTTGATATGCCGTTAAAGAAATGATCCCAAACCAAAGCAAATCGACTACTGCCTCAGTAGTAAGCACTTATGCCAGATTAAGCTTATAGCAGAGTAAATAAATTCAACGTGTTAAATATTATTACATTTAATCTATTTAACATGTAATAACTTGTGGATTCCAATTCCAACGTGTCGTTAACCGTTCAGCTACTCACCCGTCAATTGGTGACATTTACCCGGCGGTAAAAATCTGAATGGATCCGAACATATTGAGTTGAATGTGGAAACCGAGAATTGATCGAAGTGTTTTTGATAATTTGATATTCTTTCTCTTAATTAACAAGACAGATGTTTATTGTATTAGTTACACTTTTGTGGGTTGCACTTTACTGACTGGCGGCAACGGAAAAGGTCACAGGAACCAATGAAATTGCTTGATTTGTTTTGGGGTTTTTAATTGTCTCAATCCACTTCTTTCTTTTCGCATTATCTATCTATCTATCTATCTATCTATCTTTCTTTCTTTCTTTCTTTCTTTCTTTTTTCCCTTTTTCTTTCTTAATTACTTTCATTCTTTCCTTTCTTCCTTTTATTTTTCCTCATCTTTCTTTTCGCATTATTTATCTATCTATCTATCTATCTTTTTTTCTTTTTTAATTACTTTCCTTCTTTCCTTTCTTCCATTTCTTTTTCATCTTCTCTCTTTTCACGTTATCTATCTCTCTATCTTTCTTTCTTTCTTTCTTAATTACTTTCTTCCTTTCCTTTCTTCCTTTTATTTTTCCTATTCTTTCTTTTCACGTTATCTATCTATCTATCTATCTATCAATATTTCTTTCTTTCTTTCATTCATTCATTCATTCTTTCTTAATTACTTTCTTCCTTTCTTTACTTCTTTTTGTTTTTCCTCTTCTTTCTTTTCGCATCGTTTTTCTTTCAATCTATCTATCTTTCTTTCTTTCTTAATTACTTTCTTCCTTTCCGTTCTTCTTTTTGTTTTTCTTCTTTCTTTCTTTTCGCATTATTTTTCTTTCTTTCTTTCCTTCTTTCTTTTTTTTCTTTCTTTCTTTTCCACTTTTTTCTTTTCCCCTTTCTTTATTTGTTTATTGAATTTTATTGCATCGTTGTTGTTGTGACTCTATTCCTATCTAGAGAAGGTGCGTGGTGAATTCAAACCTGTTAAACTCCGTTTAAAGAAATCGTACGTGGTGTAATGGTTAGAGTCGAAATAAATGGACTCGTCGACGCGAATTCAAAACCTGGACGAGGCTGTTAGCATTTCAAATAGTGCTAATACCATTGGGAAAGGTATGAATACACTTCCATCTTTTTTTCGAGCAATTTGAAATTGTTCAATTGTTTAGTCTTGTTAAACATCGCCGAAATGCACTAAAGGGTGACATTAGTAATGTTACACCAGTATCCTTACAGATTTCGGGTTTTGCAACATTATATCTTTTCCACAGGTAGACCTGATATTTTATTAGGCCGTCTCATTTCCAGGTTCGCTCGGTGTATTTTACGAATATTTCATTAATTCTTATATATTGGCTCAGGGATACGTAACATACACGCAGAGACTTGCTCGGTACTTGTATAAAGTAGGAGACTAAAGGAAATAGTCGTCGGAGTGGCCTAAAGTCGGGATCAGCCAATCAGCGAGGGAGTATATTCCCTTCCCACTAGCACTAGACCCAGGAGATTGTTTTAGTGTTTAAGGCGGCGCTCCACACCTACCATCAGTTCCTTACTTTACCGCACAGATCCCTGTGCTACTCATACGCTGAGTTGGCGAGGGCCGGTATCGAACTAGGAACCTTGTGGTTTCTTGCTGAACGCTCTACCGAGTTAGCTAACCCGGCCCTATTTAAAGGAAATACTTAACACAGATCCCTGTAATACTCATACGCTGAGTTGGCGAGGGCCGGTATCGAACTAGGAACCTTGTGGTTTCTAGCCGCTCTACCGACTGAGCTAACCCGGCACTATTTGAAGAATATACTTAAGTAAAAATGTTAATCTTTAGATATACACTAATTACTACATTTTGGAGGGCGTCGTCAGTGATGTCATTTCTTGGTTCAAAGGGAGGTTTCGGGTCTTACAACATCATACTCCCCTCATCAGAGAAGATGAAACTCTGATCCAACCTCTTCAATTGTTTACATCCCTTGTAAACAGAAAGTTACCGAATGTAGGGCATTACATGTTTTTTTTTAAATGACTTTAAAAATACAGTAGCTTTCGAGAAGTTCACCATGATTAAAAAAAGAAAGATATTTTTATTTGTACATACACATATTTACCAACCCCTCCGCACGAGCAGGATGTGACACAAGGTCAATATTTTTAAGCAGAATCTTAAAGGTTTGAATTCAGAGTTTTTCTTCTCCAAGACTGGTTGCCAACCAAGGTTAAAGAACCCAATCTGCCTTACACCCATAGCCAGAATGGGAATAGTTAGATGAATACCTTTTCCAAGATATTAGCGTGATGTGAGATGCAAACAGCTTCGTTCAGGATTTGAACTCGCGTCGACAAGTCCTTTTCCTACGACTCTAACCATTACACCACGCGTATATATAGTCATTCATTCATCTTCTCCCCAGACGATATATCAAGACGAATAAAGACGGGGGTGGGTCTCCGTGGCGTAGTACCTAACGTGCTGGACTGCGACATCGTGATAACCGAGTTCGAACTCCTGTTGCACTATCATGATCACTTTCTGATGGTTATTAACACTTTAGAAAGGTATGAGTCTCCTAATCCCCCAACTATGGGTTAAATAGAACCACTACTATTCTTTTATAAGGATGTCTTTGGCATTAAATAACCCACGAAAATTAATATGCCATTAAACAAAGAAACCAAACCAAAGAAACCGAATAAGGGCAAATTTATTCGCTGAAGCGATTTATTTCCTTGCGGACGGATCATCTTGGGGGTTGTAAGGCTCCGCTAAACGCGAACGCTGACCTCACAAAAAAGGAAATCATTCCGCCCCATAGGCATCAAATTGTTTTAGCTCGTTGTACCAGAGTCCCGAGGGTGTTGTATACTGGTGAGAACCATTGGTTGAAAAATAAACGACGGGTAATTAACTATTCTTGTAGAGGGAAGGGTCTTTCCTCACTGTATGAATGAACAGAAAGCAATCGTGTTCTAATGGATATACAAACAAACGTTTGTTTTCGGGGAAATTGTGAAGAGCTCTCATTATCATAATCAGATCGCGCTGTTTATGTTAAATCGATCCCCCATATCGGAACCGCTCGAACTGAACTTGCGCAAAGGTGTCAAGGTTTGGGTGGCCCAGAAAAAACAGAACCCAAATTATTTATTTATTTTCCCATTAAACTAACCTTAAACTCCAACACCAACCCCTAACCCTAACCCCAAACCTACCCCCAACCCTAAACCCCCTAGTTAGAATTAACAGTTTTATTACAAAATTTGTGGGTTCTGTTTTTTCTGTGTCAGCTTAATTTTGACACCTTTGTGCAAATTCAGCCCAACTGTTAAGGTAGAGCGGTTCCGATATAGGGGGGAGCGATTTACTATAAACTTATACGGGGAAATGAGCACCACTGAAAACTCAAAAAATAAATAACTTTTTAGAATTTTTTTTAACAATCTGATAGATTGATGTGTAATCGATAATAATCCATTGAAGAAAAAGAAAAAAAATTAAAAACAAAATTTTTAGATGTGGTGTTCATGACTCTCTCTCTCTCTCTCTCTCTCTCTCTCTCTCTCTCTCTCTCTCTCTCTCTCTCTCTCAATATATATATATATATATGTGCCATTTTAGTCATACTATCTCACTGTTGGTCTCTCTCTCTCTCTCTCTCCCTCTCCCTCCCTCTCTCTCTCTCTCTCTCTTTCTCTTTCTCAATATATATATGTGCCATTTTAGTCATACTATCTCACTGTTGGTCTCTCTCTTTTCTCTCTCTCTCTCTCTCTCTCTCTCTCTCTCTCTCTCTCTCTCTCTCTCTCTCTCTCTCTCCTCTCCTCTCGGTCCTTCGTCGCCCTTTGAGTTCCTCCACAGCAGCATATATATTATATGGGGATTTAAATTAAATCAAAATTAAAATTAAATAGATAAAAAGTTCTGAGCGTCTGGACTCGAGCGTTCAGACTTAACGGTCTTATGAATAAAGTCCCCATCTATACAGCTAACCAGTTGTCTTTGTTATTCTATATATATATTATATATATATGAGAAATAAGAGGAAAATAATCCGACAATACCTTCTGACTCACCAGTATGAAAATGTCCACCGTTGAAGCAAGAACTCAATCCAACGTCCTGAAGAAGGTCTTACAGACCAAAACGTTATAACGTCGACATCACCATCTATAATAAACATCCATCTTGTACAACATCCCATGTTTGTCTAATTTTCTCCACACACATATAGACAAACACACACACACACACACACACACACATACACACACACACACATATATATATATATATATATATATTATATTATATATAAGAGATTTATCCAAATTTAGTAAGGGATGATTCTATATGTGATTTCTAAGATCCACTGTATTAATATTGATGATTCAGTATGTATAAATACAGCGAATCTTTAAATCACTGAAGAGAGCTCAATGTATATAACCTTTTAGATTATATACAGAGCAATATTTATAAAGGAGGGAAGAACTCAACAATTTATTTCGACCAAAATTGCGGCCTATATAAATCTAAGTTGATTTAAACGATTTTATCTTATCACTAGATAAGTGAATTGAGACCCCTCTGATGAGACGAAAATTTGGGGAGCCGGTTTAAATCAACTTAGATTTATATAGGCCCCAATTTTGGTCGAAATAAATTTATTATGGAATTACGGTGTTGAGTTCTTCCTTCCTTTATTGATATATATATATATATATATATATATATATATATATATATATATATATATATATGGTGAGAGGGAGAGGCACAAAAGAGTGTGTGTAAGGATAATGAAAATCTGATTACTTACATGAGAGCAGCACCCACAAAGGATCATCATTTAGCTCGCTGACTCGCTTGCCAAACCGTCCCTGTGGTCGCCATTTTGGAGCTGGAGAGCCGTCCCCTATCGTAAGGGCAATCAGCAGGACAGCTGTAATGGAGATGATTAGCTCTGATGTCTTCATGATCTGCAGAGAGAAACAAAACAACACATCTTAAATGATATCACTAGTACAAAAAAATAAATAAAAAATATAAAAAATATGAATCGCCCCCAACCGGAAGAATATACCAACAGAATCTTCCGCAGGGTGGGGTGGGGATAAGATCCCGCCAAAAGTTGTTTCCTGTGTATGACGCTAATTGAAGCTGGAGAGTCACCAGTGGATGCCATATAAAGTTGACCTTAAATATGTACAGCGATAAAAAAAATATTCTAAGAAGTACTTTTCTTTTCAACCAGTGATATTAGGATTTTATCATTATTTTACTATTGAAATTCTTTTTTATTAAAATGGAAATTATTATTGTGAAACTCTAAAGAATGAAAACCCTTTAAACAAAGAAAAAATGAATGCGATACCAGTAACTCTTTCCAGTTCGATAGTTCCTAAAAAAAACTTTACCACCCAGTTTATACATTTTTGTATTAAAATTCATTTTTCTTTTTGGAATTTTATTTTTCGGCCTTGGTAGTAACCTGTCGAATACGGATCTTATTTTTCGTGCAAACATCAGTTCTGCTGGTGATAGCTTTGCAC
>CM042162.1:83550936-83555936 GCA_023376005.1 Doryteuthis pealeii
TGCTATATATCAGCAAGAAATTTGTGTATCAAGAAATTGATCTGGAATATGCCTGCTGACCATATCGTCTATGACGTGATCCAGGGATCAATAGGAGTTTCGGCACTTTCAACACTGTACACCTTCAACTAGGTGACCCAGCTGGTGTTGATCAAGCACGAGCTTTTGGTCAGGTAAACCAAAAAGGTTTATATAGTCTATGATGTAGATAATTTGTATACTGGTTTTAACACAACTTGGTTTAATAAATAATGACTTGGTGTTATTGATTTCTAATATTGTTTTATTCGCAAACGTATTAAAAGCAATCCTATGTATAATTTTATATAGAAATCAATTAAAGCGAAGATAAAATAAGTTTAATCGTTTTATATGCATTCTGTGTGCCAGTCGTTGGGGTTAGAATTCTGCTTCAAGTTTCAAGAGTCGACAACGTCATACTTTCCATCGGCAAAGTTCAGATTAAGTCATACCCCCACATTCTTTCTTAACCGATTATCTTTTTACTATATTATTCGCTTATGAATATTAGTTCTACTACTACTACTACTACTACTAGTAGTAGTAGTAGTAGTAGTAGACGACACAATAGTCTAAAGTGAAGGCGTTTGTGTTGTAATAGTTATCGTCGCAGGAAACAGACACTGCGAGCCGAGTCGACTTGAGAGTGACAGATAGAGTGATAGAGAGCATTATATATGCAAACAGCCTCGTCCAGGACTTGAAATCAGGTCGCAGAATCTATTTCCTACGTCGATAACCGTTATGATTCGAGCGCCTCAGTGACTGTATGTGTGTGCGCGCGCGCGCGTGTGTGTGTGTGTGTGTGTGTGTGTGTGACAGAGAATTATATATGCAAGCAGCCTCATCCAGGATTTGAATTAAGATCGCAGAATCTATTTCCTACGTCGATAACCGTTATGCTTCGAGCGCCTCAGTATATATATATATATATATCTGTGTGTGTGTGTGTGTGGCAGAGACAGAGAGCATTATATATGCAAACAGCCTCATCCAGTATCTGAATTCTGATCGCAGAGTCTATTTCCTACGATTGACAACCGTTACTTGACGAGCACCACTGAGTCTGTGTGTGTGTGTGTGTGTGTGTGTGTGTGTGTGTGTGTGTGTTCACATCTTGCAAGCTATTGATAGTATTCGCTCCTTACTGCTTGCAATTGTATTATGGCGCTGTACCGGATAATTCAAACCTTGGCCAATAACTACATCCATTTGAGCGCGTTCGCGTGTGGTTGCTGGCGGAAATTTTAATTTCCCTGCTTTTTGAAAGGATATCTAATAAAGCAGCTCAAGTGCTAAATCGGTTACAGAACAAATAGTCATTCATAGATGCTTAGCCAGCCAAAACAACAGAATTTGGTGGAATAAGAATCATGTATTATGTAGACCCGGAAATATTAGTACCAAAAATGCGAAGGGCAATGAAAGGAAATAAACACGTGAGAAGTGTAAGAGCCCCACCAATTAAACCATCAAAAGTTGTTCAACTCTCCATCAATGATACAGGTTACGTTTTTTTTTATATGTAATGTTTATGGAAGTGCTCTCTACGTAACGGTTATCGTCGTAGGAAATGGACTAGGCGACCCGACCATTACGGGTTGGGATGGTTGGTTGGTTGAAAGATCTGGCCTCCAACACGTGCCGCACAGGAGCTGAGCAGCTCAATATCGATATCAATAGGTCTGCAGAACGGTAAATCTTCGTCATCATGCACCAGAGAATGAGGATGAACATTTCCCTTGCAATGTGTGTGACCACCACCAGAGGAACAACAACTGATAAACGATATAGAGTGACGTCATCGTTTGCATTTCACATAGCGCTAATACACCTGGGAAAGATATGAATCCAACTATTCTCCCCCCCCCCTGTTCGAACTTTCTCGTCGTAATCGGGAGCCATCACGGATCTTCGAACTTAACCCTTTATTTAGTCCACGGGGGTATCCTGTTCTCATTCCTTAACCATAGCTGGGTAGGAAGTTCCGTGATAGCTCCCGATTACGATGAGAAAGTTCCTGGGTCGAAAAGAAGGTTCCCGAGTCCGAGAAGGTTCCCCAGTCCGACAAGAAATACCCGAAGAAGGCCGGAGGGCATATTTGCCGAAACGTTGTACAAATAACAATGAAGATGGGGACAATAGTCCGAATAATGCAGATAATACTAATCATCAAGCCTCATCTCAAACATTCAGAGAAATAGCGAGGAGTCTATGTCTTTTTCACATCCGCTAGACCAGGGAGATTGTTTTGCGTCTGAGGTGGAGCTCCATAACCACCACCAGCTTCCCACTTAACCGCACAGTTTGGTGGAATAAGCATCTGTATTGATAGTATAAACAGTAAATAGTAGGGCAGACTGGGCTCTTTAACCTTGGTTAGGTAACCGGTCTAGAAGAAGTAACAATTGACCAATCAGAATGAATATAAAAACAGATGTAAAATGTAAGGTAAATTTCTTCAAATATTACAAAAAACAAAAAAAAATCATCAACAACAAAAAAAAACAACAACACCCTCTATTTTTTGTTAAGGGCTTGCTGATGGTGGTTATGGAGCTCGACCTCAGACGCAAAACATCTCCCTCGCTTTTCGGCTGATGACAAAAGACCACTGCGCCAACTTTATTCTTATCAACATAAGCGTATCTGAAGTTCGCTCATACCTCAAATTTTAGCTAAGAAAACAAAAAAATCTCCCGAGTGACAATTCGTAACTCGGAAAATTCGTAAGTTGGGGTTTTCGCAAATAAACGTATCACTGTATAAAGTACAATGGATATAATTCCCTACTCTCTCGGTATAAAACAAAACAAAACTGGTTGACATAGAGTTAAAATCAATCGATCAATCAATCAATATGAAAAGGGACTACTTAGCAATGGATCCGTTTTCATATAGCTTCTGTAATCTGAAGGGCATGTGGATAGAGAGAAGGTTTAATATGATTTTCAATAACGAGGTTAATTACACCTTTTGTGTCGAAGAAAGACTTTTGTAATATATACACAAGTCAATTATGTAACGGTCGCTTGTGATATTAAAAAAGAAAAAAAAGGGCGAATAATAAAGTATTTTCTTTATAGTCAATACTTTTGGTGGGACCAACAATAACTAAAAAAGAAAATATCCAAAGGCAAAAAAATAATAAATAGCATTACTCCACGTAACTCTATCTCCGTTCCGGTTTCGTCTGAGTGAGGAAAAATGGCGTCTGAACAAGTGTACATGGATTATAAAAAAAAATGGGCGGCAAAAATAATAATAAATCTGGTTCTATTCAGGTGCGAGCAGTAACACGCATCTCGGGATAGAAATTACACGGTCAGTTGTAAGCTCTTTGTATAAGTTTATTGTAATTGAAATTATAAAATGAAAAAAGAAAGAAAGAAAGAAAAGAAAAGAAATATGCTAGTATGTTATATTATTCTTCATGTTGATATTATTTATTAGTTGAGCCGTAATCTGACACAAAAACAACAGCAAACTTAACTCATTAAATATACCTTGCGAGGGAATAGGGATTTATATAAAGAAGAGGACAGCTCGTTCAATTATCCTGACACTACAGGGCCCTGTCGGTGGGGCGTTAGAATGCACCGACTACACCTCTGCAGAGGGGTAAGACTCCCCAAATGGGGCCACCTGTTGGCTGTGGGTGGCGACCCGTGATGCTTAAGGATAGAGCCCAGGTGGTTGAGCAGTACATGACTTGCAATACTCCACTTTGGCTTTTTCTTGGACTAGACAGGCGGTCGGAGAGGCCCCTTCCGATAAATCGGCTGGTCACATCAAGCCCTAGCATCTATATGACTGCCCCAACCCTATTGCCCTTATGGCAAGCACCAAACCTTTTTTATCATATGGGCACTAGAAGGCGGTGGCTGAGGGTCTACATGTCCTGGGAATGACGTTAAACTCTATCTGATGGTGAGGTTCCAGTTCTGGAGGTTTGGGAATGTGGAGCACCCCTTCATCACCATTGCTTCCTGGTCCACTATGATCTGGAGGGCTAGTACCTGTTAGGGTCCCATCTATGGGTTAAATAGAAAAACATGTTTATAAAAAAAACTGATTATCCATTAAGACGGAGAACGAAAAAGAGCAAGACTTTGTTTTGCCTGCCGGGATCGAACTCGCGTCCGCCCGCATGCAAAAACAAATGCAATCTAGGTACTGGACGGACGCGAGGTTCGACACGCGCCCGGATGTTTGGTTTTTGTGTGTACTTAAAATAACCAAAGCGAGTGAGGAGGACGGTGTTCTTTTAGAAGAGAAGATTGAAAGCTGAGGACTGAGATTATTTGAAGTTTTCCTTACAGTTCGGAGAGAATTAGAGTAATATAACTTTTGAATTTTTTTGGGCCCCCTTTCGAAAGATATTTCAAAACTTTATAGACATTACCGAGTTGATATGCGGTAAAACAAAACAACCAACCAACCTGATACTAGAAGCGGCCACCCAGTGTCGCCTGGGTACGACAAAAAGTTAGTCGCATTTATTCAGCCTGGTAGGGCGTCAGAAAAAAAAAATGTGCACAGACTGTCCGAAAAAAAAATCAGTGTCTCCTATTTAAAATATTAAACGCAAAAAAAATCCATGCTGTTACTATTTAAATTTTTTTTTCTTCGTTTGTGCAAGAGCGTGTGTGTATGTAATCGCACGCAGGTACGTGTGTGTGTGTGAGCATGTGTGTATGTGTGTGTGTTTTTTTCGAATCACATATGTTTAAGAAAAGAAAAATAACGTACGTGCACGCACACACTTTTATACACGCACTCACACACACAATCTAACACACACATACACACATGTATATACGCATATATATGTATATATACATATATATATATAATATATATATATATATATATATATATATCTGTATGTGAGTGAGCGTGTGTGTGAGTGTACGTGTGTGTGTGTATGTATGTGTGTATTTTTCTTCAAAATTCGATTGACAAAATGCGTCTTGGCC
>CM042162.1:83560936-83583436 GCA_023376005.1 Doryteuthis pealeii
CAAATCTCGCGTGTCACGTGATTAGTTAGATGCAACCGGACATTGAAGCAGAGCCAGACGGGCTGCTGCGATGTTGATCTTCTATCCGCGTGGAAAAAAACATGGGCTAAATAAAGAAGCTTAGTCAAGTTCACAATAAACATATCTTGTAGTTCATTCAATTAATGACAATGACTAGAATAAGCCCAACAGCAGCCCTTAGAAGAAGCCCTTAGATGACAGCAAATAGACGACAAGATGACGACCCGAGAAGAAGAAGAAGAAGAAGAAGAAGAAGAAGAAGAAGAAGAAAGAGCCAGACAAGATAGCAAGAAGTAATCAAATAAGTCTCTAATATATTTTCTCTGTCACCAAGAACTCTTTAAGTCACTCTTTCATGTATATACCCAATGAGGATATATAACAGTGGTAGTGCCAGTTAGGTTCCAAAAATATATATCTACCAACCCCTCCGCACGAGCAGGATGCGACACAAGGTCAATTTTTTAAAGCGGAGTTTAACAGGTTTGAATTCAGAGATTTCCTTCTCCTAGACTGGTTACCTAGCCATGGTTAAAGAGCCCAGTCTGCCCTATTATTTACCCATAGCTGGAGGGAGAGTTGGATTCGTACCTTTCCCAAGGGTATTAGCGCCATGTGAAATACAAACAGCTTCGTCTAGGAATTGAACTCTGGTCGACTTGTCCATTTCTTACGACTCTAACTATCAAACCACACGACTCCAAATATGGATCATATGGAGGCGCGTGTTGTACTAAAAATGTCGCAGGAAATGGACAAACGAGACGAGTTAAAATCCTGGACAAGGCTGTTTGAATTTCACATAGTGTTAATACCCTTGAGAAAAGACTGGGTCCCTGTGCTACTCATACGCTGAGTTGGCGAGGGTCGTCATCGAACTAGGAACTTTGTGATTACTAGCCGAACGCTCTGCCGACTGGGTAAATAGACCTGCTAAAATATTATTATAATACCTTGGCAGGTGATGTTAAATCGTTGAGAGAGTTCCACTGGTACCATCTAACCCAATAATACCATCCATATTGTCGGGTGGTCATTGAATAATGCGGTTCTTCCACCCAGGTTATCTATTAAGGAAATTTGCTCGACTCCCGAACAGCAAGATAAGACGTTGATCTGCACCGTTGATACACAAAACAGGATTAGCTTTCGGTAAGACAAGAATTAACCTAAGAATCACGGAGGAGACAATTGGAATATTACAATTTTGATTCATGGGCTGTTAATATTCTCAGTCTAGTGTCCAGAAAAATAGAAAAGATAAAATAAAAGATGAAAATTTATCTGCATCTGCGCAAGTGACTCTGCAGGCCAATTCTTGAGTGACAGTCATTGGTGCACTGGATGCACACAAACTGTGATGCTTTCTGGAGCTGCTGGCTTTTCTCTCTCTTTCTCGCTCTCTTTTCTGTTGAGACTACTCTCCTCTCTGCCTCACCCCTCTCCGTGCTTTGCTTAGCGTTGAGGTACAAAGCCGCTCTATTTTTTGCATCTGCCTCCCACGTGTGTATATATATATATATATATATATATATATATATATATATAACCCGAGGTCCTACAAAAAACGAAACTTTTAAAACATTGTCTTTCTAGCGTTCCCATGACTGGTGTCTTTGTATCATGATATCAGTATCAAAAATATATTCAAAAGATAATTGCATATTTTGCTTATGTGAGGCACAATTCGGCAATTCCGCATGCTTTGTGTGCGCACCACACTGGACAGTGAGCTCACCCGACGTGGAATGCACATGAGTAGCACACATTGTAATCTGATATGTTCGGCAAAGTGTGGAGGAGCACGAACATGAGCACGAGCAGGATGTGACACAAGGTCAATTTCTTAAGCAGAGTTCAACAGGTTTTAATTCAGAGTTTTCCTTCTCTTAGACCGGTTGGCTAACCAAGGTTAAAGAGCCCAGTCTGCTCTACTATTTATCTATAGCTGCAGGGAGAGTAGGATCCATACCTTTCCCAAGGGTATTAGCGCCAAGTGAAATACAATTACCACATCCAGCATTTGAACTCGGGGCGATGAGTCCATTTCCCATGACTTTAACCATTACACCACGCGCTAGTGAAAAGGATATAGACTCACTCGCTGTCTAGCTGTTACGGACTGGCAACTCGAACGAATTTACTATTTTCCTACAAGGATGCCTTTGGCATTAAATAACCTATGAAGGTTGATATGCCATTAAACGAAACTAAACCAAACTAAACTACCGCTCTTGGTCAGAGCTGATCTGGGAGTAATTGTAATGAAGGGGTACTCCACACCCCCAAGATCTGTAGAACTGGAGACACGCCACCAGATCGCTCTGTCGGCTGAGACGTTAGAATGCAGCGACTATACCTCTGCAGAGGCTAAGACTCTTCCAAATGGGGCCACCTGTTGACCGTGGGTGGCGACCCGTGATGCTTAAGGACAGAGTCTTGGTGGATGAGCAGTCCATGACCTGCAACACTCCACTTGAACCCTTACTTAGGCTAGATGCGCGGTCGGAGAGCCCCCTCCGATCAATCGGCTGGTCATGTCAAGCACTAGCACCTATATGATAGCCCCAACCCTTTTCTCATATGGGTGCTAGAAGGCGGTGGTTGAGGGTCTTCGTGTTCTGGGAATGACGTTAAACTGTATCTAATGGTGAGGTTCCAGTTTTGAAGGTTTGGGGAGCCCTTCATCACCATTGCTCCCTGGTCCACTCTGACCCGGAGTGGTAGTACCTGTTAGAGCCCCATTTTACGCATTTTGTTACATCATAAGAACTACTATTTTACTACACTATTATAGGTACTGGCAAACTGAGCCTAAAATGCGTTTTTGACAAAATGACTTTAATCCCCACCCCCTACAGAAAATAATTTACCAAAAAATCAGGGAAATATCGGATTTTAATGAACTTTTCAGTGTTTATTTATCAATGAATGACCTTTATAATGCATTATTTATTTTATTTCAAAACTTTCTCATTTTTTTCAGGTCACTTATTTTTGACCCCCCCCCCACACACACACACACCTTATGGTGGGGGCGTAACTTTTTTTGGAAGTTGGTCTTATAGTTTTCTAATTACAGTATAAATAAAGAGATAAAAGACCGAAGTTATGAATAGAAACAAAAAAATTACTGTGGCTTTTCTATGAGAAAATAAGTACCGAAAATTGAAAAATAAAATGTAAAAAAATAATAAATAATTAATTTTTTGGAGATTTCTTTTTTACTAAATTCGATAATCATTTAATTGCCTATTATCTTATAAAAGAAAAAATTATACATTGATATTTTTTCTGCTTAAAAAGGGGGGTACATTTTCAATAGAGTTTTTCTTTGAAACTTATTACTTTTTGTACCTAAAATAAGGTTTGCATTAAATAGATATTTATTTCTAGAATCTAAAAATATAACATTTTAAACTTAACATCAGGCTTTTCACATTTTAAATGAATTTTATATATCAATTTTTCATAGCAAAAATACTAAATTCAAGTTTTGAAATAAAATAACGGATGCATTAGAAAATTCATTAATTGATAAATCAATACTGAAAATTTGATTAAAATCGGATAATTACCTGATTTTTGGTAAATTTTTTTGTAATCGCGAATATTATATGAAAATTGTAAACAAGAACGTAAAACCATTGAAAAATAGACAGAATGGCGGATCGCGTCAAAATTGACCAAAACAAATAGTTTTAAATCTATTAAAATAAACTGCATATGTAGTGATATTTTTCTTTTTCTAATGATGGTTATTATGTTAATACTTATCGATTTAGACAAAGTTTGACCTTAAATAATAGATTTCATTATTTTTAATTCGCTTTTAAAATTCGTAGCAGACGACAAAAATGCCAATTCCTACACTATTACTATTGGTTTTACACCCTGGAATTTAGCAATTTTATTCTAAGAGTAATTCGAAAATGAGTCTGTGGAAATATGGGTGTGTGTGTGTGCGTGTGTGTGTGTGGAAATATGTGTGTGTGTGTGTGTGTGTAGAATATGTGTGTGTGTGAGGAAATTTGTGTGTGTGTGTGTGTGTGTGGAAATATGTGTGTGTGTGTGTGTGTGTGTGTGTCTACGAGCTAATACGTATGTATTTACCCAACACGATCACCACGAGGAGGATGTGATATAAGGTTACAAGTATAGGGGCACCCAGTGAGGGTCAAATTCGATATTCAGTAATAATGGATCTGCGATTAAAGCAATTAAAGCAGCCAACAACATCAGTTCTGTGGTAATTATGAACTTTTGTTTAGTATCACAGAAACAAACAGAACCCACAAATTTTGTAATAAAACTGTTAATTTTAACTAGGGGGTTTAGGGTTAGGGTTAGGGTTTAAGGTTAAGGTCGGGATTTAGGGTTTAGGGTTAGTTTAATAATTTGGGTTCTGTTTTTTCTGTACAGGGTGACCCATAAAAAACAGAACCCAAATCCTAACCCCAACCCCAAACCTAACCCTAAACCCTAATCCCAACCCTAAACCCCCCTAGTTAAAATTAACAGTTTTATTACAAAATTTGTGGGTTCTGTTTTTTTTTATACCCTAATTTACTAAACGAAAGTTCATAATTACCAGTTCAGTTAGCAACTTTTTTAATCTTACTATAATGGAAATTATGTGTCTGTCTGTAACTGAAACTATTACCATCAACGCCACAATTCCTTTAGTTATTTACGATACATTCTCAATGGTTTATTAATAATCCTTATTTAATTTCAATTAGCATCTTATTTATTAACAAAGTCTCTATAAAGATCAAGCTGAGATAGATTTGCCTCAAAACAGCCCATAGTATTAGTGAATTTAAAATCTTGCAATATGTATTACCATTAAGAAATGTTTACGAAGTATACGGTAATAATTTGCATACCAGTTTTTAAAAAACTGTGTTTAGTAAATAATTACTTGGTGTTACTGATTTCTAATATTATTGTTTTATTCTCAAATGTATTAAAAACAATCCTATCTATAATTTTGTATTGAAATCATTTAGAATAAAGTAAAAATAAGTGTAATCTTATTTAATTTCATTAGTCTTTCTAACTCACTCTAATATCAAATCGATATGCGAGATTAACTTGCTAACAATTACACCACAATAAGACAATTTTCTTTTATATGAAATGCAAACAGCCTCGTCCTGGAATTGAAATCGTCTCGCCGTGTCCATTTCCTATAACGGTAGCCATTACATCACACACCTCCACAAACCAATATATAAAGTATATATTAAAGCTCCAAACTTATTTCGGCTAAGTGAAAAGTATTATTCCCAACGGCACAATATTTACATTTTGTATCGGACGTGTTCTTTCATCCGATTGGCTAATTCTTTAGAGAAAAATTCGCAATATCAGAGATTTTGATATTTTGACACCTTCAGCGTTTCCTTTGTTCTCAAGAGAAAAGAACAATTTCAAATTATGGTTATGCCAGTTCTTTAAAACTTTAGACAATTCCACTGGCAGATCTATCTTCTATTAATCTTATTGTAATGGAGATTATGTAGCTGTCTAACTGTAACCAAAACTACGTCACTACTGACATCACGATTCCCCTAGTTATTTAAGTTACATTCTCAACGATTATGAAATATTCACTATTTAATCTTTTGACAATTTCACTGGCAGATCTATCTTCTATTAATCTTATTGTAATGGAGATTATGTAGCTTTCTATCTTTAACCAAAATCACATCACTACTGACGTCACGATACCCTTAGATATTTAAGTTATATTCTCAACGATTATGAAATATTCACTATTTAATCTTTAGAAAATTTCACTGGTAGACTTGTCTTCTATTAATCTTATTGTAATGGAGATTATGTAGCTGTCTATCTGTAACCAAAACTACGTCACTACTGACATCACGATTCCCCTAGTTATTTAGGTTATATTCTCAGCGACTATGAAATATTCACTATTTAATCTTAATTAGCATCTTATTTATTAACGATGATCTCTATTAAACTCTAGCTGAGTTAGATTAGCCGCAAAACTTCCCATATTATTAATGCATTAAAAATCCTCAAACATGTGTTATTTATTTCTAAGTGGAAAGGATTTACATAATAATGGTGGGAATAATTTGCATAATGATTTTAACAAAACTGGGTTTTATACATAATTATTTACTGTTACTCTTACTGTTATTGATTTCTAATAGTAAGTAAAAAAAAGTCGTCGAGGTGGCCTAAAGTCGGTATCAGCCAATCAGCGAGGGAGTCTATCCCCTTTTCACTAGCGCTAAACCAAGGAGATTATTTTAGCGTCTGAGGTGGAGCGCCACACCTACCATCAGCTCCTTACTTTACCGCACAGATCCCTGTGCTACTCATACGCTGAGTTGGCGAGGGCCGGTATCGAACTAGGAACCTTGTGCTTTCTAGCCGAACGCTCTACCAACTGAGCTAAAAAGCAATCTTATATATAATTTTGTATAAACATCAATTAAAATATCATTAAAATATATGTAATATTTTTTTATTTGTTCTTATTTAGTTTTGTTAGTCTTTGTAGTTTAATATGATATTTTATTACAATACAAATTAAATACGTGTGCCTACGGGGAGCATACATTTGCTAGTTTAACAAATTGATAAAGACTCTCCGTTCTAATCAGTCGAATATCTCTGTTTAATCAAATACAAAATACTTCGTGATTAATACTGTATTTACCAACACAGAAATGAACAATGAATTAAACGTTAATTTTCTTCAAAATACGATGTGTATTAAAAATATCAAGAATAGAGCTGTATTTACCAAAACAAAAGTGGAGAATGAACGAAACGTTCATTTTCTTCAGCATATTTCATTAAGTTTCGAGAGTGAAGCTGTATTTACCGAGATAGAAATGAACAATGAATGCAACTTTCATTTTCTTCAATAAACGATACAGACTCGGCAAAACAGATGCTAAATGTCTAGAAATCATCATTTATTATATACATATTTATCAAAACCTAACCACGAGTAGGGTGTGACACAAGGTCAATTTCTTAAATGAGGTTTAACAGGTATAAATTCAAATGTCATTCTCCAAGACCGGTTGCATAACCAAGGTTAAAGAGCCCAGTCTGTCCTACTATTTACTCATAGCTGGAAAGAGAATAGATGGATTCATACCTTTTCTAAGGGTATTAGCGCATGTGAAATGCAAACAGCCTCGTCCAGAATTTGATATCGTCTCATTGTATCCATTTCCTACGATGGTAACCATTACACCAAACGCATCCATTCTATCATATATATATATATATATATATATATATATATAATTACCAACCCCTCCACACGAGCAGGATGTGACACAAGGTCAATTTCTTAAGCGGAGTTCAACAGGTTTTAATTCAGAGTTTTCCTTTTCCTAGACCGGTTGCCTAACCAAGGTTGAAGAGCCCAGTCTGCCCTACTGGCTGTAGGAAGAGTAGGATTCATACCTTTCCCAAGTGTATTAGCGCTAAGTGAAAAGCAATTATCACATCCAGGATTTGAACTCGGGGCGACGAGTCCATTTCCCATGACTTTAACCATTACACAACGCGCTTTCCATTCTATCATATAAGTTTCTCAGTTGAGTATACGTCTTCATTTCAATTTTGAATCAAAAGAAAAGAAAAAGATTCCATCTACATATTTTTTATCGCATATCGTATTTAGAAAAATTCAAGATACAATCTTATTGGACTAAAGGAATTGGTAATTTTTAAACACAATTGTTTGACCCATAAATGGGACCCTAACTATAGTAGTATTATTTAAGCCATAGCTGGGGGTTAAGGAAGGTCATAATAGCAAGACTAGTTTTCGAACTCACTACGGTGTCGCAGTCTAGCACGTTAGCCACTACGCCACGTATTAACAGTTTTTAAACTCATTTTTTCTATTTAACTCATAGATGGAACCCTAACAGTCACTACCTGGGTTTGAGTAAGCTTGGAAGTAATGGCGATGAAGGGGTACTCCATATTCTCCAGAGTTCCAAAATTTGGACTTCACCATTAAACGCTGTTTAATAGGCTTCCAAGCTGCATTTTCCATTTTAATTGCGAATGTAATATCAAAATAGAACCTTTTTCTTAGACTAATTGTCTCCATTATATAACCTTTCTCCTCTTAAAAAATATAAGAAAAACAATCAGATAAAATTCTTGCTATTCACATTCTAATGGCATATGTCTGTTAAGTTATTTTTTTTTGTTATATATTTAACTCAATAGAGTTTACTTTCTTCCTCTTCGCATAATTTATACTTTCCAGTATTCTTATCTAATACTAATCCTTCATACACAAAAATATAGAAATTTGACAGAACTATTTCACCCATAAATCGAACCTTAACAGTAGAAGTATTATTCAACCCCTAGTGTTACATAATTAATAAGTAGCCTCCGATACGATACGTACGATAAGTGTAGCTTAAATTAAAATCTAACAGTCGTGGAAAAATATAGGAAAAGTGATTGACACTTTAAAACCCTATGCTGACCTGTTCTTCCGGTTCGCTAGCGTGAATGTGAGAAAGAGTTTAAGAAAGTCAGATTTTAATTAAGCGCTGAAAAGAACGGTCACAATGGCGATGAAATTAAATTTTCACTTGTGTTTGATTTGATGGGGATCTTATTAAATAGTAAAGAGCTCTAAACAAAACAAAGTCTTGTGTTTGTTAACTAAAAACTCCACAAATACATAATACGTCCCTGTATAAAATAATATAGATCTCTAAATAAAGCAAAGTATGGAGTCGTTAACTAAAAACAAACAACAACACTAGATGTCATAGTATCAAGTCCAGAAGATCCAGCCCAGATTAAGAAGAACATCTACCAGCCCAAAGCAGCCCAGATAGCAAGATAGAAAATAACAGATAGATAAAGCCATCTACCCAGAACTATAGAAGAAGATGAGATAATATAATACATACTCATGCGCTCTCTCTCTCTCTCTCTCTCTCTCTCTCTCTCTCTCTCTCTCTCTCTCTCTCTCTCTCTCACACACACACACACACACACACACACACACACAACACAAGTAAATCTATCGTCTGTTTTAAACATTCCAAGAACCCTATGCGTTTCATTCAACAATTTTTAAATAGACTGACCGACAAAACAAACGAGTCTCGCAGATTTTTATTTTCTGTGATGCATTATTTTCCCTCAAATTAACGAAAACCCTGATGAAGATATTATGTAACAGGTCGAAACACTTCAGCGTAGGCGAAATAAACATTACTTTATTTATGATTTGTGTGTTTTTTCAATTTTTCATAATATCACATAAGTATATCTATACAACCACGAATATACCGGTATACACTATACTCTACAAAATACTATACCTGTTGTATTGTCCTCGCCCGGAAGACGGACCTTCCGGCAAAAAGACAAAGAGAAATATAAAAATATATATTTAAAAAAAGGGGAAAACGGAAGCGAGGCTTTCCGGTCAAAGAAGCAGGGAGAAGATAAAGAAATATAATATATCATATCAAAAGATAAAAATGCGTAGGCATATTAGGGGATGTGAAAACCAGATCAAAAGATAAAGATGCGTAGGAATATCTATCGCTATAAAGGCCAGACGGTTCAAGCCGATAGCAGTCAGCAGTCAGGACCTGGCGAACAGCATCATCACGGTCTCCCGTCAACCCTCGGGCATTTTCCACTGTGAACACTCGTCGCCGTCTTCGCCAGCCACCAGCATTTTCATTGTGAAGCTATACGCCCCTCATCTACCTACACCCGAAGAGAAATAAAGAAGGGTCCTATCTTTGTACATACATATCTGTTGTTTATTGAAGTCCAGTAGTCGGTAGTAGCCGACGACTACATACTTCGCTACGTGACCATATATACCCGCAACGACTACTAACATACACGATTTAGAGTAGCGAAGAAGGCCGCTATACAACATATAGATATTTGGTACTGTGACCATACACGCTATATAACATATATAAGATACGTCAAAGATGAGAATGGTATACAACCAGAGATGTGGGATTAACGGGTTCAAAGTCGCTTACTTCGGTGCCGCAGATTGATTAATATATTGATTAATATATATGCATGTTTATTTGAATATAAGCATTTTTTTTTCAGATTATATTAATGCACTTGCTACAGCTGACAACCTAGATCTACTTATAGATAAATGCAAATTCTTTATACCAATATAGATATATATAAAAGTAAGAATGTTGCATTTCATGCACATATCACACTTTGCTTCCGTTCTGGCAGATGCAACATTCATATTTTGCATTCATAATCCAAAAATACATCCACATAAAAATGGTATAATTCAAAGAAAAAATGCAGCAACGATCAAAAACTTTTTATAATGATTTAAAGTTTCAATTTTGCATATTTAAAGCCGGTTTTTGGCTGCATTGATGTAAAGTTTTGTCATCCAAACTGAACTTAGCTAATATTCGGGTTGATGTCTACTGAGAGGAATTTAAACTATTTAAAAATCTTCCCAAAAGAAAGTAGTTGCGTGTACATGGCAGAGTTTACAGTTAATAATGGTGCTAGAGATTGTCTATATATTATTACTCGTGTTCGTATCATCTTGCAATACCCTCCGGTTAAAAATGAGATCGTTCAAATCGTCCAAGATGAAATGCAAAAATGTAAATCCTGATTATCTGGTGTAGCTTATCCACTGAATGTTTTATTTTGTATGAGTGTCCTCACCCCGGTTAAATAATCAACCATTCCATTTTTGTTAGAAAGAAAGAAAGGTAAGAAAATAACATGCTGCACAGAAAATATAATAAGAAAGAAAGAAAGAAAGAAAGAAAGAAAGAAAGAGAATAGGGAAAATAGAGAGGGGAGTGAGCGCGTTGAAGTGATAACGATAACCCGTTTCGATCGAACATAATGAAAAGATAAAAAGAAGGAAAGAAATAAAAAGAATAAGAGAGAGAGAGAGAGAGAGAGAGAGAGAGAGAGAGAGAGAGAGTTAAATATAGATTATTAGACTTTTTACATATTGAAGTATTCGCAATAACGCTTAAGTAAACATATCAAACGTGGTAATAATTACATTATTATTCTGTGGTATACACAGATCCTGTTAATAGACAATTACAACTATACAGAGTGTCATATAGTAACTAAATAATGAGAATGGATGGTTGGCTCGTTGGTTGGATTTTACGGCATATCAACCCTTTTTGGGTTATTTTATGCCGAAGGCGTTTTGTTTTATTTATTCTTCATGGGTATTCAAAAAAAAATTAAAATTCAATCTTTTTTTAAACTCAATTTTTTAAAACTCCTTTTTTCTATTTAACTCATAGATGAGACAGGTACTATCCCTCCGAATGAGAATGGAAATGTCTGTTCTCCTATAAATAATGTCTGGGGAAAACTCGAAGGAAAGAAACAACGAGATCAAATGAGATTTGTTAATTCAACCTATCAATTGCAAACTCTGTTCTCTTGTATATTTGCTTAGTAAACCTTTTTACCAATCCTTAATATTTGTTGAGTTTCTTCCAATTATTTCTCAGTTAACTCTGTTAACTCGAGTTAAAACAGAGAGAGTAAGATATAAAATGTTTTCTTTATACCTGTATCATTGAACTAAAATGTAACTGTAGTAGAATTAACAAAAGACTCGTTGACATATCTTGACGACGAGGGAAAAATCTAACGATGTCATTTTTTTTTCTTAATAAGATCTTAGATTTCCACGAAATACATAAATGTTTTCTAAAAGATAATCTTAATCTGAAATCATTTCGTCAGTAGAAGATTATGAATAAGTCATCATCGTTCCTGTCATGAAGAACAGGATTATTTTCGTATGAATGTCGTGGAATGGCATTTCTGCTTGTCCATGGACTTCGAGATTGTATCATCAGTGTTGATTGATTGATCGATTTTAACGGCATGTTAACCCGCAAATACTAATTTTATGCCCATATGTTAGGGAATCGTGTTCATTTTACGTTCGTATAAACGTTTTCTTTTGTAGTTTTTTCTTAAGAGTTTTGTTTGTTTGCTTTTCATGGCACGTGGCCGAGTTGGTTGGCCTAATAACTTTTCAGCACATTCACGTGTTATTGATTAATTTTAACGACATGCCAACCCGTCTAAAGTAATTTATGCCCATATGTTAGGGAAACCTGTCCCCTGTACATTCATATTAACATTTTTGTGTAGGTTTTTCTTGAGAGGTTTTTTCTTTTTTCTTTTTGGTCTTTTTTTTCTTTTTGGTCTTTTTGCTTTTTGGTCTTTTTGCTTTTTGGTGTTTGGTGTGGGAACTTTTCAGCACAGTCAAGTATTATGGATTTTAATGGCATGGGAACCCGTCTAGAGTAATTTATGCCCATATGTTAGGGAATTGTGTTTATTGCACGTTCATATTAACATGTTTCTTTTTTTTCTTGAGTGTTTTTTTCTTTGCTTTTTTGGCACACGGCCGAGTTGGTTGGTCTAAAAATCTTTTCAGCACACTCATGTATTATTGATTGACTTTAACGGCATATCAACCCATCAAGAGTAATTTCATGCCCATATGTTAGGGAATCGTGTTCATTGTGCGTTCATATTAACATAACTTGTGTAGTTGTTTCTTAAGAGTTTTACGGCCGAGTTGGTTGGTCTGAGAACTTTTCAGCACACTTATGTATTATTGTTTATCCGTCTACTCATGATTAAAAGCACCAGTTCCCACTAGATCACCAACGTTAAGCAGAGATGAGCCTATTCAGTACTTAGATGGATGACCATCTAAGTAACAGCAGGTACATTAAGCAACCTGATATCCCAATGACTTGATTCGGTATTAAATGATCCAAAAATGGTTGACATGCCGTAAAACCAACCAACCACCAAAAAAACAAACAATCAACCCATGATTAGTAAAATTCGACCATTTTGTTGACTCCATGAACTACTCAAGGTTTACTTAATGTTTAGTCAATATAAAAATGTAAATGTTCAGCCCCCCCCCACACACACACACACCTTGATGACATGGGACTGCTACCACATCACACCAGTGATATTTTCGTTGCATATAGATTTTAAAGGGTGGAATTGTTAGCTGGTTTTGAATTCAGAGTTTTCGTTCTCTTAGACCAAGTCAAAAGAGCCCAGTTTGCTTTAATGTTTACCCATAGCTGGGGGAAGACGAAAAGGATTTATGCCTTTCCTAAGAACATAAAAATGAAATACAAAAAAGAAATTGTCCGAGATTTGAATTTAAATTGTTTAATTAGTAATAGAATTATCGTCAATAAGTTTTCCATTTATTTGTGTGTGGTGTCCATTTATTTATGTATTTGTTGACCGCGCTTAAGATTTTCTGTTGATCGGCCATTTTTCCAAATCTTTTAATTAACCTCCTCCGATAATGTAAGAGTACGTCTCTTCACCAAGTCAATAAATGCATGTTTTTTTTAATGTTTTTATTCAATTTACTTATTTATCAAATGTACAAGTGCATATGGCATGTGTTATTGGCACCCTCTTGAATGGAAGTGAAACCTGGACCCTGTCCTCCCTCTAAAAGTGACGGCTAAATAGCTTCTACCATTGCTGCCTTAGACGTATACAGGCATCACCTGGAGGGACAGGATCACTTACACAGCACTTCTAGAGAGAGCTTAACTTCCCAGCTTGTGTTCTCTACGGAAACAGTGTCGTCTCCGATGGCTGGAAGTATGGAACACTCAGTGAAAATTGAACTCGCCAATAATAGTCAGCTATTCTAGCGCTCTAACCATAGCACTACGCGAGACACCTTTTAAAACGTTTAAAGCCAGGTGCTGCAAGATGATAACGGTCGTGCTTTTAAGGAACACAAGTATTAATATATAGTTTTTTAAAAGTTACGGCGAAGTGGCCTTTTGTCGGTATCAGCCAGACAACGAGGGAATCTATCCTCTTTTCGCTATCGCAAGAACAGAGAGATCGTTTTGGCTGAGGTGGAGCGCCACACCCACCGCCAGCTCCCCACTTTACCGTACAGATTAGATTAGATTACCCTATCTGTGCTACGTATACGCTGAGTTGGCGGGGACTGGTATCGAACCAGGAACCATGCGATTACCTAGAGCGGGTTCTCTACTGACTGAGCTAAACGTATCTTATTCATAAGTAGGTGTATTAGATTGTTTTTGCTGAGGTGAAGCGCCACATCCACCGTCAGTTAACCCCTTTACCGTACAGATTAGATTACCCTATCGGTGCTACTCATACGTTGAGTTGGCGGGACTGGTATCGAAACAGGAACCTTGCGACTTAGCTAAACATTGTATCATATTCATAAGTAAAGTCGTCGGGGTGGCCTTAAGTCGGTATCAGCCAGTCAGCGAAGGAGTCTATTCCCTTTCACTAGACCTAGGAGATTGTTTCTGCGTCTGAGGTGAAGCGCCACACCTACCATCAGCGCCTTACTTGACAGCACAGATTCCTGTGATACTCATACGCTGAGTTGGTGAGGGCCAATATCGAACCTGGGACCTTGTGTTTCTTAGGCTGATGCTCTACCGACAGAGCTAAACCGGCTTTAGGTGTATGAAAACAATATTATGTGAGACTTTAAATCCGTTAAATCAAGTTTGATCTATAAAATAATTTTCCTACGTCGGTTGTTATAGTAATCGTTTTATTGGACTTAAAAAAAAAGATCCCAACAGTTTTGAGAGATGAAATGTTATTTTAATAATTCTCTTGACTTGTGAAAGTCTCTTGACTTGTGAAATGAAACCTTTTAAATACGTTGGGTTGGCGGTAACTGGTATCGAACCAGGAACCTTGCGATTACCGACTAAGCTAAACATTATATCTTTTTTTTAAATCACAATAGATTTTGAGAGAAGAAATGTTATTTTAATAATTATCTTGATTTGTGAAAGTCGCTTGAAATGTGAAATGAAACCTTTTAAATACGTTGGGTTGGCGGTGACTGGTATCGAACCAGGAACCTTGCGATCACCGACTAAGCTAAACATTATATCTTTTTTTTAAATCACAATAGATTTTGAGAGATGAAATGTTATTTTAATAATTCTCTTGACTTGTGCAACGAAACCTTTTAAATACAACTTGGAAATTTTCAAATGTCAAAGGCAAAAGATATGGAGAAATAAACACTTTCTTCAACGATATATCATAATACATTTACAAGAAAAACATTTCTCTTCTTTTTTAATTTTTTTTTCATGCCTTTTATTTAGAGACACACACAGAATACGCCTACGAATGGTGATAAGATTAAATTTAATCCAGCCAATCAAAAGTCTGGCTTATTCTCTCTTTCGTAAGTGACGCATTCATTTCTATTCGAAGATAAAGGATTTGCTTGTTTTTCTAAGACGTATTAGTCAGATTTACCGTATTTTTATGGGTCTCTTATACACCACCACACCACCAAATGCTACAATAATCCGAAAGACAAGAGATCTTCGTTAGATAAGAAAGCAACAGTTTATACGTCTCTAAGAATCAAAGTCTTTGAATCTTTCATTAAAAATTTGTTTGTCTGAATTATTGAGACTAGTACAAAATAATAAACACCTTCCGGGCGATGTAAAAATAGATTTTTGAAACATATTGCCTGAGAGGTGGGAGTTAAAAATTCAATGTCAGCGAGTTTGTACCCTAAGTAAGTAAAATCATCAAATTCATCAAAGGATTAAAAATAAAACAATTTGAAATGTAAACTTTAAATATGTATTAAAATAAAACAAACTATATATAGATATATAATACCAGTCATGTATTTATTAAAACTTGTTTTAAAAAACAATGAGGACTGTCTAATGTTGCATGTTCAAATTTTGAGTGTATTTATTCTGTTATAACGATTTAGGGTAATGTGACGTAAGCAGTGACGTAATTTTTCTTACAAACAAAAACCGGAAGCGAATCTCCATGATTATAAACTCATAGGCATACACAAATACCTGTGGGTAGAAATAGATCTATAACTACAAAATGGCCGATTTATAAGCCTTTTTCTTTACTAATTATATTGCTCTGTCTCTATACATAGGTATTTGTTTGATAAACTTGTGTTCAAAAATATTTATATGAAATGCCTCGACGTGTTATCAAAAATTCCCGCCGATATTCATAATTCGAATTACTCACGTTGTACAAACAATTGAATCATTTAGTAGAATCCATATAAAAGTAATCCCGAGAAACATTTTTATTAATAAGGGGCCGGGTTAGCTCAGTCGGTAGAGCGTTCGGCTAGAAACCGCAAGGTTCTTAGTTCGATACCGGCCCTCGCCAACTCAGCGTATGAGTAGCACAGGGATCTGTGCGGTAAAGTAAGGAGCTGATGGTAGGTGTGGCGCTACACCTCAGACACAAAAACAATCTCCTTGGTCTAGCGCTAGTGAAAAGGGGATAGACTCCCTCGTTGATTGGCTGGTACCGACATTAGGCCGCCCCGACGACTTTACTTATTTACTGATTTATCTACCTATTTAATTCGTTTTATGTAATTCAAGGAGTCTCTCTACATGAATTATGGGATGTTTGAGAAAGGAATTATATATATATATATATATGAGAGAGAGAGAGAGAGAGAGAGAGAGAGAGAGAGAGAGAGAGAGAGAGAGTTATGTATAAACATATACATGTATATGGAGTTCTGTGGTGTAATGGTTAGAGTTGTAGGAAATGGACTCGTCGATCCGAGTTCAAATCCTAGACAACGCTGTTTGCATTTTACTTAGCGCTAATACACTTGGGCAAGGTATGAATTCACATATTCTCCCTCCAGCTATGGTTGAATAATAGGGCAGACTGGGTTCTTTAACTTGGATAGGTGATCAGTCTAGGAGAAGGAAAACTCTAAATTCACACCTGTTAAACTCCGCTTAAGAAATTGAACATTGTGCATCCTGCTCGCGGGGAGGGGTTTGGTAAATATATATACATGTATATACAGTATATAGTGATAGAGAGAAAGACATATATGCAATAGGTATAATGTTTAGCAAATTAGTCTCGAAGGTACATTACTACTGAATGGAGAGTTCAATCCTCGCTATTTGACCCATATTAGCGACATCATGTCATATCATACCCGTGACGAATGGCTTGCATAAATACCTACATTTTCCATATATGAAATATCTTATTATAATGGAGATTGTGTGTTTTTCTGTCTGTAACCGAAACTATATTACTACTCAAGTCACAATTACCTTAATTATTTACGTCAAATTCTCCATGATTTCATTCCTTTAAACCTTCAGTTATTAATAAAAGTTGTTTTACATTATTAATACTGTTGACCATATCTACGTACTAATAACATGCAATTGTATTTATATATACAACAAAATAGCGGTTTACAGTTTGAACGAGAAGGCTAATTTGCATATTGATATTTAACATTTTATTTTAATAAATATGTGCTTGGTATTATTGATTTCTAATTGTTTGGTTTTATCTTAAGAAATATAAACAAAAATCTCGTGGATAAATCTTAAAAGAAATTTATTTACAAGAAGAAATAACTGTAATATTATCCTTTACTTCCTATTTTAACTAAATAGTTAAATTAGGAAAATTTACCAATGAAAGAGGGGAGTAATGGAAAATGATGGAATAGTTAGTTTCAAAGTTGTTCTATTTTTCGATTATACCCCCTCTGTTGCAGATCTTTTTATCTGCATTCTTAGTCAGTTTCATTAGCCTTTCTAATTTAATATGATATTTTATTATATCAAAACTTAAATACTTGCACCCGGAGGGTGCATATATTTGCTAGTATATATAAAATTCATCCCGGATTTGAACTCGTTTTGAGCGGATTCATATTAATATGAATTCAATGTATTTCTTCTCTTAGATTGGTTACCTAACCAAGGCTAAAGAACCCAGTCTGCGCTACTATTTACCCATAGATGGAGGCAGAAAACTTATGGATTCCTGCCTTTGTCAGAGGAATTTGCACGAAGTAAAACACAAACAACCTTGTCCAGGATTTGAACTCGCGTCGCCAATTTTATTTCCTAAACCGTTACACGAGGCGCGCCTCTATCATTGATTGACCGCGTGAAACTGAAATTGTTGAAAATGAAACCGCGGATAATATGGATCACTGCACTATTTCGGTCACGGTTTGAACTCCTGCCAGTCAAATCCCTAATCCTAATCGGCTTAGACGGGACAAGAAATCTTTGTAGCTGCTGCTGCTGCTGCTGCTGTTGTTGTTGTTGTTTTTGTTGCTGCTGCTGCTTGTGGATGTTTTCGCCTTATATTGTTCTATAAAATCCATCAAAGCAGCCAAGATTAGTTATTTTTGCTTCTTATCCTTGTGTCGTTGGCACACAGAAACAAATGTGAGGAATCCACTGAATATCGCACTCTATTGTGGGAATGATCCTAGAAATTATCTTATTAAAAAGGAAGAAGATTATGAACAAAGCAAGCAATATATATATATTTCTTGTCGTATATATAATTTTCTTGCCGTATATATATATATATATATATGTGTGTGTGTGTGTGTGTGTGTGTGTGTGTGTATTTGGGCAGCATTCTTTCAATTATACATGTAGAATTAAACAAAAGACACATCTCCTGTCTAACAATTTTATTTTTGATCTTTTCGAGTTTTAAAATTACATTCATGCCCCCACTCTAATTACCGAAATATCCTAACGGAAAATACACAAAGAAAAAAATAAACAAAAATTCCAAATACTAGAAGCTTTATACAAAAAACAATACAAACCGTCCTTAAATAAAATTAATTTCCAATGCAGTACACACATTTTAAAATGCCTATAACACTTTTCTCATCAATTCTTCTCCTTCCAGCCTCCACATTAATTTAACAAAAACTGGAACACATCATCCCTGATGATGGCACTTCGAAGTGCCAAAGTACTCGGGACTGAACTTTGGTGGACTTATCCACGAATTCCACCCAAATATTAAAAAGTTGGCCAGAAAACTCGAAAAGATCAAAAATAAAAATTATCAAACAGGAGATGTGTCTTTGTTTAATTCAACATGTATATATATATATATATATATATATATATATATATATATGCGGCAAGAATATTAAAAAGATAGAATCAGACCTAATATCCGTGGGAAAAGTATAAATACAACTATTCTCCCTGCAGCTATGGGTAAATAATATTTTATCCATTGCGTGGGTGGGAATAGTTTCATGCATACCTCCATCAGGCTGATAGTGTAACGGTTATTGTCATTGAAAATAGAATCAGCGATTCGACTTCAAATTCTAGACGAGACCATTTGTGTTTCATCTCGTGCTAATGACTGGGTACTTTAGCCTTAGTTAGGTAACCAGTCTAGGAGAAGGAGAAGTAATTCAAACTAGCTTTACTTCTGCAAAGGGGTTGGACAAATACATGCTCTGGTAGTGAATATATCGTAATTCACGATGTGCAAGTTTATATAGGATTAAAGATAGACTCAATAAGGGTATAGTTTAATAAAGAATATTAATATTGTAAGGCCAATCAAGCAATAGAATCGGCTACCAGCATCGCCAGGGTAGAGGGGATTTTTTTTGAAAAGTTAGTCCCGTAGATCCATTATTACTGAATCGTGAGTTGGATCCTCGTAGGATGTCCCATTAAAATCCCCACGTAAAAACGACCTTCCATTGATCCAGCCACTTTAAAAAGAAACGTTAATGTCTGCTATTCAAAATATTAAATTCAAATAAAATTCCATGCTGTTATCATTTCAATATAATTTTTTACATATCTTCACGAATATAAATCAAATCTTCATTATTTTTGTTCAAAACACAAGATCTTGTGATAGTGAATGTGTAACTATATTTACTTTGTCGTTAATTGTTTTTTTTTTGTAGTTTCCTCCGGACATACATACACACAACTGCCGTTTATATATGTATAGATAACACATTTAAACATATTTAATCATATTTAGCATAAGATGTTATAGGACTACTTCTTTTTATTGTACTGTTGTATAGGTCGTCCAATCATGGTCTAATGGTTAGCAAGCCAATCTCGCAGGTCAATTACTACTAAATAACAGGTCTGATCCTCGCTGGATGCTTCCTACTTGCGACCTTGTATCACACACTACTCGTATCACACGGGTAGGGTAAATTCTTACAAAGAATTCCATTGTGGTATAAGTCTTAGTTTTATATAAGTTTTGTTGTACCAATTCACGTCCTCTTAAAAAATAAAAATAACGCTGCGAACGGATAAATAATCTCTTTCTCTGATAATTTCTCCTCTCCCGTTTTATTTTGAAAACATTTCCTTTCAATAGGCTTACACTAATACCTGTGGGCAGAAATAGATCTTTAACCACAAAATGGCCGATTTATAAGCCTTTTTCTTTACCAATTATATTGCTCAGTCTCTATACATATGTATTTGTTTGATAATCTTTTCATCCTAATGTCCCGATGAAGGTTTGATAAAAACCAAAACCTTGACTTTACCATCTATAATAAATTCATCTTTTGGGGAATACTATTTTTTTTTTGTCTATTTTCCCCCATAGATTTTTACTATAAATACATTTTGAGTAAATATCCGAGTAGATTAGTTAAATTGTGAGTAAATCAACTTGTCTGTGAATAAACCCAGAGGAAATTGCACCAGAAATAGTTTGGTTTGATTTCTTTGTGTTAATGGCATACCAACCTCCATGGCTTATTTAAGGACAGTTGTCGTACTATTTAGCCCATAGCTGGGAGTTCAAACTCAGGATATCTCAGTCCTGTTTTGTTTTGTTTGTAAAGAGTCAAATAAACTATGTTTGAGGTACGCCTGACTAAACAGCGCTGGGGGGTTTCAGGTCTTTCAACATAATACCCATCGCCAGTTAGACCCCATTAGAGACTATCAAACTCTAATGCGCCACCCATCTCTTGTTCAACGTTAACGAGTAAAGAGTCAAACAAACAAGAGAAACGATATGTCAAATGTGTTGAAATGCTGAATAATATGAATATGTTTCAAGATGCCAGGTCATTCCCTTCTTGGTAAGACCGAGAACTTTTCACTACCCCTTCGAATAATTGAATAGGATAGATAGATAGATAGTTTTTAATATTTTAATATGAATTTTAAAATAAACGTTGTATATATTATGCACGAATGTGTACTGAATAAGATAGATATTCTTTTAATAATTGACTGAGATTGATAGATAGATAGATAGATAGATAGTTTTTAATATTTTAATATGAATTTTAAGATTGCACTAATATGTAGTGAATGAGATAAATATTCCGGACCAATGACCTTTAGGCACCCCTTCTGCGATCTCGACTCACAAGGACACTTTTCTCATTTATACCGTCAAAATCCGGTTGTTTGTTAGGGTTAGGGTTAGGGGTTAGGGTTAGGTTAGGTTTAGGGTTAGGGTTTAGTCTTATAATTAAAAAAAAAACTCTCAAACAATTAACCGGACTTTGACGGTGTAAATGGAAAAAATGTCCCCAAGAATCGAGATCGCAAAAGGGGTGCCGAAAGGTCATATGGTCCGATATTCCTTTTAATAATTGAGATAGATAGATAGATAGATAGATAGATAGATAGATAGTTTATATAATTTAATATGAATTTTAAAATGAACGTGGTATATATTTTGCAATAATATATACTGAATAAGATAGATATTCCTTTTAATATTTGACTGAGTAATTGATTGTTAGATAAATACATAGATAAATAAAACTGAGGTAGATAAATAGATAGATAGATAGAAAGATAGATAGATAAGAAAAACTGAGAAACGTAGATAGATATATAGATTAAAAAATTTAGATAAATAGATAGAATAAACAAACTGTTAATGTTAGGTAAATACCACTCCCATCAAAACCCCTACAATTCCTTTTGCTCAGTTCTGCTGTGTCTGTGTGCGCGCTCGATCCAACTTGTAACGAAAAGTGATCTGACTGCAATTTGCGCAATGGCAATGCTAAGTGCTTTCACTTAACTCTCTTCTGTTTTTCTTATGTTTGAAGACAGCGCGGCAAATAGCGGATCGCATGCAGGAGACATTTTAGTTTTCCGCGCCAAAATCTCACATCTCTCGCCAAACGTTAATTTTGACATCCCTTTTGTCAGCTCCATTTCTCAGTCGCCTAATTCTTGTTGAATTACAATTTACAAAAGTCTCAATGGACATGTTTGTTGTTGTTGTTGTTGTTGTTGTTGTTGTTGCTACTGCTGCTGCTGCTGCTGCTGCTGCTGCTGCTGAGAAGGATTGCGAGAGAATGATCGCAGTGACGACATGTATAAAATACTAAAGAAAGAGACAGTCAACAACATTTTTTGATCTAAGACGAACCGAGCTAATTGTGGGCACAGTGAAACAGGACGAACTTGGAGTGGGTATTTGCCTCATACCCCACTTGTATGGGCTGGGCACAAGGCCTCGTTTTAACGAGGGCCCACCCACAAGCCGAAGCTCATGGGTGGGAAAGAA
>CM042162.1:83588436-83595936 GCA_023376005.1 Doryteuthis pealeii
CTGTGGGTATGTATGTTTTAAAATCCTAAGTATAAAAAGATCTCGCGCTGATTCGGCCTTGTGGGGTGCCAGAAAGGAAAAAAAAAAGTGCACAGACCCATTGAAAAGAAAAAAATCAGTTTCTTCTATTTAAAATATTAAATGCAAAAAAATAAATAAATAAAATAATTAATAAATAAATAGAAAATTCATGCTCTTATAATTTAAATTTTGCTTTTAATTATCTTCTCGAATATAAATAAAATCTTCATTATTTTTGTGCAAAAAGCAGGCTCTGGTGATAGTGAGAGTGTATAAATATTTACTTTTTCATTGATTGTTTTATTTTCGTAGTTTCCTCCGGACACACATACACACCAACTGTCCTTTATATATATATATATACTACCAGCGGTTGCCCGGCGCCGCCTGAGTAGAGGGGATTTTTAAAAGTTAGTCCCGCAGATCCATTATTACTGAATCGTGAGTTCAATCCTCGTGGGATGCCCCATTTAAATCCCTATGTAAAAAAATAGACCTTGCATTGATCCAGCTACTCGAAAAAGAAATGTTTATGTCTACTATCTAAAATATTAAATTAAAAAAAAATCCATACTGTTATCATTTAAATTTCATTTTTTAATTATCTTCACGAATATAAATCAAATCTCTATTATTTTTGCTCAAAAACCAAGCCCTGGAGATATTTAATGTGTATATATATTTACTTTGTCGTTAATTGTTTTATTTTCGAAGTTTCCTCCGGAAATGCATAAACACCAACTGTCCTTTATATATGTAAGTCGTCGGGGCTGCCTAAAGTCGGTATCAGCCAATCAGCGAGGGAGTCTATCCCCTTTTCACTAGCGCTAGACCAAGGAGATTGTTTTTTTGGCATCTGAGGTGGAGCGCTACACCTACCAACAGCTCCTTACTTTACCGCACAGATCCCTGTGCTACTCATACGCTGAGTTGGCGAGGACCGGAATCGAACTAGAACCATGTGGTTTCTAGCCGAACACTCTACCGACTGAGCTAACCGACCCTAGATAACTACAGACGCAGAATCAAATTTATAGATTTTCATAAACTACTTGCCTATAAAGCATTTCTACGGTTTTGATAAAGATGAAAACTTTACTATGATTGTAATGATTGAAAGAAATAGCCAATAAAAGAAGCATTTGTATGTGATATCCTGTCCTTTTCAGCCACCAACTAGGGTGGCAACACAGTTTCGGTGGCTATAAGCGGAACTGCCACCCCTTGCGCCACCAGCAGACTTTTAGTCACAGGACAATAAACACGTTTACTTTCGGGAGCCTTCATATCGTAATCGAGAGCCTTCATAGAATTTCAAAACGAATCCTTTGTGGTGTATTGAATAAAAGAAGGACTCGACAAGAAGGTCCCCGAGTTTGAGGAGAGAGTTACCGAGTTCGACAAGAAACACCCTTTTCGCACATTTGTCCCATTTTTATTGTTGTATACACAACGTTTTGGTCGATGTGCCCTCCGGCCTTCTTAACATGACTCAACGGATATATTGAGTTAACACAGTTCTAAGTGCCAATCATCCGTAGTTGGCAGGTTGAATCCTGACTACAGGGCGAAACTAACATAGAATACTTGAACATAGCACTTATATTTGGTCATGGTAAACGGAATGACAACAATCTATCCCAATGGATTAAATAAAGGGTTCGGAATTACGACAAGAAACAACTAAAGAAGGCCGAAAAGTACATCGGTCGAACCGTTGTGTATATAACAATAAAGATATGCACAATAATCCGACAAATAAATAAGAAATTCAAATTCAAACATTATTCTGTAGTAAAAGTTGGATGACAATAAGAAGAATCGTTTTTAGCGTAGATCGTGTGTGTACGTGTGTGCGTTTGGGTTGATGCTCAAGAAAACTTAGATATATTTTGAAGTGCGTTCGAAATGTAAATAAAATATAAGAAAATGGCGGAGTTCGTTGTATAAATACCAAAGAGGATTACTTTGATAGTCACTACGGAAATTGGACCATATGACCTTTAGGCACCCTTTTGCGATCTCGATTCATAAGGACATGCTTTTCATTTACACCGTCAAAATCAGGTTGTTTGTAAACAGAAGATTTTTAGAGTTTTTTTTTTAATTATAAAACTAACCCCTAACCTTAACCCTTCAGAGCGGCTAGACACAACAACTATCCCTGGCTAGGGTCGAACTCAGACCGGCTGTTTGCCTGTCTGATATCTTATCCCTTCGTTCACTGAAAATCGAATGGTTTAAAATGTACCGACTCAAGTTTCTCGGAATTGCGGGAATCTAGAAAAAAATTAAACTTAAACAAAGAATTTGTGAAACTTATCGTTATACAATAAGATTTTAAAAATTCAACTTAAAACAAAAATACCGTTATCCAAGAAGGAATAAAGTAAAGTCGTCGAGGTGGCCTAAAGTTAGTATCAGCCAGACAGCAAGGGAGTCTATCTCCTTTTTACTAGCACTGGAGCAAGGAGATTGTTCAATACTTAAATGGGTTGGTCATCATTAGTAAGTACTGTAAGTAACCTGAAGCCTGTGTGCTATATTTTAGTAAAGCTTAATAAATAACAAGTTAAGCAATGATTAGCCCTGTCAGTATGTAGATGAGTAATCATTGAAGCAATAGCCGCTATTGGAAGTAACCTGAGCTCAGTGTGACATATCTAAACAAAGCTTAGTAAACAAAAAACATTCAGAAAGAAGATGAAGACGGTCAAACTATTGTTCGGGGAAAACCTCAGATTTCTTTAAACGTAGACAACCTGTCAATTTAGAATTAAAATACACCAACTGCACTATTTGTAGACTAGCAGCGACTACCCGGCGTCGCCTAGGTAGATGGTGATTTTTTAAAGTTAGTCCCGCAGATCCATTATTACTGAATCGTGAGTGGAACCCTCGTGGGATGCCCCATTTAAATCCCTACGCTGTTATCATTTAAATTTCATTTTTTAATTATCTTCACGAATATAAAATCTCTATTATCTTCACGAATATAAAATCTCTATTATTTTTGCTCAAAAACCAAGCCCTAGTGATATTTAATGTGTATATATATTTACTTTGTCTTTAATTGTTTTATCTTCAAAGTTTCCTCCGGACATACAGATTCACACAACTGCCCTTTATATATGTATAGAAGGGAGAGACTCCCCACCCCTAAAAGGGTGTCCTGGGAATGACACAGAACAGATAGCGAGGCTCTTATTCAGGAGATTCGTGAAGTGTGGAGTACAACTTCATTGCCATTAATCCCAGGTCCACTCTGATTCGTAGTGGTAGTACCTGTTATAGGTCAGATCTGTTTGTATTGGAAAGGAATACTTAATACCATATAACAGTGTGTAAATTATTTATATTAAGAAAAGTTATTTGAAACCATAATTATTTACTAAGGATTATTATTAGTAGTATATGAAATTAGTAATTATTAGTAGTAGTATATGTCCAAACAAATGATTATTATTAAATAGCAATAGATTCTTGAAACAATAAAATTGTGTAAAAATATTAGTTTAGGTAGGACTATTTGAAACTATATAACTGGGAACAAATCCTGGTGTGGTAATTGCATTTCACTTAGCGCTAATACCCTTGGGAAAGGTATGAATCCTAATCTCCCTCCAGCTATGGATAAATAGTAGGGCAGACCGGGCTCTTTAACCTGTGTTAGGCAACTGGTCTAGGAGAAGGAAACAAAAAAAATCTTAAGAAACATGTGTGCTTGGCATAACTATAATCTACACCTGACGCGGAGTGGTAGTACCTGTTAGTGTGACCTCTCTGGGTCAAATATCTGCTTTAAAAAATAATTCGTATTCAATAGGATTGAGAGCAAAAAATAAATAAATAAAAAATAAAAAAACATGTCTTAAGAAACAATTCATAAAATGTAAATATCAAAGTACAATGAACGTAATTCCGAAAAATCTGGTCATAAAATAAGCCAGGACGAGTTGACATGCCGTTAAAATCAATCAATCTTAAGAAATAACAACAGGCAAATGTAAATATAAACGTACAATGAATGCGATTCCCAAACCTCTATACATAAAATAACCCCAAACGAGTTAACACGTTGTTAGAACTAATTAACCAATCTATCTATCTATCTATCTATCTATCTATTTCAACTTGGAATCAAAAGTTTTCCTTCCCGTTGGGTTAGAGTCGTTGAAAATTATAGTAATTATAATATTTTTTAAAAATTAGATTTAGATAAATTAAACAGAGATTTGATTTTGTTTTTTTAAATATCCATTCTGGTAAAACGTAATTACTTCCCGAACACCCTAATATATATATATACATATATATATATATATATATATATATAATCCAAAAGTACAGATAAGAAATCTTCCTTACCACACAAGAGTTTTATTTAAAAAACCTGTCGCAGTTCGAGAGTTCAATGTGTGCTCTTAATGTTAGAGTCACAGAGCAAATATATAAGTAACGAAATAACAAAAGATTTAGAATTATAGTCTATTTCAGGGAGCTCATATATATATATATATATTTCAGGGAGCTTATATATATATATATATATATATATATATATATATATATATATATATATATAGAGAGAGAGAGAGAGAGAGAGAGAGAAATCACAACAGCATATGAGGAAAAAACACAAAAGTAAATATAAACTTAGTTTGGAAATCACATTGGCGAGAAACTATCAGTTACCCAGCGCCGTTGACTTTAAGTCTTCGCTAAAATAACTAATATATATATATATATATATATATATATATATATATATATATATATATGACTCGGGCGGGAAAAAAACGCGTAATACAATCTGCAAATAAACAAATTTTACAACTAGGAACCCGGAGAAAAAAATAATGCAAAAAAGAAAAAGACTTGAAAAAAACAAAAAAAAACAACTGAAACTTCACAAAAATGAGTGGCAAAAACAAAAGCAAGTGAAAGAGTCAATTAAGCTAATATGCAAAAGTAGAGCAAAATTTAAAAAAACCTAGACACTACTTACCTAGGTTTCACATTAAGGATCTTCAGGATAATACTGATTGGTAACTGTAAGTATTATCCTGAAAAACCATTTGGTCAAACCTAGGTTGGTAGCGTCGGATTCAATTAAGGGCCGGTATAGCTCAGTCGGTATAGCGTTCGGCTAGGAATCACAAGGTTCCTGGTTCGATACCGGCCCTGGCCAGCTCAGCGGATGAGTAGTACAGGGATTTGTGCGGTAAAGTGAGGAGCTGATGGTAGATTTGGCGCTCCTACTCAGACCCTAAAAATAATCTCTTTGGTCTAGTGCTAGAGAAAAGGGCATAGGTTTCCTCGCTGCATGGCTCATACCGACATTAAACTGCCCCGACTATATATATATATATATATATATATATATATATAATATATATATATATATATCTGTATCATCAATTGTTCCCTGTCCCTTTCAAATTACTCCCTCGTCCCTCGTTCCATAAATGTTGAGACAGTTAAATATAAATTTCATACATTCAGCTATCAACTATTTTGGGACAAACTTTGTATTCTTTAAATTTTTCTTTTTCTCTCCTTGTCCCTATAATAGGTACATTTGTATGTAATTCTAACACGGTAAATGTACCGAATATTATGGGACAGGTGTACTGCAACTTTTTGGGAGCGGTACCCTAAAAACTAGTTCACTCTCCCCTTCAAATCACTCCCTCGTCCCATACAGTTAAATATAAATTTCATATATATATATATATATATATATATATATATATATATATATATATATATATATGATATTTTAATGAATGAAATATATATATATATATATATATATATATATATATATATTAAATAATATATGTACTTCCGAGTAGACAGTGGTCAATTGATAGAGCGTTTATATATGATTTAAGGTAGCGTTGATATGGAGTCAGCAATTGATTATTGACATTATCTGCATTATTCGGACTATTGTCCTCATCTTCATTGTTATCTGTACAACGTTCCCGAGTCCGAGAAGTTTCCCGAGACCGACAAGAAATACCTGCAGAAGGCCGGAGGGCATATCGGCCGAAACATAGTACAGATAACAATGAAGATGGGGACAATAGTCCGAATAACGCAGATAATACTAATCATCAAGCCTCATCTCAAACATTAAGAGAAATGATTACTGACAGTTTCTCACCTATGCGATCTTCAGACCAAGAAAAGGATTGGTCTAAAGATCGCATAGGCGAGAAACTGTCAGTAACCAGGTGTTGACTCCATGTCCACGCTATCTTAGCTAATGTATATGTGTGTGCGTGTGTGTGTGTGTGTGTTTATGTGTGTGTGTGTCTATGTGTGTGTGTGTGTGTGTGTGTGTGTGTGTGTGCGAGGGTGCGAGTGAGTGTGTGTGTGTGAGTATACGAAAATGGAATTAGACAATTTAAAGAAAAGATAAAGGGTAAAACAATAGTATAGATTGTGTTCACATGCGCCTGTTTGGACATTATGATGTTATACAATGTAATCTAAATTAAATTTTTCAAAAAATAAAATAAAAACAATACTAGAAGGCACTGTATACACCATTCGTCTTCTTCAGAGTACAGTTATATGAATGGTATATATATATATATATATATATATGAAGAAAAGAAGTGAATCCGACGGTATGTCGTATATTAAGAAAATTGAAAAAGCACAGGTTTAAATAAACTTACCACTCAACTTATTTAAACCTGTGTTTTTTCAATTTTCTTAATATACTACACACACACACACACACACACACACACACACACACACATATATATATATATATATATATATATATATATATATATATAATATATATATATATCTGTGTGTGTTTTTTAAGAGTAAGGAAATGAATCCGGACTCCCGTCGGATTAAAAACAAGCTCTGAAGATGATTTTTATAAATCGAAATATTGTTCAATATTAGCTATGAATATGTTATAAAATATTTTCATTTTAACAATATTGTGTGTTTTCATAGCCTTTTATCTATCTATCTATATATATATATATATATATATATATATATATATATATACATATATATATATATATATATATATATAGAGAGAGAGAGAGAGATAGATAGATAGAGAGAGAATGAATAGAGAATAAATGAGAAAAGTATTGGCATAAAATTTTGACTCATCTGTAGATTGCATAAGCATGAAACTTAAAGTTATGAGTTTAAATCATCCATAATACCATTACTATTGATTATATATATATATATATATATATATATATATATATATATATATATATATATATATAGGAACAGGAAATACAAGTTTTAAGTACATTTTCTAAATCTACTAATAAAATCAAAGTAAGTCCAACTTACCGATCTGTAAATTTGTGAGTTGCGTGTAACGCTGCACTTGCAAAAAGTTTGCTTGAGTGTGAGACAGTGCGGTGCAGAAGCTCGGTTATATGTTGCTTAACACAGCCCCCAACTGTAACGGAGGGA
>CM042162.1:83600936-83608436 GCA_023376005.1 Doryteuthis pealeii
AGAGTTAAACAGGTTTGAATTCAGAGTGTTCCTACCATTCCCTAGCATTCACTACTAGACCGTGTATTAATCCAACCCCTTCACCATGAGCAGAGTGTGACACCTTGTAACAGCTTTAAAAGTAAAGCTGTTTTAAATTCAGAGTTTTNCCTTCTCTTAAAATGGTTGACTAACCAATGTTAAAGAGCCAAGTTTACCTTACTAATTACTCAAAGCTGGAGTGAGAATAGTTGGACGCATACCTTTTCAAAGGGTAATAACACTATGTGAAATGTAAACAGCCTCGTTCAGGATTTGAACTTATCGAACTTCCAAACGACAATATCAATTACACCATGCACGATATATATATATGTGTGTGTGTGTGTGTGTGAGAGAGAGAGACAGAGAGAGAGAGAGAGAGAGAAAGAGAGAGAGAGAGAAAGATAGGGGGGGAAATGGGTAAACCACTCTCCACTGACTAATAGTAATTGGAAAAATCTTTTTCAAAGAAGTCTGTGTCGCTTATCTGGTGATCCAAACATTGCTTTTGTATTTTGGTAGAGCATCATTATTGCGTTAACTTTTTCCTTGGGTAGGCCATATGCTAGCAGTATTTGCTCCATTTTCTCTCTGTTTATGGAGTCAAATGCTTTGGAGAAGTCTACAAATAGTAGGGTTGCCTCGAGATTCTTTGCTCGGATCCCTTCTATGATTCGGCGAATGGTAAATCTTAATATTTAATATTAATCTTATTATTTGATATTAATATTTAATAATATCAACAGTGAACCTTAACTTTGATTATATGTTCTGTTTACTTCGCCGTTCTTGTTTTGTACTTGTAGATATAATTATTATAACTAGCAAATATATGCACCCTCCGGGTGCAAGTATTTAAGTTTTAATGTAATAAAAATATTGTATTAAATTAGAAAGGCTAATGAAACGAAATAAGAATGCAGATGAAAAGATTTGAAACAGAGGGGGTATAATCAAAAAATAGAACAACTGAAACTTACAATTCCGTCACTCTCGTCTTTCATTGTTATTTTTTCTAATTTAAGTATTTAGGTAAAAGAGGAGGTAAAGAATAAAATTACTGTTATTTCTTCTTGTTAATGGATTTCATTTAAGATTTATTGAAGAAATGTTTGCTTATATTCATTAAAATAAACCAACAATTAGAAATCAATAGTACTAAACACATATTTATTAAAATCACATTTTAAATATCAATATGCAAATTAGCCTTCCCGTTCACACTGTAAACCGTTATTTTTGTATATATAAATATAATTGCATGTTATTAATATGTTGATATGGTCAACAGTGGCTTCGGCCTCTGGACCATGATATAATAACGGCGTCGATCCAGGGGCCATCCCCCCAGCAAACCTGCCCCCTCGATTTAAGGGGCGCTGGGTTTATTGCCCAGTGCCTGAGGCCCCATTAGGGGAATGCCACGGGATCGACGCAATTTTCACCTGCCACTCCATGAGCTTCGGCTGTGGGTGTCCCACGTTAATAGGGACTTTGCCTGACCGACAAGTGGGTTACGCGGTAAATACTATGGATATGGTCAACAGCATTAATAATGTAAAACAATTTTACATAATACAATAATTGAGATTTAAATAAAAATAAAATCATTGAGATTGTGATGTCAATAACAAAGGAATTGTGACTTGAGTAGTAATTTAATTTCGGTTTCAGACAGAAAAACAACACAATCTCCATTATAATAAGATTAGCAAGCAAAACAAACAAAAACAAAAAAAACCCATCAGGGCAGTGTAAAAATTAATTTGTTGGAAGATATTACATGAGGGTGTGTGGCGGTTCAGAATTCAATATCATAGGGTTTGTATCATAAGTAAAATCATCAGATTTATCAAAGGAGTGCATCTATTAATTACTAATTAAATAATTATTTTTCACAAAAAGCTTTACACAAAATCATCGGTATTTATTTATTTGTAAAATATTTAGTTAACCTCTTGTTACTGAAAAAAAAGTGAGTGTAAAAATATTTTTTAAACTGATTACAGGGTTGTTCTTTATTCTATGTATTGACGATTTTAGTAATGTGACGTAAGCAGTGATATAGTTTTGGTTACAGACAAATGGATACCAATCTTCATTATTGATAAGATTATCATTATTGATTAATTGGAACCATATGACTGTCTGAAACTATTACTACTAAATAGTGAGTTCGATCCTTGCTGGATGTCCCACACTTGAACCTTATGTCACATTCTGCCTGTGGCGATCTCTCTCTTCGAGAATAGCGTACACAATTTCTTTCGGTATGTGTGTGCGTATCTGTTATATATTTCTCTCTCTTCTCTCTCTCTTTTTTTTTAAATACAACTTTCTTCGAGAGTTAAAACCTCTTTCCTTTTCACATACTGGCACATATGCACACATACACACACAGGTGCGCGCATACACACAACACAGCATTTGTATTGGGATTCTCCTGTTTCTCTTGCTGCAACTGCTATGTTCAAGATATTCCCTCTACTTCTCCGACCTTTACGTGGGATAAGCAACCAACGCCTACAGTCTCGCCCGCCTGACGAACACTGACACGAGATCGATATCTGACAGCGTTCGACGTTGCATGTCCAAGAGCCTCACTCATCCACTCATTAAATCTTTCTCAGATACTCTTCCCCCCCCCTCTCTCTCTCTCTTCTCTCTCTCTCTCCTCGCTGCCCCCTCTCTTTCTCTGTATATCTATATATATAATAAATATATAATTATATATATATAAGTTAAGAGAAAGGAAATGAATCCTCCGACAGTATGAGTATACATAAAAGGATATGAAAACAACACAATATGCTTTAAAGTGAAAAGATTTTATATCATATTCATATCTGATATTGAACAATATTTCGATTTATAAAAATCATCTTCAGAGCTTGTTTTTTTTATTCCGGACTCATCGTTTTGAATTCAAATATTTTCAGCTTCTCTCTCGATGAGACCGGAATAAAAAAAAACAAGCTCTGAAGATGATTTTTATAAATCGAATATTGTTCAATATCAGATATGAATATGATATAAAATATTTTCATTTTAACAGCATTGTGTGTTTCATATCCTTATATATATATATATATATATATATTATATATATATATATTATATATATATATATATATATGCATCTTTATCATTTCTCTTCCATTCTCTTTCTCTCTCACACAGACACACTATGTCTCTCTTTCCTTTTTATCAATTCTCTATTTCAAATCCTTATTTTAATTTCTCTTTCTTTCTTTATACCCTTCTCCCCCCCTCTATCTCTCCTTGTTTACTTATTCTCTATCTATGTCTTGTTCTTATCATTACTCTTTCTTTCTTTCTTTCTTTCTCCCCTACTTCTCCATTCCCTCTCTCTATCTCTTTCTTCCTCTCTCCTCTTCTCTCTTCCCTCATCTCTCTCTACAATTTTGTCTATCGTTCTCTCTCTCTCTCTCTTTCTCTTCTCTCTCTCTCCTCTCTCTCTCTCTCTCTCTCTCTCTCTCTCTCTCTCTCACTCGTTCTGTTGCCTCTATTCCCTCTTTTTATCTCTATGTCCCAATCTTTCTCTCGTGTGCTCTCCCTGTCTCTGTCTCTGTCTCTCTGTCTGTCTGTCTGTCTGTCTGTCTCTCTCTCTCTCTCTCTCTCCCCATCTTTACCAATTTTTTATCAATGTCTTGTTTTTATCTAATTTCTCTTTCTTTCTTTATCCTCCCCTCTCTCTCTCTCTCTCTCTCTCTCACACACACACACACACACACACACATGCACACACATACTTTCCCCTTACCTTTTTTTTTACCTATACTCTATATCCAGTCCTTATTTAATTTCTCTTCCTTTCTTTATCCCCTTCTCCCCCCCTCTCTCTCTCTCTCTGTCCTTCTTTACCTATTCTCTATCTACGCCTCTTTCTTATTTATTTTCTCTTTTTTCTTTCTACCCTTCTTCACCCTTCTTCTCCCTCTCTCTCTCTCTCTCTCTCTCTCTCCTCCCTCTCTAATTCAATTTCTTTTTCTTCCTTTATATCTCTTTTTCTCCTTCATATCTCTTTCTTTTCTTCTCTATCTCTCTCTTTCTCACTCTCTATTCCCCCTTATCAATTCTCTATCTATGTTTCTATGTCTTTTTCTTTCAATCTCTCTCTCCCCCTCTCTCTCTCCCTCTCTCCCTGTCCGTCTGTCTGTCTGTCTGTCTCTCTTCTCTCTCTCTCTCTCTCTCTCTCTCTCGCTATCGCTCACTCTTTCCCTCTTACCAGTTCCTTAATTATATTAACGCCAGGTAGCTCTGCTAGTATTGAATAAAACTTAAGTAAATCAATTTACCTTGTTCGTCTTGATATTACAATACCAAACCACCATTTGTTGAAGGTTGGTCTCCCCTGGTGTCGCACAACCATTCTTCATTTATTTGATGTTTTATGCATAAGCCGAAACCAATTTCATATTTTCACACACACAATAAAACAGAATTTTCATTTTTTATCCTTCTTAAATTAAAATTCAACAAAACTCTTAAAAATATGAATGAAACTGGACGTAATATTTGGTGTATTTTGAAGAGAAAGGCTGGGAACGCGTCTTAATTTAAATTCAAATTCAAAACTGCTGTTCAAAAAGTATTAAAATTAGTTTCACACACACACACACACACACACACACACACATGTGAAATCGACTGCAATTAATCAATATCTTGATTCATCCAGTGGATTTAACCCTGCAGATCCTTATGGTGAAACACGAGTAGGTTATTACCGTGTACCTTTATGATAATAAATTTGCTCTACTCACGTATTGAGCACTTTATATTTGTTATATCGCTGCCTTATCATTGTGAAACTTGCATCAACTAACCATTGTGACCATTTTCACCAGTAAGTCACTTTTTCCACAAATACCATATATATATATATATATATATATATATATATATATATATATATATGGTAGAGGCGTGTAAGTATAATTGACAAGGTTAATTTTGCTGGGATTGTTCGCTGTGTACTGTGGCCGAGGCAATATGGTCTTTGACTATGCCTGCTGAGGTCCCGGTTTTGATTTCTGTTGGAGGGAAATCGTTAGTATATACCGCTGATGAGACTTAATAAAGTCGAAACAGTCTGTACAATGTTCTACACACCGAGCGATCCTTTGCCGGGATTACACTTGTCAAGTTCATTTTCTATCTAAAAAAAAGTATCGAATTTTATGCGATACATGCATTGTAATTTCCTTCAAGCAAAAATATAATATATACATTATTCAACAATGATTCTAAAAACAAACATCCAAAAATCTTATTCACTTCGCCGAAGAGCATAAGGTCTGGTTTGTTGTTATTATTCACTCAACGTCCCCTTACCTATTATGGTAGAGGCATGTAAGTATCATTGACAAGGTTAATTTCGCAGGTTTTTTTCGCTGTGTACTATGGCCGAGGTAATATGGTCTTTGACCATGCCTGCTGAGGTCCCGGTTTCGATTTCTGTTGTAATTGCCTTCAAGCAAAATATAATAATATAATAATATATATATATATATATTGGTTAGGAGGTTGATTTAGAAGGCTATCACAATGCAGGTGTAAAGAAAAAAAAATAATACGTTAATAATGATGTTATGTGTTAACTTGTATTTAATTTTGAATGTTCGTGATAATATTTCTTTTTCAAAAGATCACTGGAACTGAAGCAGTCTAGTTATGGCATTTCCTTACACACACACACACACATATATATATATATATATTCAAATTGGAACTGAATCATTAAGATGGTAGTCTAGTAAACTGTATCTGCTGGTGAGGTTCCTGTTCTGGCCTGTGTGCCATATCTAAGCAAATATTAGTAAATAACAACCTAAACCTATATCCTATCTTATTGTCAACTCACTGATTGGTTGGTTGGTTGGTTGGTTGGTTGGTGAATGGATTTTAACATCTAGAGTTATTTCATACCAAGAGGCTAGGAAACAATATATTTTTTATATCTATATATACACTTTTGCTTGGAGGCACTTGGTCTAATGGTTAGAATCGTAGGAAATGGACTTGTCGACCCGAGTTCAATTCCTGGACGTATTTCACATAAGCGTTTGTATTTCACATAACGCGAATATCCTTGGAAAAGGTATGAATCCAATACTCCCTCCAGCTATGGGCAAATAGCAGCGCAGATTGGGCTCTTTAACTCATGGCTAGGTAACCAGTCTAGGAGAAGGAAAACTCTGAATTCAAATCTGTTAAACTCCGCTTAAGAAATTGATCTTGTGCCACATCCTGCCCGTGCGGGGTGGGGTAAATATATATATTTACACTTTTGTTGTTAACGGATTTAAGGGTATGTTAGCATCGCTGGGCATTGTGTTAAGGGGTTACTTTTGCATGGTATTTATCAGGTTTATGTCTATATTTTATGGTATAATCTTATTTCTCTCAAAAAGGATGGAATGTCATCTATGTTGACATTTTCAATTATTCTTTTCATATTATTTGCATTAAAATGAGCAATTGTCACACAAGGCTTAAGCATTCCTTTATAATCAAACAAGAACAACAATCACAGTGAGAAACATATCAAACACCTTGCACTGTCAAACACTTCCTCATAGAATGTGAAGCTTTCGCTTATAAATCAAAATCTCTATCTGGTGAAATGGTGCATTTTTGCCGTTTTTCTCTTGTAGATGTATTTTAACGTTTTTTCTCTTGTAGATCTAAGTAAGTAAGTGAAGTCTTCGCGGTGGCCTAAAGTCGGTATCAGCCACACAGCGAGAGAGTCTATCCTCTTTTCACTAGCGCTAGATCAAGAATTTGTTTTTGTGTCTGAGGTGGAACGCCACACCTACCATCAGCTCCTTACTTTACCGTACAGATACCTGTGCTACTCATACGCTGAGTTGGTGAGGACCGGTATCGAACTAGGAACCTTGTGGCTTCTAGCCGAACATCAGGTTACTTACAGTACATGCTGTTGCTTACATAGTCACCGTTCTAAGTACTGAACAGGTTCATCGCTGCTTAACCATGGCATTCTAGTGGGAACCAATATTTTCAGCGGGAGTTGACCATAAGTCAATATATAGGTTTGAGGTTGTTGTCTACTAAGCTTTGCTTATATATGGCACATGGACCCCAGGTTGCTTATAGTACCTGCTGTTGCTTAAATAGTCACCGATCTAAGTACTGAACAGGTTCATTGTTACTTAACCATGGTATTCTATTGGGAACCAATGTTTTCAATGTAACTTGACCATAAGTCAAATATGGGCTTGAAGTTGTTATTTACGAAAATTTGCTTAGATATGGCACACAGGTCTTGGGCTGCTAAAGTACCCGCCTATGCTAATAAACCCATGTAAGAATTGAACAGACTCATCATTGCTTAACCATGGTGTTCTAGTGATGGAACGGTGTTTTCAGCGTGAGTTGACCATAAGCCAATATATAGGCTTGAAGTTGTTATTTACTAAAATTTGCTTAAAT
>CM042162.1:83615936-83620936 GCA_023376005.1 Doryteuthis pealeii
TATCAGTCAAGAGTGGTTCCCCTTTGTTTATGCTAGACTTATAGGAAATAACCTTATCTTTTTATCTATATATTAATACGCTTGTTCTTTTATCTTCCGACCGTTATCATCTTGCAACACCTTCTTGGTAAAAATGAGACCGTTCAAATCGTCCAAAATAAAATGCAAAAATGTAAATCTTGATTATCTGGTGTTGCTTATCTGCCAAATTCTCATTTCTTATGATTGTCGTCAACTCAGCTCAATAATGGATCATTCCGTTTTTATCATAAAGGAAGAAAAGGAAGGAAAAGGACATGCTACACAGAAAAAATATATTAAGAAATAAAGAAAGATAGATAGAGAGAGAGAGAGAGAGGAAGAAAGAGAGAGAGAAAGAGAGAGAGAGTAGGAGAAAGATAGAGGGAGGTGTTGATAGTGCGGAAGTGATAACGCTAATCTGTTTCAATTGAACATAATGAGACGAAGGTATTATATACCCTACCTTTTGAACATTAATGGGTATGCCCCAATCCTCATAAATACTGGAGTATTATACTGATTGGGTAGTCGTATACCACTAGCAGTGGTTTACCGTTATTCACGCCGCTGGCGAGTAGTGTATTTTGTTAATATTATACAAATGCCATTTCATTTTCAACCTCCGTTTGGTTATTTCTCATTTAGTTTCCTTTATTAGGTTACTGCAGCCGCATTGATATCAATATTGAGCTGCTCAGCTCCTGTGCGGCACGTGTTGGAGGCCAGATCTTCCACCACCCAACCAACCAACCATCCTAATCCGTAATGGTAAAAAAAAGAAACAAACAAATAAACGAATGAATAATTGATAGCCTCATTGAAACTGGAAGCAAAGGAAATCACCCGGCCTGGGGTTAAGAGAACCTCTAATTGGAGAATCGTTCTTCTGTTGGAGACTTGAAACAATCAAGTTTGTATAGATAATGCTCAAAGCGGTCAGTGTAGAGACATTCCGGAAACTTTAGACTTTATACGAAAATATTGATAACGCTTCGATGTATGCTCTAGTTTGTTTTGTTCCTTATTAAGAATCAGAAGATTAACAGTGCACAGAAAAAGATTTATAAAAGATAAATGCATAGGTAGATAGATAGATATTTACTGACAAATATATACATAGATATGAACAAATAAATATATATATATATATATATATATATATATATATATATATATATATATATAGAGATAGATAGATAGATAGATAGATAGATAGGAGCAGAATTGAATACATATAAATATGAAGAGAGATAGATATTTACAGACAGATATATACATAGATAAGAACAAACTTAAATATATAGATAGATAGATACATAGAGAGAGAGAGAGAGAGAGAGAGAGAGAGAGAGAGAGAGAGAGAGAGAGAGATGAACAGAATTGAATATATAGATAAATATGAAGATAGATTGATATTTACAGACAGATATATACATAGATAGGAACAAACTTGAATAGATAGATAGATAGATAGATAGATAGATAGATAGATAGATAGATAGGAACAGAATTCAATATATTATATAAATATGAAGATTGATATTTACAGACAAATATATACATAGATAGGAACAAACTTAAATGGATAGATAGATAGATAAACAGATAGATAGACAGATAGATAGATAGATAGATAGATAGATATGAACAGAATTGAATATATAGATAAATATGAAGATAGATAGATATTTACAGACAAATATATACATAGATAGGAACAAACTTAGATAGATAGATAGATAGATAGATAGATAGATAAATAGGAACAGAATTGAATATATAAATAAATATGAAGAGAGATAGATATTTACAGACAGATATATACATAGATAGGAAAAAACTTAAATAGATAGATAGACAGATAGATAGATAGATATAAACAGATTTATATATATATATAGATACGATCAAACTTAGATATATCGATATATAGATAGATATGTGAAGAAAAATGGAAGTGAATTCGACAATATGTAATATTGTAAAAATTGAAAGAACACAAACGAATAATGTTTATCTCTAATGTTTATCTATAGATAGATATTTACAGAATTTAATATATAGATGGATATAAACAAATTTGAATAGATAGATAGATAGGTAGATAGATAGATAGATAGATTGATAGATATGAATAGACTTGAATATATTGATAGATATGAACAAACTTAGATCGATCGATAGATAGATAGACAGATAGATATTTACAGAATTAAATTAAAATGGGTATATACAAACATATTCAGAAATGTCATGATGATGAAATGTCATTTCTGATATGCACCTCTGATGATGAAGTTTATACTTCGAAATCGATAAGACAAAAATAACATCTTTTTGTTTTTAGTTTTTATACGCATTGTAATTGCCTTCAAATTATTAATATATATATATATATATATATATATATATATATATATATATATATATAAAGATAGATGAGGTTGAAGCCTTGCACTCTAATTGCAGAGTTTGGTTTAATTGTTTAACGGCATATCAACCTCAGTGGGTCATTTAATGCCGATAAAGTTTTGAAATAAATCAATTCTTAATGGATAATACAATTTTTTTATAAATACATTTTTCTATTTAACCCATAGATGGGACCCTAACAGGTACTACCACTCCGGGTCAGAGTGGACCAGGAAGCAATGGTGATGAAGGGGTGCTCCACATTCCCCAAACCTCCAGAACTGGAACCTCACCATCAGATAGAGTTTAACGTCATTCCCAGGACATGTAGACCCGCAGCCACCGCCTTCTAGCACCCATATGATAAAAGGGGTTGGGGCTTGCCATAAAGGCAATAGGGTTGGGAAAATCATATAGGTGCTAGGGCTTGACGTGGCCAGCCGATTGATCGGAGGGGGCCTCTCCGACCGGCCGTCTAGCCCAAGACAGGGCCAAAGTGGAGTATTGCATGTCATGAACTGCTCATCCACCAGGGCTCTAACCTTAAGCATCACGGGTCGCCACCCACGACCAACAGGTGGCCCCATTGGGGGAGTCTTACCCCTCTGCAGAGGTGCAGTCGGTGCATTCTAACGCCCCAGCCGACAGGGTGGTAATTGCAGAGTGTTACCAAAATCCTTTACCAATTGTATTGTTAGTCAATTTGAAAGTGGAATGAATCAGCTTTAAATACCATCAAAATTGTAACTTGCAGGTTTGACTTTAAATTGTGTGAACATAAATATGTTCAGATAAACTAATGCAAATAATAGGAAAGATCTATTAGGAAACATGGATGGCATTTTGCCCTTCTTAAGAGAATTAAAGATATAACGAGAATCAGATATTAAATACACGCAATAAACTACGAGGTTGAGTTAAAGAGTAATGCCATTTTGTTTTAGAACCCGTTCACAATGGGACACCAACACACCCACGTTTATATATATAGTAATAATCATCGAAATTTGTAATGGAGCAAAAGAATATAAATTATTCATATAAAAACATCCTTATAACAAATAGGATTAGAATAGTTAATATATATATATATATATATATATATATATATATATATATATATATATATATATTACAGTCGTAGGAAACGGACTCATCAAATCTTGAACGAGACTGTTTGCATTTCACATAGCACTAATACCCTTGGGAAACGTAGGAATCTAACTATTCTCCCTTCAGCTATGGGTAAATATTAGTGCAGACTGAGCTCTTTAACCTTGGCTAGGTAACTAGACTTGGTGAAAGAAAACTCGGAATTCAAACCCGTGAAACCCCGCTTAAGAAATTGTCCTTGTGTCACATCCTGCTCGTGCAGAGGTATTGGTAAATATATATATATAAAGGGAAGCTGTTGTCGTCTTGTAGAGCAGGTGCTGTCAAAATTCATTATAGATTGTATTGTTTGGTAATCCCGTAAGTGGAAGGGACCGGTTATAAAGAGCCTCAAAATTGGAAGCTGCACGTTTCGCCGTAAATTGCGTGAACGTTAATTCATTAATAATTGAAGCAACCACCGGATCACGTTCAGATAAAACCTTGACCAGAAAGGAAGGAGGTTTCAAGTGATAGAATCAAGGAATAGATGAGGAATGACCTGATGGCCAACAACTAGAGTTCAAAGTCTGGTCCCGGTTTCTGAAGTTTGTAATGGTTAGAGTAGTAGGAAATGGACTCGTCGACGCGTTTGCATTTCGCATAGCACTAATACCCTTGGATAAATTATACAGCATCCTACTCTCCTTCCAGTTATGAGTAAATAAGGCAGACTGGGCTCTTTAACCTTGGTTAAGGCAACCAGTCTAGGAGAAGAAAAACTCTGAATTAAAACTCCGCTTAAAAATTGACCTTGTGTCACATCCTGCTCGTGTGGAGGTTTGGTAAATATGTTATGGTTTGAGAGCTTGACTAGTAGACTATTGTTAGTGAGTTCGATTCTCACTTAGTGTCCCATTCTTCCGGCTTTGTCCTAAACTAAGCTAAACTTAGTAAATAATTCCCTATATTTCTGCGACATTTCTTCCAGTTGTATTGTTAGTATTATTTTCTGTTGTTTTTCTTTTCATTTTCTTGTTTTTGTTGATTTTCTATTTTTACATATGTTGCAACTGCTATTATTGACTGCTATAATTAATTTTTCTTTGCTCTTTTTTCTGTATTCTTTGAGTTATTATCATTATTATATGAGTTTTTCACATCAGCATTAGCTGATGGTATTTCACTGGAGTATAAGTGAGAACAAATCTTCTCATATCTCCAGGACTCTTCCGAGTATTCTAGCCGATTGCAGCAATGAAGTAGTCTGGATGGTCTCAATTCTTCCTCTGATTCCCAGTTCCTCCAGTCTTTTTTTCCATTTTTTTTTGGGGACCGTTCCAAGTGCACCAACTACAATTGGTATCACTTTCACCCTCATATTCCACAACTTTTTCCAATTCTCTGGCAAGGTACAGGTATTTGTCTATCTTTTCGTTTTCCTTCAGCTTCAACCTGCGATCCGCTGGAACCAC
>CM042162.1:83625936-83648436 GCA_023376005.1 Doryteuthis pealeii
GGCCATTTCTGAAAACAGTCTCTGAAGATAAAGTTACTTTGAAATCGATAAGACTAAACATCTTTTTGTTTTTATTTTATACACATTGTAATTGCCTTCCTATCATTGATATGGTGGCGGCAGAATCTCCATAGAGGATTGTAGATGTCAGAAGTCACTTTGATACAACATCATGAAGCTAAGAGGTCCAGAAGAAAGCAACGGCAACAAAGCATCGGCACATCATCTACAGGGACAACTTCAAATGCAAAATCTGTGGTCGAGAATGTTTTACAAACATCGGACTTCACAGTCACAGGAGGCGCTGCAACTTCAGGGACACATAAAAAAAAACGTTATCATAATCTTTCGAGACTGAATTGCCAATGATGAATGATCATTAATATATAATAACATATTTAACAATGCTTCAAGCAAATTACCAATTACGAATATTTTAGAATTAAATAGATCTCTGATTCATATAAATTATGGATAAATTCTTGCATCAATGATCATGTACGGCTACACCGTACAAGATTTTTCTTTTTCGGTTACTTCCGTGATGTTAAATCGGCTATTTCCGTGATGATAATTCGGCTCGGCTGCTCCTGTGCGCGTGGATATTGTTCGAAATTCTTTTAATTTTTACTATAAATATAGCCTTGCTCGGCATAGTGAAATAAAGTTTTTTTTTATAGTATCTTTGAAGCATTGTGTGTATGTGTAATATAAAGATTTTTGAAGGCAATTTACAATGCAATATATGTTGAAAATTATATTTATTTAACTTTTTTTTTTTTTTCAAAACTAAATATTTTCGGAAAGTAAAATTCCATCCTCAGAGTTATTGAAAGTACTAGGTGTTTTTTTATAGTACTTATCCCACGGCGATATTGTAATCATCTGTTGTTTTAAGAAGTTGAGGAACAATCTCCACGCGCACAGGAGCAGCCGAGCCGAATTAATATCACGGAAATAGTCGATTTAACATCACGGAAGTAACCGAAAAAGAAAAAAAATGTTTCAAATATACGGTGTTCCTCAACTTCTTAAAACAACAGATGATTACAATATCACTGTGGGATAAATACTATAAAAAAACACCTAGTGAAACGATTAGAGGATAAGCTAGATGAGAGGTTCATAAGAATGACCCGTGCTATCATAAACAAACCGAGGAAACAGCACCCCACAAGAAAACAGACGAATAAGACAAACAAATGCTGGACACTGCGGATGCTGGATACCGCAAAGAGGACCTCCCTAAGGAGGTGATTAATAAGAAAGTTTGGAGAGAGATATCCGTCCTGCCATTACGACCTTATGATACACACACACACACACATGGACTCGTCGACCCGAGTTCAAATCCCGGGTGTGGTAATTGCATTTCACTTAGCGCTAATACCCTTGGGAAAGGTATGAATCCTACTCTCCCTCCAGCTATGGATAAATAGTAGGGCAGACTGGACTCTTTAACCTTGGTTAAGCAACCGGTCTAGGAGAGGGAAAACTCTGAATTCAAACCTGTTAAACTCCGTTAAAAAATTGACCTTGTGTCACATCCTGCTCGTGCGGAGGGGTTGGTAAATATATATGACACACACATACACAGATATATAAATATATATATATATATATATATATATATATATATATATATGTGTGTGTGTGTGTGTGTGTGTGTGTGTGTGTGTGTGTGTTTGGGCAGCATTCTTTCATTTATACATGTAGAATTAAACAAAAGACACATCTCCTGTTTAACAATTTTATTTTTGATCTTTTCGAGTTTTCTGGCCAACTTTTTAATATTTGAGTGGAATTCGTGGATAAGTCCACCAAAGTTCAGGTCCCTATGATGGCACTTCGAAGTGCCGAAAGTACTCGGGACTTGAACTTTGGTGGACTTATCCACGAATTCCACTCAAATATTAAAAAGTTGGCCAGAAAACTCGAAAAGATCAAAAATAAAATTGTTAAACAGGAGATGTGTCTTTTGTTTAATTATATATATATTATATATATATATATATATATATATATATATATATAAATGCAGAGACAGAGAGAGAGAGAGAGGTGGGGAGTAAAGAAGTATTCAGTCACCTTTAAAGATGACCATTTTACAACTTAAAATAAGCTATTTAATCTTGGTTAAGCAACCTTTCTAGAAGAAAAACTCTAAATTCAAACCGTTTAAACTCTACTTAAGAAATTAACCCTATGTCACATCATACTCGTGTGGAGGGATTGGTATATCTATATTCATCAAAACTTTTCTACAGCATTTTTCATTGTAGTACCATAAGCAGTTAATAAAAAAGGGCTCAATATATCTCGTAAAATATAAAGCATTAATAGTTGTAAAAAGTTTTTCTCTCCACTCAGTTTCGGTGTTCAAGAGAAGGTGAACTTTGAACACCGAAACCGTGGTAGAGAGAAAACCTCTTTTTACAACTATATATATATAAGGTGTGTCAAAAAAGTATCAATATTTTTTGTACTTTTTGACACACCTTGTATTCTGAAAAAATTAACATTCTATTCATTGTTCATTTGTATCTTGGTAAATACAGCTTCAATCTCGATACTTTTACGACACACGTTATATATATATATATATATATATATATATATATATATATTACTTAAGAAATTAAGCTTGCGCCACATCCTATTCATGTGGAGAGATTGGTATAAACACACATACATACACAGTCACATACAGTTACACACACTCACAAACACACACATACACACACACACACACACACACATATATATATATATATATATATATATATACTAGCAAAAGTACCCGGTCTATGAACGGATTTTTTAAAAAAGGGAGGGAGGGAGAAAGAGAAAACGGGGGTAAGAGAGAGAATATGATTTATCAAATTTTTAAATAAGTGAGGAAACGGATGAATCAAATTTTAAAAATCACTGATAATTCGTATAGTACAATATTTGTTTAATTTAAGGAAATATTTCTCTTCCTGTTTACATTTAAAATCTCATTCTTTTTAATGTTTTCCTAAACTTGTGCATTTTGAAATATATCTTTTTCAAAGATGTTTTGTATATATGAGAAAAATTTAAATTCAATTGCTTGTTGCGTTAAAGTGATAAAAATAAATTCGTTTAGTTTATTTTCTTTTTTATCCCTAAAAAGTAACAATTTAATGGAGTTAAGTATTAAACTTCCTTATTTATTTAGATCTGTCGGCTGTGACTGTAAAATACGCCGACTGCACCTCCGTTGAGGAGTAAGAATTAGATATTTACAATTGTCCGTATTCCATTTTTTTAAAATAAAAGTGTTTTATTTATGTATTCATTTACTTATTTATAAACCTCTTTTGTACATACGAATTAATCAGTTTAATAGCAGACAGTGCGGCTGTCCAAAGCTAATTTTTTTTAACTCGCTGTAAAAAACGATTCAATCAATAAAAACACATACAAATTACATATTCAGAAAGATTTTCTTTTCTTTCTTACCATATAAATATTTTAAAGATTGGACCATAAATAGGCGAGAGATTCTGAGCTGAACGACCTAGACTGTCATTTTGTCAACAAAGTTTGTTCACTAAACTGCTGGTATCGCTATAATAGGACAATATTTTATTAGCAGGAAGAGCTGGTATAGGGACAGTTCCGCAAATTGGTTGATTTTGGTTTAGTTAATAAATTATATCCCTTAATTAGTAAAAATCAATAACAAAGTTTGCCGTGTTTCTTAGTTAGAAGAATATTAATGTGTATGCAAGATTTTGAATCTGAGTGACTCCCCGTTTTGGAGTTATACGTCGATACGTACACACCAAACTTCCTTATATATATTATATATATATATATAATATATATAAACTATATATATAAACTATATATATATATATATATTATATATATATATAATATATATATATATATATATCGAGGAAATACGAGATCACGTTTCCTGAACAGAAATGAAACTTTTATCTCAAAGACTTTTTCCAAGACTTGATAGCATTTTTTTAGGTAGATACAGTAGACTAGTATCGAATTTTAGATTATTTAAGTTAGCTGCCTTTTATAGGGCGTCCTATGTTTTTCCTGTCGCGACTAAATGATAATAGTCCCCCGTCAGCTTTAGGAGACACTGTCAGCATTTGTTGTACGTATCTAGTTTAGAGTTCTGTGTTTGTATTCGACTTTTCGTTACCCCCACGGGGATATCCGATGCGGGAATTGCTTTTCGTCCATATTGCCAAAAGGAAATGTATACTTACTGGTCTTTTGTGATTGGTCCAAACATTTTTGCAACGGGAGAGAGTAAGGAGGAAAGTGTTGAAGGAGAGTAAGGAGCTAAGTGTTAGAAAGGAGAACCGGGTGTAAAGGAGATGGAAGGTTCAGTGCAAAGTGGCACAGGTTAATTATCGATTGTTCTTATTCGCAGTGAAAATAGAGAAATGAATTGAAAATAGATGAGAAAGAATATTATAGAAATAGACGAAGTGAAAGTGAAAGTGGGAAAATAAAAAGAACAACATGAGGAGTAGGAGGAGTTGTCGATTTAGAGGGAAAGGAAGGGGAGAATAAAGTGAAAAGAAAATTGAGAAAAGAAATGAAAATAAAAGAGGAGAAAGAATATTGCAGAAATAGGTAAACTGAAAGTGAAAGTAAAGTGAATGGAAGTAAATAAAAAGAAAAAAGTGAGGAGTAGGAGGAGGAGACGATTTAAAGGAAAGGAAGGGGGTGAAAGGGAAAAGAAATGGTAATAATAAACATGAGAAATTGGGAAATAGGGTACATATAGCATAGGTGTCGTAGGAAATGGACTCGACGAACCGAGTTCAAATCCTGGATCAGGCTGTATGCATTTCACATAGCGCCAATACCTATGGGAAAGGTATACATCCAGGTATTCTCTCTCTAGCTATGGGTTAACAGTATGGAAAACTGTGCTCTTTAAGTAGAAGGAAAACTTTAAATTCAACCCCTCCAATTCCCGCTTAAGAAATTGACCCTGTGTCAAATCCTGCTCATGCGAATGTTGGTTGGTTGGTTGGTTGGTTGGTTGGTTCATTATGTGGTTGGATTTTTGTCAGGTCTTAGTTATCTTCTGCCGAAGACATTTTTGTTTCATTCATCTTAATGAGGTATTCAGTTATTTTTTGAATACATTTGTTTATCTCTTCAACTTATAGATGGAACCCTATCAAGTACTACAAATCGATAATGTCAAAGTGAACCTGGGAGTAATATTAATGAGCTCTAGAATATAAACTTTACTACTAGATGTTTAAAGTCATACCCAGGACATTAAAATATGCATTACACACACACACACACACACACACACACACGCACACACACACACACACACACACACACATATATATATATATATATATTAAATTGACATATTTATTCTGTTTTTGGTTTTCCTGAATATAGGGGCCGGGTTAGCTCAGTCGGTTGAGTGTTCGGCTAGAAACCACAAGGTTCCTAGGTCGATTCCGGTCCCCGCCAATTCAGCAGATCTGTGCAGTAAAGTAAGGAACTGATGGTAGGTGTGGCGCCCCACCTCAGATGCTAAAAACAATCTCCTTGGTCTAGCGCTATTGAAAAGGGGATAGACTCCCTCGCTGACTGGCTGATACCGACTTTAGGCCTCCCCGTTGACTTTACTTATATATATATATATATATATATATATATATATTCAGGAAAACCAAAAACAGAATAAATATGTCAATTTAATTTTCCGTATTCTCTCTGATTTATTCTTAATGTTTCGAGATAAAATATCTTCAGAAAAAGAACACTGTTATGGCATTTTTAGTTAAATGATCTTTTTTTTTTAAATGTTACAGATGGTATTGTTTTATAACTGAAGATGAGATTTTATCTCGAAATATTATGAATAAATCACAGGTTAACAAACAACACCATTGTTACCTTATTTTTTCTTTACACCTGCATTGTCATAGCCTTCAAAATCAACCTCCAAACCAATATATATATATATATATATATATATAATATATATATATATATATATATATATATATTTGGAGGATATGTGCTTAATTGAAGTCATACCTAATTTTGAAAATTAATTAGTTAATAATTAATGAATTTAGGCGGGTATATATGTTCAAATGTAAGGCTAAACAAATCGAGAAAATGTCAATCCCTGAATGTACATTTCGACATTTCGACATGTCAATCCCTGAATGTACATTGACATTTTCTCGATTTGTTTAGCCTTACATTTGAACATATATGCCCGCCTAAATTCATTAATTATTAACTAATTAATTTTCAAAATTAGGTATGATTTCTATTAAGCACATATCTTCCAAAAATTGTCGGCTAAAAAGCCATATCAAATAAACACATTGTTTGTTTACTTACTCTCTCATATATATATATATATATATATATATATATATATATATATATATGCTCGAACCATGTTTTCTGGTGCATTTTCATCTAATTGAAACTTTCGTTTGAATTTTTAATAACCAGTAACTGTGATAAATTCTCATTTTGATTGAAGACTAAAGTGGAATAGGCTTTCATTATTTGAGTTATATTCTTCCATTCTCAGAGGCCAAAATCTTCATATCAAAGTTTCAATTGAATGAGATGTTTCACTGAATGACATATAGAAACACAAAAATCAAATGTCTCCCATTGAAACTTGCAACGGGGAATAATGAATAGCTGCGTCTCCGCTGACAAACGCTGCAATTCATTTTGGCAAAAGTCAGCGTCCCGAGTTTATGTTTTCATTGATGATACCAATTAAAACGCATTTGAAAATCTCGCGTCTCTAACTTTGATAAAAAGAATCTTTTGGTTGGGATATTATTTGATGATGTTTTCAATGTTTACAAAAGCCACCATACAATATGTTGTATACACTAGCAAGTATATGCGTTTTAATGTAATGAAATATATTGAATTAGAATGACAAAAGAATTTAAATAAGAATGCATATAAAAAAGATTACACTTATTTTAATTATATTTCAGTTGGTTTCTATATAAAATCAGTCAGAGAATTGATTTTAATACGTTGGAGAATAAAAATAATAATATTAGAGATCAATAACACCTACCGATAAGGAACCACAAGGTTCCGTGTTCGATACCGTCCCTCGCCAACTCAGCATATGAGTAGCACAGGGATCGGTGTGGTAAATTGAGGAACTGATAGTAGGGGTTGCACTCTACCTAAGACGCCAAAATTGTTTGTTTTTTTTGGGGGGGTACTGAAAATGTGGCACTGGGAACAACTGAATATTGAAAAGTGTACTAGGAAAATAATTTTTATAAAACCAGACAAACAAACGATTCATATATATATATTATATATATATATATATATATATATATATATATATATATATGTCTGTGTGTGTGTGTGTGTGTGTGTGAGGGAAGTGTTGTTATGGGTCCAACGGGAGAAACTTGAATATTTCATAAAAGAGAAGGTCCGTAAAATGGTTTATGTTTTAAAAAAAATATTTTATTATTATTTTACATTAGTGACACGTGTTTCAGGTCTTCTAATATATTCTCCATGCGTTAGAGAGAGAGAGAGAGAGAGAGAGCGAGAGGGGGGGTCGGTAGAACCACAAGGTATATGTTCGATACCCGCCCTCGCCAACAGCGTATTAGTAGCACAGGGGATCTGTGCGGTAAAGTAATGAGCTGATGGTAGGTATGGCGCTCCACATCAGACGAAAAAACAATCTCATTGCTCTAACGCTAGAGAAAAGGAAATTCCCCTCGCTGATTGGCTGATACCAGCTTTAGGCCACCACGACGATTTTTACTTTATATATATATATATATATATATATATATATATATATATGAATATACACCCACACCAATTGACCCATCAACCACTGTTACCGCCCCAGCACTTCAAACAAACATCCTCTACCCCTCCATTTCAACTGATCCTACCCAAAACTCCCCGCCTCCTTAGCTCACATCACTACACACTCACCCCCTTGACCTCCCGGCACCGCCACCACACCACATGTATTTAAACGTATGCTTTGCTTTAATAAAGTCTCAGATGGCTGAGGAAGTCTGTGAATACAGACGAAACGTATCACCTGTGACTTGTTTTGAGTTGATCATTTCTTGACCACTTTCCTTCTATCTACAGCATATATATATATATATATATATATATATATATATATATATATATATATATATATACTATTGTGGTTGTGGAGACTGACTTAATGGATAATTAACAGTAACTAGAGATTAAATAAATTTCTTGTCATTACCTCCGAAACCTCAACAGGTTATATTTCGAAGCATTGTACACACTATCTATACATTAATAAGCTAGTACGTATTCACGTATGCCACGCCCTGTCATCACCTCAGATAAATAATAGACCATTCCGTTTTGATTCATAAGATTTGAATGCATTTGTTCAAATGTTAAGCCCTCAGATAAATAATAGATCAGATTGTCGTAATTGAGAGGAAAAAAAACTGAAGAAAAATAATGTGCTACCCGTCAGAGGAGAAAGAAAGAAAGAAAGAAAGAAAAAGAACTAGAGAAAGAAAGAAAGAAAGAAAGAAAGAAAGAAAAGAAAATCAGAGCAAATAAGGGAAAAAGAAGATAAAAGAGAAAAAGATTAATATACTTTTTACATATTGAACTATTTTACAATAACTCTTAAGTAGACATATCAAACGCTGTAATAGTCAAATTATCATACCTTGGTATATCTACGGTTCCAGCTAGTTATCGTCAACTTTCGCAGGTAATTTCTATCATTTCGATTTTTCGGACTATTGTCCTCATCTTTATTGTTATTTACACAACGTTTCGGTCGATGTGACCACCAGCCTTCTTCAGGTGTTACATGTCGAATTCGGGAACCTTCTCTTAATCGCAAATTACGATTAATTAGAACCAATTTAAATGTAATTTTTTTCCAAACATAACTTATTTCTATAACTATGGAATAATTTAGTATAACTTTTGTGTCATTAAACTAAACAGTAAAAAGGTATTTGGAGACAAACATTGATTCGCTCAGCTTTAGTAATATATATATATATATATATATATATATATATATATATTAGTCACATTTCATTGATTATGGATTTTCTTATTTTGATAAATAAGTCTTTGTTCTTTGGATTCTGTTATGACGGAAGTTATTTTTCTTTTCTGTCGGATTATTTGTAGAAATGACGAATATCGCTTCCTATATATATATCGCTTCCTATATATATCGCTTCTATATATATATATATATATATATATATGTATGTGTGTATGTATGTATGTATATTGACAAAGGTTCACCATCAATATATATATATATATATATATTTTTATATATATATATGTTGATGATGAGTCTTTGTCTTGATGAAAAGAGTACCAGAAGACAGGAATATCGACTACGCAATTTTTCTTCCCCGTTATTGGATCTGAGAGGTTGGGGTGATGAAGAGAAGCCGTCCGATTTTCGGTAAAGATGGACAAGGTAAATAGTAAATCAATTTGCGAGATGTTGAAATAAAAAACCAAAAAACAAAAGGGTTGATGTTGACAACTGTAAGTAAAAGTAGTTAAATAGTTACATATCTCCTTATATTTTCTTTCTTTCCTTCTTTCTTTCTTTCTTTCTTCTTGGCGGGTAAATTGCCGTCTCTACGAGCAGATCAAGCAGTGCATATAATAATTATTAGAGAGTCGGTATAACCACAAGGTATATGTTCGATACTGGCCCTCGCCAACAGCGTATGAGTCGGTAGAGCGTTCAGCCAGAAACCACGAGGTTCCTTGTTCGATACTGGCCCTTGCCAATAGCGTATTAGTAGCACAGGGGATCTGTGCGGTAAAGTAAGGAGCTGATGGTAGTTGTGGCGCTCCACCTCAGACGAAAAAACAATCTCCTTGCTCTAACGCTTGAGAAAAGGAGATTTCCCTCGCTGATTGGCTGATACCGACTTTAGGCCACCCCGACGATTTTTACTATATATATATATATATATATTATTATATATATATATATATATATACTGTTGTGGTTGTGGAGACTGACTTAATGGATAATTAAAGTAACTAGAGATTAAATAAATTTCTTGTCATTACCTCCGAAACATCAACAGATTATATTTCGAAGCATTGTACACACTATCTATACATTAATAAGTGAGTACGTATTCACGTATGCCACGCCCTGTCATCACCTCAGATAAATAATAGACCATTCCGTTTTGGTTCATAAGATTTGAATGCATTTGTTCAAATGTTAAGCCCTCAGATAAATAATGGATCTCTACGAGCAGATCAAGCGGTGCATATAATAATTATTCTATTTTGTATTGACAATAAAACGGAAAGCGTTTTTTTTTTTGTCCATTTTAGGCCAATCAGTTGGATCCAGTTGTTGTATACCATTATTTAGAGCTCTTCATTATTTCAAAAGATCCAGATCAAACACGCGTGTGAGAATTTAGTTTCAACAGACACATCGTCATTGAAACCGTTCTGTTCAGTGCCCAACTAAAATCTGACTTTCCTAAACTCTTTCTCACGTTCGCGCGGGCCAATCGGAAGAAGAGGTCAACAATGGGTTAAAAAGTGTAAATCATTTTTCCTTTGTCTTTCCAATCCGTTTTGTTTGAAATGGCAATGCATTTTTATAGTAATTCATTTTCCATGACTTTTTATAGTAAATGATTTACAATGATTTTTATAGCAAATTATGTGCAAGGTATTTTTTATAGTAATTCATGTTCAGTGCATTTTAATAGTAAATATTTTACAATACATTTTTATAGTAAATCATGTACAATGCATTTTCTTTAGTAATTCCTTTGAAATGCATTTTTTATAGTAATTCATTCTCAATGCATTTTTATAGTAAATGTTTTTTAATAATTTTTTATAGTAAATCAGGTGCAATGCATTTTTATAGTAATTCATTTTCAATGCATTTTTATAGTAAAACTTTTATAATACATTTGTATAGTAAATTATGTGCAATGCATTTTTATAGTAATTCCTTTGAAATGCATTTTTATAGTAATTCATTTTCAATGCATTTTTATAGTAAATCTTTTATAATATATTTTTATGGTAAATAATTTGTCATGCATTTCGATAGTAAATAATTTTCAATGTATTTATATGATAAAGGATTTCCATATGAGATTTGTGAATTAATATAAAATGTTGTTGAACAAATTTCCCCTCTTCTTCTCTTCTCTTCTTCTTCTTCTTCTTCTTCTTCTTCTTCTTCTTCTTCTTCTTCTTCTTCTTCTTCATTCATTCAACCTCCTATTTTCCTGCTCCCACTTCTCTCACATTTCACCTGTTTCTTCTCATTATTTTTTACTTTCCCTAGAAAGTTGATAAAGTGAAAACGAGAAATCGATAAAGGAAATGTCCATGCTATTTCACGTTGATATTTTACACACACACACACACACACACACACACACACACACACACACAGACAGACACCCAGGCACACATACACATAAACACACACGCAGGCACACACACATACATATATAATATATACGTGCGTTTGTGTCTGTGTATACATGTGTGTACATTTATATATTTATATAATGTATATATACCTATCTATATACGTATGTGAAAATATATATATATATATATATATATACGTGTATATATATATATATATATTATATATATATATATATATATATATATATATATATATATCCGTGTATATGTAGAGATAGATTCTATATATATACGTGTATATATATTAGGTATATTACGTTTCTGTATATATGAATATATGTGTATATGTACATATATATATATACGAGTGTATATACAGAGACATGTACGTCTATACATGTATATATATGTATATGTTAATATATGTACACGTATATTTATATACATATATATAAATTATATATATATATGAGTGTATATACATGTGTGTGCATATACATGTTTGTCTATCCATGTATATATATGTATATGTTAATATATGTACACGTGTATATATATATATATATTATATATATATATATATATATATATATATATATACATAATTGCGTGTATATATGTGTGATTTCATATACACGTGTGTATATATATATTCGTGTATATATATGTATGTATGTATATATACGTACATAAATATATGTATATATACATATGTGTGTGTGTGTGTGTGTGTGTGTGTGTGTGTGTGTGTGTGTGTGTGTGTGTGTGTACACAAAGTCGTAATTGGCCCACTATGAGGCATTAAGTGTTGCTGTGAAGGTTATCCAAGTTTCGGAGAAAAGACTCAGCTGTTAAGGATTCGTTTTTAAACAGAAAATTTTTGACATTTATCCCGAACCTCTATCGTGCTGAATATTCCTTGGTGGCAGAGAGAGAGAGAGAGAGAGAGAGAGAGAGAGAGAGAGAGAGAGAGAGAGAGAGAGAGAGAGAGAGAGTTGGGTGATGTGGGGATGAGAGGAGTAGAGACTTTTAATGAGCCAATAGAAATATTCAAAATTGAAAAAAAAAATTAAAATAAAAAGATTTCATCAAAAAATAAATAAGTAATCAGTTTTGCAAGCACCCCCCACCCCGGCCCGCCTATTTTGATTTGAAGTAGTAAACATTTGTGTAGGTTGTTCTTCTTGGAGTGATATCACATATATAATTATTTACATATGATAGAAAATTGATATAAATGGTAATATTGATATTCCTATTATATTAGTATGAAATCACATATAGGATTTATATCTATCAATAATGGAGATTCGCTTCCGGTTTTTGTCTGTAACAAAAACTACGTCACTGTTTACATCACATTACCCAAAATCGTCATAACATAGAATAAATACACTGAAAATTTGAACATGCAACATTAGACAGTTCTCATTGTTTTTTAAAACAAGTTTTAATAAATACATGACTGGTATTATATATCTATAAATAGTTTGTTTTATTTTAATACATATTTAAAGTTTACATTTCAAATTGTTTTATTTTTTATTCCTTTAATGAATTTGATGATTTTACTTACTTAGGGTACAAACTCTCTGACATTGAATTTTTTACTCCCGCCCCTCAGGCAATATGTTTCAAAAATCTATTTTATTTTGTACTAGTTCATATTATATTAGTATGAAATCACAGATAGGATTTATATATATCATATGGAGGCGTGTGGTCAAATGGTTAGAGTCGTAGGAAATGGACTCGTCGACCCGAGTTCAATTCCTAGAGGAAGCTGTTTGCATTTTACATAACGCTAATATCCTTGGGAAAGGTATGAATCCAATTTTCCCTCCAGCTATAGGTAAATAGCAGGGAAGACTGGGCTCTTTAACCATGGCTAGGAGAAGGAAAACTGAATTAAAACCTGTTAAACTCCGCTTAAGAAATTGACCTTGTGTCACATCCTACTCGTACGGAAAATTTGGTAAATATATATATATATCATAGAAAATCAATATTCCTATTATATTAGTATTAAATCACAGAAAGGATTTATATAGGTGATATATATATATTTACCAACTCCTGCACAGGATGCGACACAACACAAGCGAAGTTTGACTTAAGAGTTTTCCTTCTCCTAGACAAGGCTGAAGAGCCCAGTCGGCCCGACTATTTACACCTACCTGGAGGGAGATTAGTTGAATTCATACCTTTTCCAAGGGTATTAGCGCTATGTGAAATGTAAACAGCCTCGTCCAGAATTTGAACTCGTGTCGTCGTGCCCATTTCCAACGACGATAGCCATTACAAAATGTGCCTCCATATATGAGATATAAAATTAAGTTTAAAATTAATATATATATTAAGATATATATATATATATATATATATATATATATATATATATATATGTGTGTATGTGTGTGTGTGTGTGTATGTGTGTGCGTGTGTGTGTGTGTGTGTGTGAGTATATATATGAAACTAATATTCATATTCACATTATATCAATATGATATCACAGATATGATTCCTCTATATATATGATATAAAATTAATATTCATAATCATAGTATATCATATGATATCATTCGTATATATGATATAAATCAATAATAATATTGATACTGATATTATATCTATATGATATCTCTGATATTTTTCATATAAATAATATGAAATTAATATTCATATTCATATTAATAACGGTATAATATGATTTATATATATTTGATCCCTAGTCCATTATATATATATATATATATATATATATATATATATATACTGTACGCTATTTTCTAACCTCTAGGCATTAAGTATCCCCAGATGTGTTGAATGTCGTGAAAAATAATCAAGATGTATCAAGAAGTGACGGCAAATATCATTTACCTGTAAATCCCACCAGATAACATAGCCGTGTCGGTGGGGCTTAGAATTCACTGACTCGCCTGCTGAATAGTAAGACCCCTCCAAAAACAGGAGTGTCCTAGGTGTGACCCTAATCAGTATCTGTAAGGTAGGTTTTAGTTCTGAATAACTGAGGAGTGTGTATTTATCAAGTCTCTATGCGCAAGTGTGATTTTTTTCAGTGTATTTTAACAGGGTTGAATTGAATGTTTTCCTTCTCCTTGACGGGTTGCCATAACAAGGTTAAGGAGCCCAGTCTGACCTACTATTTACCCATAGCTAGAGCGAGAATAACTGGATACATACCTTTCCCAAGATTACACTGGTTTACAAAAATATGTTTTGTCTGAGGCAAGAATGTGAATAGGTGTTTCTTACTAATTTGGGTGTGCTGAATTCAAATTTATAAACCGTTTCGCTCTATCACCTCTAGTTTTCTGTCTTTTAAATAGTCTCATTTTAGTATATACAGAGTATATACGTGCTTATTTCAACAGTTGCAGCAGCTTATTACAGATAAAACAGGATAGATAAAGAATTGACGGAATAAATATACTTGGATGACACAATGTACACAATTCATAGTACCGCAGACAGTTAGAAATGTGTTTTCTTAGATGATCTGCTGACTGCCAGTGCACTACTGTCCAGTGCACTACTGGCTGTTGATTGAGACGTGTTGGCTACGCTTAACTGTCCAAATCCGTCTTGATATATAGATAGATATATGATGTAATGCTATCACTTACATTTATTGCATAATAACTAAAAAGGAAGACATAAGTCACACAATATTAGAAATTAACCCTGAATGCATATACGCCTTTATGTACAGTATGTGTATAAAATGTACAGTATGTATATCTAAAAAAAACTAGAGGTGATGAGTAAAAACGGATTTCAAATCTGAATTCAGCACCCCCAAATTATGGGATTTTTAAACAACGAATGGCTAGGGGGGGGGGGTCACCAGAGTAAAATAGGATTAAAGGGGGTCAATAGGTAAAAAAAGGTTGAGCACCATTGGTCTAGATGGATTGCTGTCGAAGGCTAAGGAGCCCCATTTACCATATTTGGAGATTTATGTGAGCAAAGTAAATTCGTCGGGGTGGACTAAAGTTGGTATCAGCCAGACAGCGAGGGAGTCTACCCCCTTTTACTAGCGCTTGACCAAGGAGATTGTTTTTGCGTCTGGGATGGAGCGCTGCACCTACTATCAGCCCCTAATTTACAGCACAGATCCCTGGGCTACTAATGCGCTGAGTTGGTGAGGGCCTATATCGAACCCGGAACCTTGTGGTTCCTAGCCGGACGCTCTACCAACTGAGCTAAACCGACCCCATGTAGTAAGTACCCCCAATTCTACTGTTGGCTTCGTTGGAGCTCACCTACCTTTGTCAGTATCGCGATTCCCTAACCTCCAGGCATAAAATAATCCAAGGCGATTTGGCTCCAATCAATCATATACTCTTGCTGTATCTACTTTAACTTTCCCTTTCCTTGGCTGTTTGCCAACCGATAACTTCAGAAATAGCAGCGTACAAATTTGGGCCCCTTCCATTCTTGGCTAGTGAGCCCTCTGTCGGAGCTAAGCAGAACAATTTGCTCATTCCGGAAGTGTTTTGACGAAAATTCAAAACATCGGTCCGTTTCAAGATTTGTGAGATGCAAGAAGACCGGAAATCATTTTGGCTGTCGATCCTGCTCATGAGCGACCGTGTTCGCATACAGACAATATGACCTTTATTTAGCCACACCCTTTTTCACGCCAGACGTTTTGAGACGCCATCTTTGAAGAAATACAAAAGAGACAAATGTTTCCTTTTATTTTGTCTCTGGTTGTTTTGCCGGCAATTAATTCGACGCTGGGAAACTTGCATCGATGCTGGCCATTTTCAAAATATCACACAGGTATCGTAAATACCAACTGATTTCGTTTTTTTAATAATGACAATCGAAATAAGTAAATAATAATAATAATAATAATAATTGCTGCACAAAATAATGCCATAAGGATAAACTATATCAAAGCGAAAATTGATAAGACCCAACAAAATAGTAAATGTAGACTATGCGGTGATAGAGATGAGACTGTAAACCATATACTCTGCGAATGTAACAAACTAGCACAACGAGAATACAAAACTAGACACGACTGTGTTGGGAAGGTGATCCACTGGGAGTTATGCAAAAAATTTAATTTTTACTTTTCAACAAAATGGTATATGCATAAACCAGAATCTCTGGGACTTTGAGATAAAAATGGATCACCTTATCCCAGCAAGAAGACCAGACCTAGTGTTGATAACAAAAAAGAAAGAACTTGTCAACTGTGGATTTTGCAGTTCCAGCAGATCACAGGGTAAAGCTAAAGGAAAATGAAAAAAATGACAAATACCTGGACCTTGCCAGAGAACTGAAAAAAGTTATGGAATATGAAAGTGAAAGTTATACCAATTGTAGTTGGTGCACTTGGAACGGTCCCAAAAGGATTGGAAAAGGGTTTGGAAAGTTTGGAAATCAGAAGAAGGATTGAAACCATTCAGAACACTGCACTGCTGAAATCTGCCAGAATCCTCAGAAAAGTCCTGGAGACCTGGGAGACTTGCTGTCACTCAGACTCCAGTGAAAGACCATCAGCTAACACTGATGTGAAAACTCGAAAGGAGTAAAAATAATAACAATTATTATGATAATAATCCAACCACCAGTTTAATGGTGTTTGTAGCAGCAAAACTATACCGATGGACATAACTCGGTCATAAGAACTGTAAACTATCAAACAAACGGATCAAAGTACACTTTTATAAAGCTTCTAGACGATCCTGCAAAACGTTGGGTTCCAGCTGTAACAACAGTCGAGGTTGATATTGATGCTTCTGGTGCATAAGTGTTGGGTATACTATCAACACTACTTCATATTGATAATTTATAGGATTTTTTGATCTTGTGAATATTAAAGTAAAATCACAAAAGACAGTAAAAACAGTACAAAATACATTACAGCTTTTCTTCGTGACATGTACATCACTTCTTAAACCTATTAAATCATTTCATTAAAAAAAGTCTATGAATGTCGCTTAGTAATAATCTTAAGATTTGATCTCAATGAGGTTATATATCTATGTTGGCGCGAGATGTAATGGTCGCATGAAATGGACACGGCGAAACAAGTCCTTGACGAGGCTGTTTGCCTTTCACATAGAACTAATAGCCTTGGAAAAGGTATAAATCCAACTATTCTCCACCCGGCTATGGCTAAATAGTAGCACAAATTGGGGTCTATGACCTTGACATGGCAACCAGTTTAGGAGAAATAAAACTCTGAATTCAAAACTGTTAAACTCCGCTTAAGAAACTGACAATGTGTTACATCCTAATCATGCTGAGGGACTGGTATATATATATATATATATATATATATATATATATATATATATATGTGTGTGTGTGTGTGTGTGTGTGTGTGTAATAATGTTAACCCTAATGAGTCAGATACTAACAGTTTCGTTTAGTTAGTGTAGAGAAGTTATTCAAATTCAAAATAACAGTTACAGAGATTTTGATTGATGTCTCTTAACCTAATTGTGACCCTCTCTTCTTATGTTGCCAGGCAGTGATAGGAGAAATAGTTTAGTTCTAATTATTTTTTATTGGCCACTGCGGAATGAAGACGCGGTTAGATAGATTCTCACCTCGCGGCTGAGGGGTCCGGACCAAAAAAAGATGAATAAGACTCAAATAAAATACATGTGAAATACCTTCAGTTGTCTTTCTCTTGCACTATTTTTCAGATGTCTCTTTTCTCTTAGGTTATAAACCCACAGACGAGTATTATACAACTTTCTACTTTAAGACAGGATAAACTCTGATACGATTCAGGACGGATCAAGGGTCTAGGATTAAATCTGATACTACATCTTTCTACTTCAAGAAAGGATAAAACTTTATGCTACAAGGGATCTCCACTGCAAAACTACTTTCAACTATAGCCCTAAATTGACTACACGAATCGTAACAAATTTAAAAAAGACTTGTACATTTATATTCAAAGGTTTTGTATTTTCAAAGCTTAGTCGGGCACATGTTCGTTTATTTATGAGCTCTGGGTCAGTAGAAGTAGCAAATAATCGACATTAGTTGCTGATATCTTGAAGAGGAGTTATCATTAAACTGAAGTGTAATGGTTATCGCCGTAAGAAATGGACAGGTAGAAACCAGTTAAATTACTGGAGGTGTCTGGTTGCATTTCGCATAGTGCTAATACCCTTGGGAAAGGTGTGAATCCAATTACACTTTCTATAGTTAGTTAGTAATTTGTATAAGAATTGGAAGTTCGAATCTGTTAAACACCGCTTAAGAAATTGACCTTGTGTCATATCCTGGATAAGATTGTTTGCATTTCACATAGTGCTAATACCTTTAGGAAAGGTATGCATCCAACTACTCTCACTCCAGCTATGGGTAAATAGTAGGACAGACTTGGCTCTTAACCTTGTTAGCAACCAGTCTAGGATGAGGAAAACTCTGAATTCAAACCTGTTAAAAATTGACCCTGTGTCACATCCTGCTCGTGCGGAGGTTGTGAATACATACCAGGAATTGGTCGGAATTGGTCGGAATTAGAAGTAGAATGGGTTGTACATCCCGCGAGCAATTGTAAGACAATTTATCAACGCCTTTAAATAGTAAATTAAATACATGTTTGGGCGTTTTTGATTGGCCGATTCAGCCACTGTTTTTTGGAACAGTCTATAAATATAAGTTGTGATCTTCAGCAAACCTTCTACCACAGATACGCGCGTTGATCCCAGGGGGCCATCTCCCCAGGCAATACCTGCCGCATCGATTTAAAGGGGCAGGGCTGGGTTTATTGCCCAGTACCTGAGGCGCCGCCTTGAGGGGCAATGCCGACGGGATCAACGCAATTTTTCACCCGCCACCCATGAGTCTCGGCTTGTAGGTGGTCTCACATTAATAGGGCCTTGTGTCTAACCTGTACATGTGGGGTACCTGGTAAATATCTACCACAGATACGCCAACATAATTAGTTAATTTTCTGCTAAACCAATTTGACAGTCATTTATTTATAAAAAAGCTTTAATTTTACTGGTAGGTTTGGTTTCTTTGTTTAAGGGAATATCAAACTTTGTGGGTTATTTAATGCCAAAGCCGACCTTGTCGCAATACTATTTAACCTATAGCCGTGGGTGAGGAGGTTCAATATCTTTCCCAATGGTATTAGCCCGAAAGTTAACGGATTGTGCGAATAGGGTTCGAACTCGCTTACTACGATGTTACAGTCCGGCACGTTAACTACTACGCCACGGAGACTCCCCCTTCTCCGTGAGAATACATAAAAAAAAGAATGATATGAACAACATTCAAACGCATTTTCTGAATCAAATATCACGTATGCGTTTTGTTGGTTTCAAATTTTGTCTGCTGTGCAGCAAACCAAAGTCAGTTGGGTACTGTCTTTGAGAACAGCAGTACCATGACACAATTCACTTCTCCAGAATTTTGGGGAACGGCATGCTTTACTACCTGGCATTCACGTCCGAAGCTCTAATGATATATATATATATATATATATATATATATATATATATATATATATATAGTCAGATACTAACAGGCTGAAAAAGTGATATATAACGTATGCTGATTACTGAGCGACAGTAAGTGTACTAATATCTATTTATCTAACAGAATAGATAAATAGATATAGATAGGAACAGACTAGGTAGATAGATAAATAGATAGATAGATACGAAGCGACTAGATAGATAGATAGATACAAAATACTAGATAGATAGATAGATACGAACAAACTGATAGATAGATAGATAGATAGATAGATAGATAGATAGATAGAAACAGACTAGATAGATAGACACGAAGAGACTTAATAGATAGATAGATGTGAGTAGCCTCATTGACCATAATACCAAAATGACCAAAATACCAACATATTGGTAACATTTTGATGGACAACTTCACAGGGCACTTCACTTCACCCCCCAGAAAGACGTTTATTCTTTAAGATATGTCTCAGCGGCATTTGACTCGCTTCGGCCAAGTCTTTCTTGATTATTGCCCGCTTTCTCCCCCAATCATGTCCCCCCTTTTTTCTCATCCACCAAACAACCCCACCCCTCGTTCTCACTGCCCTTTTCTACCCCCCTCGTTAGTGTTGGCAGCGTTCCAGTCTTAATTTCCTGCATTTTGCGACCACGTGACCTTACACGCAGTCCTCAAACCAAATGTTCATTTCCTTACCTTGACATTCTCTGTCATTTGTTGCCTACCGATGCGAACCTGCCTTAGTCACGCTCCAACCGCGGCCCCTCTCTGTTCTCTCTCTCTCTCTCTCTCTCTCTCTTCTCTCTCTCTCTCTGTCTCTCTCTTCTCTCTGTCTCTCTCTCTCTGTCTATCTTTTTTGTGCACTTTTCTTTTTCGGTCTTTCTTTCTGGTTTATTCCCATAAATTCCCCACAAATTCCTTCATTCTCTCTAGGAATATATCTATACCCCCCCCTCTCTCTCTCTCTCTCTCTCTTTCTTTCTTTCTCTCTATATCTCTATCTCCCACTCTCTCCCACACACTCTCCCTCTCTCTCTCTCTCTCTCTCTCTCTCTCTCTCTCTCTCTCGCGCGAGTGCGCACGATTTACTTTCTCTTTTATTCCCCATAAATTCTTCCATTCTCTCTCTCTTCTCACCTCTCTCTCTCTCTCTCTCTCTCTCTCTATATATATATATATATATATATATATATATATATATATATATGACCTCTCTCTCTCCCTCTTTCTCCCTCTTCGTGCGCTTTTTCTTCTTTCATTTTTTCTTTCTCGTGTATTCGCCATAAATTCACCTCTCTCTCCTCCTCCCATCCCCCTCTCTCTCCCCTCTCTCTCTCACTTTCTCTCCCTTTTTTCCTCTCTCTCTCTCTCTCTCTTCTTTCATTCCTTCACGCACGCTGCAAGATGCATTATTGCCTTGTTACTTATGCGCCAAAAGTAACCACTTATAAGGATGAGGAATCAGCCATTACCTAGGATACCAAACAGACCAATTTCCTTTTTTCTCCCCTTTACCAACAACTGATTATCTTCTCTTGTTCTTGGCAAAACTCCATCTATACATATATAAAGGGCCAGTTTGTGTGTATATGTATGTCCGGAGGAAATTTCGAAAATAAAATAATTAACGACAAAGTAAATATATATATATACACATTATATATAACCAGGGCTTGGTTTTCTATACATACATAAAGGGCAGTTGTGTGTCCGGAGGAAACTTTGAAAATAAAACAATTAACAACAAAGTAAATATATATACACATTAAATATCACCAGGGCTTGGTTTTCTATACAGAAATAAAGGGCAGTTGTGGGTCCGGAGGAAACTTCGAAAATAAAACAATTAACGACAAAGTAAATACATATACAGATTAAATACCACCAGGGCTTGGTTTTTGAGCAAAAATAATAAAGATTTGATTTATATTTGGGAAGATATTTAAAAATTCAAATTTGAAAAGAAACAGAAAGGAAAGTCATTTGCATGTTATTTTGTTTATTTATTTATTTGTGTGTGTGTGCGTGTGTTTTTTTTTTAATTTTCGTTTTGAAATATAATATTGATTGATTGAATTAATTGCATCATTTATATCTCTTTTTTTTTTTTTAATTGTAAATCATTGAATGAAAATTTCTTACTATATTTCTGTGTGGATTTTTATAGGGCACCCAGCGAGGATCTCACTCGCGATAAGTAATAATGGATCTGCGAGACTAACTTTTAACCGCCCCCCCCCCCCTCTACCCAGGCGACGCCGGGTAGCTACATCTAGTTTTATATAAATAGTTTTCTTTCTTTCGTTCTCTTTTTATTTCTTCTTTATCATTTCAAGTTTTCCCTTTTTTCCATTTTCTTTGCTCGCATATTTATCATTTATCATTTTCGCTGTTTCTTATTCCTTTTTTTGTTCACTTTATATTTCTTTATCAATTCAAATTTTCACTACTTCCTTTTCGTTTCGCTTACATTCTTCTTTATTATTTCGGCTTTTACTTAAACCCTTTTTCATTCCTCTTATATTTATT
>CM042162.1:83653436-83665936 GCA_023376005.1 Doryteuthis pealeii
CTTCACCCCAATATACATCCTGATGAAGGTCTAAATAAACCGAAATGTTTAAATATCGATAAATAAATTCATCCTATTTTCGGAACACTTGTTTTTTTTTCAAATTTCTTAATATTGTCGGATATTTATTTTCCATATTTACTCCCATATATATATATATATATATATATATATATATATATATAATGTAGATGATATGGGTGTTATGTTTATAAGTAAACAGTGCTGAATATCATTGATAGAGCATTTATAATTAAGTTAAGGTAGCGAGGCATGCAGTCACCGACACCAGGTTACTGACAGTTTCTCGCCTATGCGAAGTCAGAAACTGTCAGTAACCAGACACCGATGACTCCACGCCCCCGATATATATATATCTGAACGTGTGTGTGTATGTGTGTGTGTGTTTATCACTAGCTCATTTGGTGAGTTAGTCGTGGGACAGGATTTTTGCTCAATTGTGTGCTCAATATCAGTGATAGAGCTGTCTGACGAATGCGTTAAAGCATGAAACCTGGGTTCACATTCCCATGTAATATATATATATATATATATATATATATATATATATGCTTAATTGAAGTCATACCTAATTGAAAATTAATTAGTTGATAATTAATTAATTAGGTGAGCATATCTGCTCAAATGTAAAGGCGTAAACTAATCAAGAAAAGTCAATCTCTGTATGTACATTTCGGCATATGCTCGCCTGATTAATTACATTATCAACTAATTAATTTTCAATTAGGCATAACTTCAATTAAGCACTTATTCTCCCAAAAATTGTTGGCTATCGCCATGTTTACTTTCATATATATATATATATATATATATATATATTATATAAATAAAGAAGAGAGAGAGAGAGAGAGAGATTAACAGACTAAAGAGGGATAGATAGATAGATAGATAGATACAGACGAATACGAACATGTTGGAAATTCCATAACCAATTATCTCCCCCTGCCACTAGGGGGCGGGTCGCCAACATCGTATGTTGGCGCCAAATAACAAAAACTTCACTTATCGAAAAGCAGTACTGGAGGAGAGACATAAAAACACCAAGCTCTCATTACCAAGCCCCAAAACAGGGCCCACTTATCACAGAACTCTACAACCAGCTCACTTCTAAGGCATTGTATCTGCATACTGTATAAAGGCCGGTACTATTGCACACTTACTGAAAGACGAGAAACTACCGAGACGAAGCGTCTTATCAACATTTCCTACCGACGAGAAGGATACCCTGTTATCACCATTACTCCAAGAAAATTACTCCACAGATAAGTCTGTAGCAAAATACAATTTTATGTATTTTTTCAATACAAGTGTCTGCATTTACGTTCGTGTTTGTTCCTTCTTTGTCCGACAATTTGTTTTCAACTACAGAGAAATAAGAGCTCCTTCGAAAACCGTAAATACTCTCATTTGCAAATTTTAATGGTATTTGCTACCAGATAACTGTATTGATAAATAGACGAATATACTACTCTACTTTAAAACCTCAAAGATCCCAGTCTGTTTTTTTTTTTGTTTTTTTTTAGGTATTTTTTGTTGTTTTTTTCTTTCTATTTTACCTTTAGCTAGGGGGCGGATATGGATTTATATCTATCCGAGGGGCATTGGCGCAAAGTGAAAACAAACTGTCCCTCCTAGAATTTGAACTCGATTCACCGATTTCATTTTCCGTACCAGTGACCCTTAAGCCATCCGTGTTTCCATTTTATGAGAGATTGTTTCGACAACAATGTGGGCGAAGAACCCAAAAGAAAAGATTCACATATCCTGCTTCATTTGCTCTCCCCTCCTCCCCCTTAATCTTAACACTTTCATTCCCTCTAATGGAAATTCTCCCCCCGAGGGGCCCTTTTAAGGTTTCAAGGCTGAATTGACACCGCAGATCTTGTAATATTGATCTTTCTACAAACTACAATGTCCCCTAAAACGAATCAGACAATCTTGGAAGGAACAAGGACATTTTTAAATACGCGGTGTGATAAAAAAAAATGTATCGAGACTAAATCTTTGAATTTTTTAATGCTAAAATTTAGAACGAATAAGCTAGTTTGCCGGTTCCGGTAAAATAGACAAACTTATTTTACCGGTCCTAATAAAATAGACTACAGGCTATTTTGCCATCAAATATATCTTAAATATATCTAAATATATTTTAAATTATCTAAAAGCTAAAAGATTAGAATTAATTTTTTTTCAATTCTAAAATTTAGAACGAATTGGCTTGTTTAAATATATTTCAAACTATCTAAAAGCTAAAAGATTAAAATGATTTTTTATTTCTAAAATTAAGAACGAATTGGCTATTTTCCGGTTCCGGTAAAATAGACAAACGGGCTTTTTGAGATTGTTTTACCGGTCATATTAATATAGACCATTGGCTCTTTTACCAGCAAATATATTTAAACATATTCCAAACTATCTAAAAGCTAGAAGTTAAAATACTCTCTCTCTCTCTCTCTCTCTCTCTCTCTCTCTCTCTCTCTCTCTCTCTCCAGATATAGGTAAATAGCAGGACAGACTGGGCTTTTTAATCATGGCTAGGAAACCAGTCTAGAAGAAGGAAATCTCTGAATTTAAACCTGTTAAACTCCGCTAAAGAAATTAACCCCGTGTCACATCTTGCTCATACGGAGGGGTTGGTATATATATATATATATATATATATATATATATATATATATATATATAACCTAATGAGTCAGATATACCTACTAAAAGTTTCGCTTGGTGCTCTTCAGAGCTAAGATCTGACTAGTGCTCTTCAGGGCTTAGAGTCAGATCTTAGCCCTGAAGAACACTAAGCGAAACTTTTAGTAGGTATAGTATCTAACTCATTAAGTTTATCTTTATTATTTGCTCTACTTAGGTATTGAGCACTCTTATTAGCTTTTGTATATCCTGGCGGTTTTTGTATGAATAATATTTTGTATATATTTTTATATGTATATATATTTGCATATATATATACATATAAATTGTTTTTTCTTTTGGCCAAGTATTATAGTATCAACTGATTATTTTCGGTTGGTACGATTATCTTGGTCTTTTCGTTTTTTCAAATATTTTTTTTTCTCCCCAGGTAATGGTAGAATATTTTTACAATCAAACTATTTGCCGGTGTTTTTCTTACCGCAAGGGTTTACCAAGAAGTTTGGTATATATATATATATATATATATATATATATATATATATATATATACTGAAATTGGTCAACGTTTAACTAATAGGAATATGCCTTACATTCAGCTACAAAAAATAGGAGAATATTGCAAGGAACCAATATTTAGATAGTTTACTATTGCATGCGACTATAGTTGAATTACTAAACTTTTGCCGTGAGAAAGTCTAGTCGAATTCTAGTGCAGTGCCGTATGCGTCTAGAACCGAATTCCTAGTTCCGTTTCGTGTAGATCTTTAGTCGATTTCTAAGCGTCGTGACGTGTGCAACTCTAATCGAATTCTCATGACAGTACCGTGTGAGTCTATAGGCGAATTTTTAACTGCGTGACATGTGCATTAGGGTAGGTCGATTTTTCACTTTTTAAAAATATCAAATTATCCATTTATGCGAAAGTTGTGTGTTAGTATACTGAATACAGATACAAAAAATGAGATCTTTTACTTGTACCTTTGTTTAGGATCAGGACAATCATATAGGTACTAGGGATTGACGTGACTAGCCGATTGATCGAAGGGGGCCCCTCCAACCATTCGTCTAGCCCAATATATATATAGATAGATAGAACAATATCAATGTGGAAGGACAGGTAACGGGGGAAAACTCTAAGGGTAGATGAATATGTGATTTGTTTTTTACAAAGTTTTTTTAATCTTTTTTTTTTCTTTTAGCTTTAAGGTTTTAGTTTATAAATAGATATCAAGAAGAACGGGTAACAGGGGAAAACTCCAAGGGTTGATGGATATGAGATGATTTATCAAAACTCATATAAAACTGATAAAAAAATCCTTCAACAGGTTGTAAAGAGTGATAGAGAATTGAGAATAAAGGAAAATAAAAAGTGAATGTGGCAGTCGACGACAAAAAGGGAAAAAAATTCGGGGGGGGGGTTATAGAAACGAGAAAGAACTCGAACGGGGTGGGGGGGGCTGAGGTAGCCGGGGCGAGATTTACGGGAGCTAATATTAGATAAAAAATGAGATCTTTTACTTGTACCTTTGTTTAGGATCAGGACAATCATATAGGTACTAGGGCTTGACGTGACTAGCCGATTGATCGAAGGGGGCTCCTCCAATCATTCGTCTAGCCCAAGTAAGGGCCAAATTGGAGTGTTACATATTGTAATGACGAACGATTACACCGATAGACTTTGGAAAGCTTTATTCTACTTAGAATAACTGGTACACTTACTAAGAGTTTATATAGTCTAGTATTCACTAGAGAGTTCTCCAAAGGGGAGGTAATCATAAAATTAGAGAGGTAACTCTTAATTACTTATTACACATAAATAAAATAATGGAATGCAATCTACGTATTATTTTTTAAATCTAATACATTCTTCCCCCAAATCTCAAGGACAGTGTACCCCCTCACCACAAAAGCTATTTAATATACAAATTTCTTTGAAAATGTGATATTTGCTACATCGGACGCACTACTCAGAGATTGGAGATCAGAATCAACCAGCACATACCCACATCCCTACGCAGCAATAATTTGGACCATTCCACTAAACTACCGAGTCAATCCTCCACTTCCGCTATCACACGTCACCTACTTGATAATCCTGCATGCGCAGAGTCTTATAATCATTCAATGTTCACTATATTAGAGGCCGCTGACAACGAATTACGTCTCAATTCTTGAATCCTTATTGATCAGCAAATTCCGCCCCGAACTTTGTATACAAAAACAATCCTTCAATTTACTGTTATTCGGATCCAACAACCACTCCTCCAACAATAATATTGCTGATAATAACTCTGTCTGTTCTCACAACTCTGCTACGTAATATTTTTATATTTTTTTTATTTTTTTTTTTTTTTTTTTTTTTTTACTTCCACATCTGCTAATTTTACACATTATTCCTCGTACAAACATTAGTGTCACGGTATGCTTCTCTGATGAGACGTGACCGAAAAAAAGATATCTTTTTCAGAAGAAAAAAAAAATTGTGAAATTGTATTTATTATAACATCTCACAATGCACACGCTTTTCAAAACAATTTTCAAATATATAAATTATATAATGATACATGAACTCAAGGTCAATGGGAGATGTTTGTTTATTGATTTTAACGGCGTATCAACCCGTCTGGTGTTATGTCATGCCTAACGACCAGGAAGTAATACATATGTATTTATATTTATACTTTTTAGTAATTGGTCTTAACAATGTGTTAGCATTATTGGGAATTATTTTGTATGGTATCGATTTGTTTCATGTCTATATTCTATGGTATAATTTTATTTCCCCCCCCCCAAAAAAAAAGAGAGAATATCCTCCATATTGACATTTTCAAACAGATCTTTCATATTATTTGCTTTGAAATAACGGTTTCTGATGTGAGCAAGAAACCTGCATTCCATGAATAAGTGTTTAACTGTCAGGGGTGTTTGACATGTTCCACATTGTGGTTGTTGTTCTTGTTTGAGTATATAGGAGTGCGTTAGTCGTGTGTGAGAGTGTCGATTTCGATGGTAGTAAGGAATATTCAAGCTTCAAATGATGTCTGTTTTAACCTCAAAGGTAAAATGTACACCGGAGAGTAAGAAAATATTGTATTTAAAGCGAACGAATAGATCAAGTTGTGGTCATTCGATAAACAATGCTTCTCTTAGCGACCAACTCGTTATTTTTATCTTTTATTAATCTATTTATTTATTTATTTATTTTTCATATTGATATTTCGGTTTAAAGAAGACTTCAAACAAATTTTAATAATAGATATTACGTCATCAGAGGCAGTGTAATTAATACACTTTTGTTTAATCGGCTTACAAATTTTTTTTTTTTTACAAAGGCCCCCATCTCTCTCTCTCTCTCTCTCTCTCTCTCTCTCTCTCTCTCTCTCTCTCTCTCTCTCTCTCTCTCTCTCTCTCTCAGACACACACACAAACTCATATTGTAGTAACTAAAGCCTTAAAGCTAAACTCAAAGAGAGAGACAGAGACAGAGACAGAGAGATAGAGAGATAGATAGAGAGAGAGAGAGAGAGAGTGAGAGAGAGAGAGAGAGAGCGAGAGAGAGAGAGAGAGAAGAATATCAATTTGGAAAAAAAGGGGAATTAAACTCAAAGGGTTAATGAATATGTGATATTTTTTTACGAATTTATTTCTCTTTTATTTTTATTTTTTGTTTAGCTTTAAGGTTTTAGTTATTGCAATATGATAGATAGATAGATAGATAGATAGATAGAACAATATCAATGTGGAAGGACAGGTAACGGGCGGAAAACTCTAAGGGTAGATGAATATGTGATTTGTTTTTTACAAAGTTTTTTTAATCTTTTTTTTCTTTTAGCTTTAAGGTTTTAGTTGATAGATAGATAGATAGATAGAACAATATCAAGAAGAACGGGTAACAGGGAAAAACTCTAAGGGTTGATGGATATGAGATGATTTATCAAAACTCATATAAAACTGATAAAAAATCCTTCAACAGGTTGTAGAGAGTGATAGAGAATTGAGAATAAAGGAAAATAAAAAGTGAATGAGGCAGTCGACCACAAAAAGGGAAAAAAATTCTGGGGAGTTATAGAAACGCGAAAGAACTCGAACGGGGTGGGGGGGGGGTTGAGGTAGCCGGGGCGAGATTACGGGAGCTAATATTACGGAACAAAGGAATCCAATGTTCTAGATTTAAAATGGCGACAAGGAGACAATTGCTAAAATCGATCTAATCAATAGTTATTGACAGGAGAGAAATGCGTTTGGGGGGAGGGGTATTCGTAAACACGTAGGCATGCGTGTGTGCGCATGCGTGAAGATGTAAGTAAGTGGACGAGAGCGTGGATTAATTAATATTCATTTTTCTGGCACATCAACACGTAATGGGGTATACCATAAAAAACGGCATTTAAAATGATAATAATTTAAAAAAAGGTATAGGCATTTTTTTCTGTCAAATGGCTCAATCAATATACAGAGTTTATTTTCTGGCTCATCAACACGTTAATGGGGTATACCATATAAAAACAACATTTTAAATGACAATGAATTAAAAAAAGAAAGGTATAGCCATTTTTTTCTGGCAAATGACTCAATCAATGTACGGAGTTTATCAACCTTCTGTTGTAGAGTAGCTAGCACCCCTTCTGCACTCTACCAGATGGCCTGGCCCATAGCCTTAAATAGTCTACGATTAAGGACAGAATTTCTGATATTCGTCTCTGAAGATAAAGTTTCTTTGAAATCGATAAGACAAAAATAACATCTTTTTGTTTTTATTTTTTATACGCATTGTAATTGACTTCAAATCATTAATATATTATAACATACTTAACAATGCTTCAAGCAAATTACCAATTACCTATATATATAATATATATATATATATATATATATATATATATAATTCGGATTCGATGTATGTCTGTAACCGAGAGTACATTGCTGCTCATGTGACAATGTCTCATGAATTGCGTAAGTTTATCAATGAGTGTCTAATCTATAGTAAAAAAAATCATTAATATATACAATAAAGAATACAACTTTTTATTCTATATACTTCTTAAATAGAAGAAAAAAAATTGATTGTAAAAAGTTGTTTAAAAATTGAGTTTTAAAAAATTGAATATCCATCAAACATAAATAGAATAAAAAAGTCTTCGGCATAAAATAACCCAACAAGGGTTGAGATGCCGTAAAATCCAACAAACCAAGCAATCAATATTAAAAATCAGATTTTCTTTCATTCATCCACATCTGTTAGCAAGCTAGTCTCGCATATCTGTCTTGTTTCTTCTTCTTCCTTCAACATCTGTATTGTTTCTTCTTCTTTTTCTTCTTCTTCTTCTTCTTCTTTCGCCTTCTTCTTCTTCTTCTTCTTCTTCTTCTTCTTCTTCTTTATTATCATTATCACTAGCAACAATTTGTACCCTCCACCTGGTGTAAGTATTTAATTTATAATGTAGAGAAATCCTAACTATATTCTAATTGGTTTCATAGGATTGATAGATATCAGTAACACCAAGTAATAATTTATTAAACTCGGTTTTGTCAAAACCAGTATGCAAAATAACCACACTATATATTATGTAAACCATTATTTCTTATATGCGACAAATTGAAGGATTTCAAAAGCACAAAATAACATGTGACAAATGTAAACAGCGTTAATGAGTATGATGTTTTTTGTTGTTGTAGATATATTTGATGTATTAAGCATTTGACTATAGATTAAATAGCTCATTGATAAACTTATACAATTCCTGATGGTATTGTGACGTAAGCTGTGAGATATTCTCAGTTACAGTCAACCACCGAATCTCCGTTATAATAAGATCATTCATACATTCATTATTATTTGAGTTTTCACATCAGTGTTAGCTGATGGTCTTTCACTGGAGTCTGAGTGACAGCAAGTCTCCTCAGGTCTCCAGGACTCTTCTGAGTATTCTGGCAGATTGCAGCAGTGCAGTGTTCTGAATGGTTTCAATCCTTCCTCTGATATCCAAACTTTCCAAACCCTTTTCTAATCCTTTTGGATTATTATTATTATTATTATTATTATTATTATTATTATTATTATTATTATTATTATTTCACTCCATTCGAGTTTTTCACACCTGCAGAAGCCGGTGGTTCACTGGAGGCTGAGTGACAACAAGTCTCCTCAGGTCTCCAGAAATCTTCTGAGTATTCCAGCCGATCTCAATAATGCTGTAGTCTGGATGGTCTCGATTCTTCCTCCGATTTTTACTTCATCCAGACTCATTTTAACCCCTTTGGGATTGTTCCAAGTCTTGTACTCTTTTTGTGCGAGTTTACTGCATTCGCTTATTATGTGATTGGCAGTTTCATCTCTTTCCCCACACATTCTACATTTGCTGTTCTGTTGTGTCTTATCTATTTTTGCTTTTATGTAATTTGTCCTTATGGCATTATCTTGTGCTGCAATTATCAGGGAATCAGTTTCTCTTTTGAGGTTTCCCCTTCTTAGCCATGTCCATGTCTTCTGGTGAGCGATCTCTCCTGTGTTTCGCTTGAAGTGTCCATATAGTTGCTTTTCTTTTTTTCTTCCCTTATTATTATTATTATTATTATTATTATTGTTGTTGTTGTTGTTCTTCTTCTTCTTCTTCTTCTTCTTCTTCTTCTTCTAGCCACTGTTTACTTCTCATACAATATCCGATTCGTTTTGATGTCTTCAGTGATGTGCAATGATGAATTGAGATTACATCGGGATTATCATCAGTCAAAAATTAAAAGAAAAACAAAAAGTCGATCTGTTTTGCTGAGGTAAGCAATTAATGTTTCTGTTTTTGGTTGCAATGGCGGATTGTTTGGGGGGGGGGAGCAATCATCATATTTAGGTTTCCAGCTTTGAGAAAAAAGATTTGATTTTCCTGATGCCATTTCAAAATTACCAATTCACACACACACACACACACACACACACACACACACAGATACAGATACACACATATATATATAGGGCCGGTGTAGCTCAGTCGGTAGAGCATCGGACTAAGAACCACAAGGTTCGGGGTTCGATACCGATCTCGCCCATTCAGCGTATGAGTAGCACAGGGATCTGTGTGGTAAATTGAGGAGCTGATGGTAAGTGTGGCGCTCCACATCAGACACCAAACACAATCTCGTTAGTCTAGCGCTACTGAAAAAGAGATAGACTCCCTTACTGTCTGGCTGATACCGACTTTAGGCCACCCCATATATATATATATATAAAGAAAAATGTTTATAATCGGTTATATTAGCAATTATAGATCTATTTCTACCTATATGCTTATGTATATACATCTGAGTTTCAGCAAACCGCTAAATTCTAATTAGTTGTATGGTAGCGTGGACAGGAAGTCAATTGCGCTTGGTAACAGACAGTTTTATGTCTATGCAATTTTCAAACTACTCAGCATATACATGCTCTATTAATGATATTGAGTACTATTTATAGCACACTGTATTATCTATTTATTCATTTATCTATCTATCTATACCTCTCTCTCTCCTTATCCCCCCTCTTCTTCTCTTCTCTCTCTCTCTCTCTCTCTCTATCTCTCTCTCTCTATATATATATATATATATATATATATATATATATAATCCAAAATTCCATAGAAGAAATCCTCCTTACGACACTAGAGTTTTATTTAAAAAAACCTGTCGCAGTTTGAGAGCTCAATGTGTACTCTTCCTTTTTCAAAATCTGTTACAATAAGAGATACATTAAGAGATACATGGATTGTTGACCGAGATATTTGTGGCGGAAGTGCTCATATTTGAAACTACAACATAATTTTTTTTTTGCAACATCAAGGCGTTCGTTTGGAATTCATATCACAGGACTATAAAAGTTTAAAAATTTTTTAAAATAAAAAAATTAAAATCGGTTTTCAAATGCCTTTAAAGTAATAAAGAATTCATCATTCGCATCTGATGTGTCGGGAGAGTTAGACACTTTGTCTAAGCTCCCTGAAATAGACTATAATGCTAATCCTCTAAGTCTTTTGTTATTTCTTTTCTTATATATATATATATATATATATATATATATATATATATATACCTTCTAAATACTTTTGCTAAATACCTTCTACCTTAGCTGCCTTAGACGTGTACTGGGCATCACTGGAGGGACAGGATCACTAACACAGCAGTCCTAGAGAGAGCTCAACTCCCCAGCCTGTACTCTCTACTGAGACAACGTCGTCTCCGATGGTTGGGTCATGTACGTCGGATGGATGATGGACGAATCCCGAAAGACATCCTGTATGGAGAGCTAACATCTGGTAAAAGACAGATTGGTCGCCCCCTACAGCGATTCAAGGATGTCTGCAAAAATGATAGGAGCTTCGGCATTGTCCCTTCCAGCTGGGAAAATTTGGCTCAAGACCGCCCTCGGTGGCGGCAGAATCTCCATAGAGGACTGTACATGTCAGAAGTCACCCTGATACAACATCATGAAGCTAAGAGGTCCATAAGAAAGCAACGGCAACAAAGCATCGGAACATCATCATCTACAGGGACAACCTACAAATGCAAAATTGTGGTCGAGAATGTTTCTCAAACATAGGACTTCATAGTCACAGGAGGCGCTGCAACCTCAGGGGCACACAAAAACTTTTATCATAGTCTTTCGAGACTGAATTGCCAATGATGATGATGATATATATATATAAAAATTGAGTCAAAAAGTAATGCGATTTTGTTGTTTGGTATAGCCTCAGGTCCTGCTAGTGTAATTGATAACAGATATGCAACTAGATATGAACTTATAAGAATTAAACGTTTATTATTAATTAATTTGATCCGTTCCTTGTTCCACTCCTTTTTAAAACGATTATATTCCAATTATATCTTCATTCTTGTTGTTCCGTTTTTTGTCGCCTAAAATGATTGATGTAAGAAAGAAGAATGAATGAGAAAAAGCAATAGATATAGGTGTGTCTCATCAACAATAGATGACAAAATAATGATTATCTACGCACTGATTGGTTCATTTAATCACATGATCATATAATCTCCGGTTGGTGAAGCCAGCTAAGATGACATGTAATCCTAATAAAAGCGTTAAGGCGTTTTATTTTTTCGATTCTTATCTAATACATAAAAAAAATAATTGTCCTTAAAATTATATACAAATGCATTTGTTTAAATGTGGATGGGTTCCATATACTACTAGCGTGTTGAAAACGGTATCCAAAATGGACTCGGCGAACAGAGTTCAAATCCTTGACGAGGCTATTTGCATTTACATGAGGTATGAATCCAACTATTTTCTGTCCGACTATATACGTACTGTGCGGAAACTGTGCGGATGTCCATAGACTACATGTCTACTACATGCACAGTATATTAAATGTCAAGTGGTGGCAGCATGTTTCAAACAGGACCATCCTGAAGAGAACGGGACTCCCTGGCATTCACGACATACTTGTCCAGCTCAACGTGAGATGGGCAGGCCACTTAAACAGATTTGGGGATGACAGACTGCCAAAGCCGATTCTGAACTCTCAACTAGGAGAGGGATCACGTCTAATCGGTTGACCAAAGCTCAGTTACGAAGACAACATCAAGAGGAATCTGGAGGACTTTAACATCCCATAGGAAGTTGGCAAGACGCAACCAAAGACCGAACATATTGGAGGAAACGGGTTCGCGTGGTGTTATCATCGGATACGATTGACAGAAAATAATAATAATAATAATGATATACACAATTGCCTCTGTTTACCTGATTGGCTCTAATAACCTCTTCAGTCGGCTTGTTGCGTTACGCTCTTAATTCAGGATGGAGAGATGACGTGTCAAACGTTAGTTACGTTATCACACTCATT
>CM042162.1:83670936-83678436 GCA_023376005.1 Doryteuthis pealeii
TTATTTCTATTTTTTTTTTTTTTTTTTCCTTTATGAGTCCTAAATATTTTCAAGCTAATGCTCATCATCAGAGGATTGAAAGATTTTTTCATAATTTTCATCTGTATTTGATAAATTCAACTGTGTTGTTGGTCCGTTGAATGTTTAACCGTAACTGAAATTTTTTTTTTTTTTCCGGCGAAGATGTCCCTGAGCAGGGCTTCATTATTTTATAGTATTATGAAAAAAAGAAAAAAAATTTATATATGAAATAATTTTCAAAACATCCGCGAAACACGATCGCCGCACCGATTTTTACGGAGTTTACCGAGCGTAACTACATCTTCGCCGGAAAAAAAAAAAAAAAAAATTTCGCAGTTACGGTTAAACATTCAACGGACCAACAACACAGTTGAATTATCAAATACAGATGAAAATTATGAAAAAATCTTTCAATCCTCTGATGATGAGCATTAGCTTGAAAATATTTAGGACTCATAAAAGGAAAAAAAAAAAAAAAAGAAATAAATATGTTTTTTTAAACATATATATATATATATATATATATATATATATATATATATATATATATATATATATATGAATGATGTGTGTGGGGGTGTATACAAGTTGTGTAAAAAAGTACAGATATTTTCGGTACTTTTTCAGATACCTTATATTCTGAAAAAAAAATAACGTTCCATTCATTGTTCATTTCTATCTTGGTAAATACAGCTTCAAACTCGGCACTTTTATGACGCAACTTGTATTCTAAAAAAGAAAATATTCCATTCATTCTTCATTTCTATCTTGGTGAATACAGCATTAAACATGGTGCTTTTTTCACACACCTTGTATTTGGAAACTAATTAATGAATGGAACGTTATTTCTTTCAAAAGACAAGGTGTGTCAAAAAAGTACAAAAAATCTCGATACTTTTTTGACACACCTTGTAGATAGATAGATAGATAGATAGATAGATAGATAGCAAGTATTTGCTTTGGCTCCCTCACGATGCTAATCAAACTTGTATCACAGAGCCTAACTACCGTAGTGAGTTTAATCTTCATTAGACAGACAGACAGACAGAGATAGAGAAAAGGGGGAATTGAAAACCAGCTTTAGTTACCCCGGCTCAGATGTAGGTAATCTGGAAACGTAATTAAGCTGGAGATTGTACGTAAATCTCTTCTGATTACAAAGGTCAGGTCTAAGAGAAGTTATTTACAGGGCTTCCAAAATAGCTAGTTGAAAACTAAAACTGGTATAGTCAATTATGGGAAACATTGATTTTGTTCGCCTTAGCAATGTTCGTGTTCATCTATAGATGTTGAGTTATGACTGAATTTTATTGGTCGAGCTGTTTGTTTGATCTTCATTGGATGCTACTTTAGGGTTTGCTGTAGAATTCAGAGTAATATCTATCAATCTATCTATCTGTCTATCTATCTATCTATCTAGTAATTCATTTTTTTTTTTTACTTTCACTTTTCGTTCATTCCCTTTCTTTCTTTCTTTCTTTCTTTCTTTCTTTCTTATAATCTTTCTTTCTTTCATACTCTTTCCTTCCTATCCCCCCCTGGATTACTCATACTTGCGACCTTGTATAAAATCTTGCCCATGGTGGACGAGTTCGGTAATTACATACACTTTCTTTCTTTCTAGCTCTTTTCTTTCTTTCTTTCTTTCTTTCTTTCTGTATTTATTTATTTCGTACTATTTATTTCTTGTTTCATATCCCTTCTTTCTTTCACACTCTGTCTTTCATACCGCGCTGGATGCCCCATACTTGCGACCTTATGTTACATCCTGCCCGTGGTGAACGAATTGGGTAAATGCATATTCTTTCTTTCTTTTTTCTTTCTTTCTTTCTTTCGTACTATTTCTTTCTTTTTTTGTACACCTTCTTCATTCTCTTTACTAGTACAAAATAAAAAAATACCCTCCAGGCGATGTAAAAATACATTTTTGAAACATATTGCCTGAGGGGTGGGAGTAAAAAATTCAATGTCAGCGAGTTTGTACCCTAAGTAAGTAAAATCATCAAATTCATTAAAGGATTAAAAAATGAAACAATTTGAAATGTAAACTTTAAATATGTATTAAAATAAAACAAACTATATATAGAATATATAATACCAGTCATGTATTTATTAAAACTTGTTTTAAAAACAATGAAGACTGTTGCATGTTCAAATTTTGAGTGTATTTATTCTATGCTATGACGATGACGATTTTGGGTAATGTGACGTAAGCAGTGACATAATTTTTGTTATAGACAAAAACCGGAAGCGAATCTCCCTTATTAATAGATTACATTACTCGCTGAATGTTCTATACTTGCGATCTTGTGATACATCCTACCTGTGGTGTACGAGTTGGATAAATGTCTATTCTTTCTTTCTTTCTTTCTTTCTTTCTTTCTTTATCTTTTACTTTCACTTTTCTTTCAGCCTCTTATTTCTTGTTTCATACTCCTTCTTTCTTTCATAGTCTTTCTTTCATACACTTTCTTTCATACCTCCCTGGATGGCTTATACTTGAGACATTGTGTCACATCCTGCCCATGGTGAACTGGTTGGGTAATAAAGGGCGTCCTTCGTTGTGTAATGGTTAGCAAGCTAGTCTCTCAAATCCGTTACTATTAATTTGATCCTTGCCGGATGCCCCATAATTGCAAAATTGTATCACCTCCTACTCGTGGTGAGAGGGTTGGGGTAAATACCTATTCTTTCTTTCTTTCTTAATTTCTTTCTTTCATTCTTTCTTTTCTTCCTTTCTTTTTCTTTCTTCTTCTTTTTCTTTTCTTCTCTTCTTCTTCTTCTCGTTCTTTCTTTTTCTTTCTTTCTTTCTTTTTCTTCTTTCTCTTCTTTCTTTCTTTCTTCTTTCTTTCTTCTTCTTTCTTTTCTTTCTTTCCTTCCTTCCTTTCTTTCTTTTTCCTTCTTTCCTTTCTTTCTTTCTTCTTTTTCTTTCTTTTCTTTTCTTTCTTCCTTCTTTCTTTCGTTCTTCCTTCCTTCTTCTTTCCTTCTCTTCTTTCTCTTCTTTCTTTCTTCTTCTCATCTTTCTTTTCTATCCGTTATGTCTGCATCATCATCTTTGTCATTTGAATTGGCGCGAGTGATGCAACCAAACAAACATTTTTCTAAAACTCTCCTCGGACAAATAGAGAAATTCCATTGGTTCAATCAATATCGGAATCATACCAGATGCTTTTAGGAAATCTACCAAAACGAATTAATGTTAAATAAATAAAAGATGAAAGTAAAGAATCTAATAAATGGACTATAGACATAAAATGACCAAAAACTACAAAACAAGTATATATATATATATATATATACTAGCAAATATATGCACCCTCCGGGTGCAAGTATTTAAGTTTTAATATAATAAAATATCATATTAAATTAGAAAGGCCAATGAAACTGAATAAAAATGCAGATAACATGAAAAAAAATAGAACAACTTTGAAACTAACTCTTCCATCATTTTCAATTACTCCTATTCCTAATTCAACTATTTAGTTAAAATAGGAAGTAAAGAATAATATTACAGTTATTTCTTTTTGTTAAGGGATTTCTTTTAAGATTTATTGAAGAGAATTTTGCTCATATTCAATAAGATAAAACTAAACAATTAGAAAATCAATAATATTAAGCACATATTTATTAAAATCAAAATTTTTAAGATCAATATGCAAAATTAGCCTTCCCATTCACACTGTAAACCGCTGTTTTGTTGTATATATAAATACAACTGCATGTTATTTGTATGTAGATATGGTTAACAGTCTTAATGATGTTAAACAATTTTATTAATAATTGAGGTTTAAATAAAAATAAAATCATGGAGAATGGGATGCACACATAACAAAGGGAATTGTGGTTCGTATAGTAATATAGTTTCAGTTACAGACAGAAAAACATACAATCTCCATTATATAAAAGATATATATATATATATATATATATATAAATATATATAATATATGGGAGTAAATATGGAAAATAAATCCGACCTAATAAGAAATTTGAAAAAAACAAGTGTTCTCAAAAATAAGATTAATCATTTATCGACGCTTAAATGTTTCGGTTTCTTTAAACCTTCATCACGATGTATGTATTTGGGGTGAAGACATTGATTTTTTTTATCTCCTGACATCTATAAAACATCCCTCAATTTCTTCACCCCATAATACATCCTGATGAAGGTTTAAAGAAACTGAAACGTTTAAGCTCGATAAAATAAATTCATCTTATTTTTGGAACACTTTTTTTTTAAAATTTCTTAATATATATATATATTATATATATATAATATATATATTGTATATATATATATTAAGAAAATTTGAAAAAAAACAAGTGTTTCCAAAAATAAGATGAATTTATTTATCGAAGCTTAAACGTTTCAGTTTCTTTAAACCTTCATCAGGATGTATTATGGGGTGAAGAAATTGATGGATGTTTTATAGATGTCAGGAGATAAAAAAAATCAATGTCTTCACCCCATAATACATCGTGATGAAGGTTTAAAGAAACCGAAACATTTAAGCGTCGATAAATGAATTAATCTTATTTTTTGAACACTTGTTTTTTCAAATTTCTTAATATTGTCGGATTTATTTCCATATTTACTCCCATATATATATATATATATATATATATATATAATAATATATATACTATATATATGAAATGAAAGAACAAACCTCAGACAAAAATGTGTAGTACATTTCGCTGATTTAATTTTTTTTATTGTCAGACAAATTTCAATAAAAGCAGAAGCTGAATTCCATATTCCAGCGAAATATACTACACATTTTTGTCTGAGTTTTGTTCTTTCATTCCATTATCATTATATATATATATATATATATATATATATATATATATATATATATATCGCAGTTACCATTAAATCCAGAAAGCAAATAAATATAAAATACTATTTACTTCTTTAAATGTGGTCAATATAAATAGCTAAATATTCGTTTTAAAAACGAATGGTTTAAAAACTACCGATTTAAGTTTCTCGCCGTAGCGCGAATCTTCAGACCCTGAAGATCGCGCTACGACGAGAAATTATAGTCGGTAGTTTTTTAAACCATTCGATTAAGTTGGGTTCGCCAGGAGTTTCTGGAAGTGGTCCTTCCATTTCTGGAGTCTATCTTTTTGGCTGGTTGCCTTTAGCTTTGATCTAGAGGTACCTTTATTGGAACTGAATCATTAAGGTAGCAGTCTAGTAAACTGTATCTGGTGGTGAGGTTCCATCTGATTTTTTTATTGCCAGACCAACTACTACTTCTATCATTGGTTAAATCTCTTTTTCTCAATTATTTTTTGGGAAATATATTGAAATTCTACATTTTTAGTTTTTGCTGTATGATCTTAAACTGTTATATTTTAATTAAAGACTAAGAAAACAAAACAAAAAAGAGAATTCCAGATTTTGAATATTTATGCTAATTTTTTATCACAAGATCATTTGGAGAGAGAGAGAGAGAGAGAGAGAGAGAGAGAGAGAGAGAGAGAGAGATAGGGGGGAGAGAGATGGAAAGAGAGATAGAGAGAGAGACAGAGAGACAGAGAGACAGAGAAGAATATCAATTTGGAAAAAAAGGGAAAAAAGGCTTAAAGGGTTAAAGAATATGTGATTTTTTTTACGAATTTAATATCATTCACTAATTCAATTTTCTTTCTTTCTTTCTTCTTTCTTTTTTTTTTCTTTTTCTATTTTCTTTTTTTTTAATTACTCTTTTCTCTTTCTTTTTTCTTTCTTTTCTTTTTTTCTTTTCTTTTCTTTCTTTTCTTTATTTCTTCTTTCTTTTTTTTTTCTTGCTTTCTTTTTTTATTTATTTTCTTTCTTTTTAAATTAATCTTTTATTTTCTTTCTTTCTTTTTCTATCTTTTTCTTTTCCTTTCTTTCTTCATTTTGTCTTTTTTTTTTTCTTCTTTCTTCTTTTTCTCTTTCTTGGCCTCTTTTATTTTTTATTTCATTTATTTATTTTTTTGTTTAATCGGCTAAAAAAATTGTTTTTTTTACGAAGTTTTCCTCTCTCTGTCTCTGTTTCTGCCTCTGCTCTCTCTCTCTCTCTCTCTCTCTCTCTCTCTTCTCTCTCTCTCTCTCTCTCTCTCTCTCTCTCTCTCTCTCTCTCTCTGAGTTTAGCTAGAAGGCTTTAGTTACTACAATATGAGTGTGTGTGTGTGTGTGTGTGTGTGTGTACGAGAGAGAGATAGAGAGAGAGAGAGAGAGAGGGGAGAGAGAGAGGGAGTTAAATCCAGTTTATTATACTTTTACATATTAAACTATTTTCAATAGCACGTAAGTAAACATATCAAACGTTGTAATAAATAAATTATCATACTACTGTGTCATATCCACACGTCTGCTAGTTAATTCAATTACACAAAACCATCGTGCAAGTAACCTTTGACTGGCCAAGCATTAATCTTGAGCTGCCATAAAAGGATCTGTTCTTATTTACAAAACAAAAATCTTAAGGTTTTTGATTCCTTTCGAATAACACAAATCGTCCGAAATATAATGTCAAGTTCCGGTTGGAGTTTGCAGTGCTTCAAGGTGAACTTCTTTTCTCGTCTCAAAGTTGAAATCGCCAGTTTTAATCGCATAAGCCGCTGATCTGTAATCTAAGGGAAGGTTTTCTTCCGGATTATCCTCCCACCCCCGCCCGCCCGCAACGCAAAACTAGCAATGACGTCATCTACTTCCGTATTCCTCATTGGACGACACGAAAGAACGCGGGGACTTTAGGCGGGAAGAAATGACGTCAATAGTGAATAACTTCACGGCAGATTTCCCGCCTGTGACAACTTCGTTGAGCAGTAGTGGATTTTGTTTTTTTGTTGGTTCTCGTAGTTGCGTGTGGGTGTATGTCGGATGTGTGTGTGGGTGTGGGGGGTTCTTTATACGGAACTGGTAGAAACATTGGATTTAGTTTTACGGTTGGATTAATATTTATATATCCGTAATCCGGTTTCTTTCCTTATCTTACTAGAGTTTGACTGTGTAAAATAAGAAACCGTAACGCTTCACACACATATATAGGAACAGAATTAGATAGATAGATAGATAGATAGAGATAGATAGATAGAGAGAGAGAGAGAGAGAGAGAGAGAGAGAGAGATTTATTGATTGATAGGAACAGACTGAGATAGATAGATAGATAGATAGATAGATATGTATACATCGCTGATGAGACTTAATAAAGTTGAAACAGCTGTACGATGTTCGACGTAGGTCTCAATATTTGCCGAGTTCGCTTGTCATGATTATTTCCATTAATTATCGAATTTTATATGATATACGGATTGTAACTGCCTTCAAGCAAAAAAAAAAAAAAATGAAATAAAAAAAATAAAAAAATATAATATACTTTACTCAACAATGCTTCTAAAGCAAATTATCTTAATCCCATATATATATATATATATATATATATATATATATATAATATATAGAGAGAGAGAGAGAGAGAGAGGGGGAGAGAGAGAGATTTT
>CM042162.1:83680936-83690936 GCA_023376005.1 Doryteuthis pealeii
ATAAAGCGATAACTCTTCCAAGCTCTAGATGTGTTAGTGTTATTGTATGGCTGTACCACTTGGACTCGAAAGAAACGCTTTAGATTGTGACTACACAAGGATGCTGCAGGCTGACTTGAACAAATATTGAAAGCAGCACCTGTTGAATTTTTTGTCATATAAGGTGTGTGCCAGTTCCCCATCTGTAGGCGAGATCATGTGGTCTGTTCCTTAGCCAATCGCTGGCCATACTGCGTGGCTGACATATTACTTAAGCGCTGATTCTTTCTCAGTTTACTAGCAGGCATCGTCGAAGGAACCTAGAATCTCTACCTGAGAGGATTACCAAAGGAACCAAATCGGAGGAATCTCTACCTAGAATCAACTGGCCAGTTATTACCCTTAAAAACTTAACAGCACTGTACGCCACTTACCGCCCATCACACGAAACAATCCAAGTAAGACAAACAAGATATGCTGGACTCTGCTGGAGAAGCAAAGATGAATTAATGAGTTCTCCTGTGAACACCTACACAGAGGCCCACCAGTGTAAGCCGACCAGCAAAAAATTACATCACTAAGCTCTGTGCAGATTCTGGATGCCGTACGGAAGACCTTCCAGGAGTGATGACCGACGGTTGTTGAGGGAGGGGGATAGTGTGTGTGTGTGTGTGTGTGTGTGTGTGTGTGATATGAATGCTTGCTGTCAGCGCGACATGATGATGATGATGATGATGATGCGAGCGCGAAAACGACCATGGGTGTGATTGTAGCCACCAAGCAGCCTGTGCGCGGCCAACTCGTTAATTAAAATCTAAGTGTTAAAAAAAGTAGGTGCACGAACTGCTGACTACAGAACAGTGTTTTGAGGACGCCATAGTTTTTGTGTCGGTGTTAGTCTGCATCAATCACCTGTTTGATTTCTCGACGTATGTGTCATTTTATGTGTCAAGCATATATTATTGATAAGTCTATTCTAAATTTATAAGACATACTGTTGGTATATAGGGTATTGCTTTCTTTTTGTGGGTTACATATCGTTGGTTGGTTGGTTGGTTGGTTGGGTTTTACGGCATGTCAACACTTGTTGGGCTATTTTATACCAAAAACATTGGTTTATTCATTCTAGTGAGGTATTAACTATTTTTTCAAACTCAATTTTTAAGCACATATTTAATACTCATTTTTTAATCTATTGTTATGACCTGTTTAAGGGTCAATAAATAATAGCTCAACACGGGGATAAAATGTAGGGAACAGATTGTATTCAGCAATATGTCAATGTACAATTGAAGAAGGTTTCCTTGTTACAGCGTACACGAAGAACATGTATCTGCTACTTTTCACTTGAGTAGCTTTGCTCTGTTAATATATACCCTTTGGGTAAGTCCATGTTCGTGTCATAGGTGAGTCACCTACAACACTATTTAACCCATAGATGGGACCTTAACATCTACTACAACTCCAGGTCAGAGTGGATCTGGGAGTAATGGAGATACAGGGATATTCCACGTTCCTCTGAGTTCCAGAATTGGAACTTCACCTCTAGATGCAGTATAACGTCATACCCAGGATACTAAGACCTTCTGCCACCGCCTTCTAGCACATATGATAAAATGGGTTGGAGTTTGCCATAAGGGCAACTGGGTTGAGAAAATTCTATGGATGCTAGAGCTTGATGTGACCAGTCGATTGATTGGAGTGGGGGTGAGGGTCTCTCCGACCGCCCATCTAGTCTTTCTTACTTTTTTTCTCTTTTGTTTCTTATTCTTACACTCCCCTTCTTTCTTTCTTTCTTTCTTTCTTTCTTTTTCTTTCTCCGAATGAATTTTCTTTCTTTCTTTATCCCTTTCGTTCGTTATTCCTTTCTTTTTCTTTTAACTGTTTTTCTTTCTTATTCTTCACGATTCCACCTTTCCTTCTTTCTCGCTCTCCATTTTCTTTCTTTTTTCCTATCTTTATTTCCTTCTCTTTTAAACATTTTGTTAATTCTTCCCCTCTTCCTTTCATTCTTTCTTATAATTCATTTTCTTTCTTTCTTTCTTTTTTTTTTCATCAATTTTTATTTATTTATTTATTTATGTATTTATTTCTTTTAACTGTTTTTCTTTTTATTCTTTACTACTCAGACCTTCCTTTCTTTCTTTCTCCTAATTCATTTTCTTTCTTTTTTTCTTTATTTCTCATTCTTTATTCCTTTCTTTCTTTCTTTGTCTTTTAACCGTACGTCTTTCTTATTCTTCACTCTACCCCTCTTCATTTCCTTCTTTCACCTTATTCGTTTTCTTTCTTTCTTTCTTTCTTTCTTTATTTATTTCTTTTTAACTGTTTTTCTTTCTTATTATTCACTATTCAACCCTTCCTTTCCTTCTATTTCCTTATTCATTTTATCTCTTTCTTCCTATCTTTCTTTCTATCTATCTATCTTTATTTATTTATTTCTCTTTTAACCGTATGTTTTTCTTATTCTTCTTTCTTATAATTCATTTTCTTTCTTTCTTTCTTTCTTTCTATATTTATTCATTTATCCATTTCTCTTTTAACCGTTTTTTCTTTCTTTCTTATTCTCCTTCCTTTCCTTCTTTCTCCAAATTCATTTTCTTTCTTTCTTTCTTTCTTTCTTCTTTCTTTCTCTTTTAACCATTTTTCTTTCTTATTCTTCCCGCTTCCCCTCTTTATTTCCTTCTTTTCCTAGTTAATTTTCTTTCTTTCTTTTTCTTTCATTTCTTTCTTTCTTTTTTCTTTCTCTTTCAAACGTTTGTCTTTCTTATTATTCACTCTTCCACTCTTCTTTTCATTCTTCCAACTTATTCATTTTCTTTTTTCTCTTTCTAATTCCTTTCTTTCTTTCTCTTTTTCTCTTTTAACCATATTTCTTTCTTCTTATTATTCGCTCTTCTTCCTCTCTTGCTTTCCTTCTTTTTCACGCTCCTTGCTAAACCAACTTTTAAACATGTATTTTTATTTTCTACTTAATCGACCAAATAATCCAACCACAAATTATATTCAGTTTACATATTTATTGATTCTACATTTGATTTTGGTTTTTAGAAACACCCCACGACAATACACAATAAATAACACGTTCACAGTTTAAACCAATCAAACGCATTATTGCGCATATATATATATATATATATATATATATATATATATATATATATATATATATATATATATATATATAAATATATATATAGAGAGAGAGAGAGAAAGAGAGAGAGACATATATATATATAGAGAGAGACATATATATATAGATATATATATATTGTATATATATATATATAGAGAGAGAGAGAGTGAGAGAGATACAGAGAGAGAGAGAGAGAGAAAGAAGAGGAGAGAATGGGAAGATAGATCGATAGATAGATGTGTGTGTATGTGTGTTTGCATATATATGGATATGCATATAATATATATATATATATATATATATATATGTATGCATATATATAGATGTGTATATGCATATCTATGTATGTATATATACATGTTTTTATATATTTATATATGTGTATACATGCATGTATGTATATATATATGTTATTACTATTATTATATTATTATTATTATTATTATTATATAAATGTATATATATATGTATTTATATATATATATACATATTTGTGTGTATATACATATATATGCATATCTATGTATATCTAAATATATATGTAAATATGTATATATGTGTATATATGCATATGTATATATATATACATAGATATTCATATATATATAGATATATTTATATATCGGTATTTATGTACATGTATAAATATGCATGCATATATATTATATATATATGTGTGTGTGTGTGTGTGTGTGTATATATATGTAAAGATGAAAATATGTACGTATTTATATATATATATATATATATATATATATATATATATATATGTTTTTGCCTATATGCATATCTATATATATATATATATATATATATGTATATATATATGTATATATATTGTTTGTGTATATATATATATATGTGTGTTTGTGTATATATATATATATATATATATATATAATTTATATGTATATACATGTATCTATATTTATGTATATATAAACGTATATATGTGTGAATATGAGTATGCGTATATATATATATATATATATATATATATACTACTCTTTTTACGTGTTTTTTCAGGGGGGGGTGCTTGGGGGAACATTAATTTCAACTCTAGTAGCATTAACAGGAAATTTTAAAAAATCCAAGAATGACGGTATGAATTTTGACCGTTCTTATATTGACTCTACAAAATCAATATAAAAGGTTATCCCACGGATTTTACAGGCTGGTTTTGATTCACAATTCATATAACAAACCACATGTTATTCTCTAAACATTCAGAGCAATGAATTTCCTGGTTTTTCCTATTTTTTTAAATGAGACCTTTCCGGTATGTTTTTCCGATTAGCTTGATAGAATTCTAAGATTGCAGAAAATTGAACATACTCAGGGTTCCCCTTATTACGCAAGGATGTGAAAAGCCATGATTTCCAAACGGATGTTACATTCATCCATTCATGCCCCCAAATTCGACAAGCCTCGTAAAATAGACAACAATATGAATCCTCAGTATTTGTCCAGTTTTGAACATGATCAATACTAGCAAATATATTCACCCTCCGCCGGGTGCAAGTATTTAAGTTTTAATGTAATAAAATATCATAAATTAGAATGACTTATGAAACTAAATAAGAATGCCGATAAAATGCTTAATTAATTAACAACGCTTGTTGTTTTTCAAAGCTTTATTTGACTTTTTTTTAACTAACTCAACGCACGGAGCTGACAGCCGAAGCAAAAAACGTCTATTTTACTTCACATCTAAGCTGCAACTGAGGACCTAACTAGTTTTCATGTGACTTGCGGGTTTCCCGGCTCTGAGGTCAAAGTTTCCCAACGGTCCGTAAATTTCCATTTAGGCTCTTTGTATTCTCGCTACACGGTGTTGTCAATAATCTATTCTACCACATGGATTATGCAACAAAAGTATTTCACTGGGCTTCCTCTTACCTTTTCTTCCTTCCCTTTTTGGTTGTTTGTTTGACTTGTGGGTTGAACGTTAACGGCATGTAAATTCTTGTTGGGTTATTTTATGCCGAAGACATTTTTTTATTCATTTTTGATGGGTATTGTTAAGTTTTTAAGGGCCATCGTTGGCCAGTTGATTCTAGGAAAAGAGTCCTCGATTTGAATCCTTTAGGTAATCCTCTCAGGTAAAGAATCCAAGGTTGCTTTGTTGTTTGTTGTGAGTAGACTGAGAAAGAATCAGCGCTTAAGTAATATATCAGCCACGCAGTATGGCCAGCGATTGGCTAAGGAATAGACCACATGTCTCGCCTAGTCTATAAATATAGACCGGAACTAGCACACACCTTATATTAGGAAAAAAATACAAACAGGTATTCAACAAAATTAACTCATTTTTTAAAACAAAGTTTTTAAATTCATTTTTTCTATTTAACCCATAGATGGGACCCTAACAGGAATTACCACTCCGGGTCAGAGTGGACCTGGGAAGTAATGGTAATGAAGGGGAACTTATCACTCCACACGGCTCCAGAGTTGGAACTTCAGCACTTGACGTCATGCCCAGGACGCTAATACCCTCAATCACCGCCTTCTAGCACATATATAATAGAAAGGGTTGGAGTGTTGCGATATGGGCAATAAGGTTGAGACTGTCATATAGGTGCTAGGTGTGACTTGACCAGACAATTGATCGGAGAGGGCTTCTCCAACCACCTGTCTAGTCTAAGTAAGGGCTGAAGTGGAGTGTTGCATTGAGATGACTTATCACCAACTGGAACATTGATTATCCCGCCCTGTCGGCTGGGGCGTTAGAATGCACCAACTGCACCTCTGCAGAGGGGTAAGACTCCCCCAATGGGGCCACATGTTGGTCGTGGGTGGCGACCCCTGATGCTTAAGGATAGAACCCGGGTGGATGAGCAGTTCATGACATGCAATACTCCACTTTGGCCCTATCTTGGGCTAGACGGGCGGTCAGAGAGGCCCCCTCCGATCAATCGGTTGGTCACGTCAAGCCCTAGCACCTATAGGATTTTCCCAACCCTATTGCCCTTATGGCAAGCCCCAATCCCTTTTTATCAGATGGGTGCTAGAAGGCGGTGGCTGCGGGTCTACATTTCCTGGGAATGACGTTAAACTCTATCTGATGGTGAGATTCCAGTTTTGGAGGTTTGGAGAATGTGGAGAACCCCTTCATCACCATTGCTCCCTGGTCCACTCTGACCCAGAGTGGTAGTAGCTGTCAGGGTCCCATCTATGGGTTAAATAGAAAAATGTATTTATAAAAAAATTGTATTATCCATTAAGAATTGATTTATTTCAAAACTTTATCGGCATTAAATGACCCACTGTGGTTGATATGCCGTAAAACAAACAAACCAAACCATTGATTCTCATCGGGTGCTGATTACATTGTGGTCAATTTTTGCGGTTAAAGAGAATAAATGTTAAGGAGGAGGAGGAGGAGGAGGAGGAGGAGGGGGAGTAAAGGAGGAGTTAACATATCGTTAAAACTCTGAGCTATAAAAGTAAAAATATAAACGTATAGCATATATTGTTCCCTAACCTTTAGTCATGAAATAACCCCAGACGGGTTGATATGTCGTTAAAATCCATCAACTAACCAAATTGATAATAATTGTTTGTTTTTTTGTTTTACGGCATATCAACCTTTTCCAGGTCATTTAAAGGAGTATGGCTGGCAATGGAGGAGCTCCCAAATTAGTTCGAATCCTTTCCGTGCGGAGGAGTTGAGTAAATTCATACTTAATTCTCGAAGTTAAGCAGCGTCGATTCTAATCACTAATTAGATGGGTGACCCCCTAATTAACATTAAGTACACTTTGTAAACAGTGGCTTTGTTTCTCTTTGCTTTTCCTTTTGTTTCTCCTTTTTGTTTGGAATTAAGTTGTTGTTTTTTTTTTTTGGGGGGAGTATTATTATTTACTCCTTTTGAGTTTTCACATCAGTGTTAGCTGATGGTCTTTCACTGGAGCCTGAGTGACAGCAAGTCTCCTCAGGTCTCCAGGACTCTTCTGAGTATTCTGGCAGATTGCAGCAGTGCAGTGTTCTGAATGGTTTCAATCCTTCCTCTGATATCCAAACTTTCCAAACCCTTTTCTAATCCTTTTGGGACTGTTCCAAGTGCACCAACTACAATTGGTATAACTTTCACTTTCATATTCCATAACTTTTTCAGTTCTCTGGCAAGGTCCAGATACTTGTCAATTTTTTTCATTTTCCTTTAACTTCACCCTGTGATCTGCTGGCACTGCAAAATCAACCAGTTGACAAGTTCTTTCTTTTTTGTTAATCAACACTAGGTCTGGACTTCATGCTGGGATAAGGTGATCCGTTTTAATTTCAAAGTCCCAGAGAATTTTGTGCGTTTCGTTCTCAAGAACAGATTCTGGTTTATGCATATACCATTTTGTTGTGTGGTCAAAATTTAATTTCTTGCATAATTCCCAGTGGATCACCTTCCCAACCCAGTCGTGTCTAGCTTTGTATTCTCGTTGTGCTAGTTTGCTACATTCGCAGAGTACATGGTTAACAGTCTCATCTCTATTACCGTAAAGTCTACATTTACTATTTTGTTGGGTCTTATCAATTTTCGCTTTGATGTAGTTTGTCCTTATGGCATTATTTTGTGCAGCAATTATAAGTGATTCCGTTTCTCTTTTGAGGTTTCCCTTTCTTAACCATGTCCAAGTCTTTTCATGTGCAACCTCATCTATTTGTCGTTTGAAGCGTCCATATAATTGTTTTTCTTCCCATTTTTGTTTTCTAGTCTTTGTCGTTTTTCTGTTTGTCCATCTGCCGTTTCTACTATTGTTGGCCGCCATAAGTAGTTTGTCTTTGCTCTTCCTTGTGTAATCTTCAAGTTGTTGGATTGTTATTATTATTATTATTATTATTATTATTATTATTATTATTATTATTATTCCGTGTGTTCCCTCTGAACAGCGATTTTAAAGCGTTTTCCGTAACGCCATCTTTCCAGTCATAGAAAAGACAATAAGTTTCCATTATATAAAACCGGAAGTCTTTGGAAATATCCCGCAAGATACTATTGACCTCTGAAAGCCAACAGCGGCACACGCACAAAATGACGAACAGAGGCTACAAACCGGAAGTAGACGAGGAAGAGATACTTTTAAGATCTGTAACAGCGTCTTTGTCTCATTCATTTAAAACCGGAGAGTTTTTCCTAAATATCTGCTTTGTGATTTCCATATTTTTTGTTTTTTGTTTGCCTATAACTTAATATGCCAATAATGTTATAAATTTTCACAAACGGTAAACGTAGGAGGTGTTATAACCATCTTTAGATTGAAACGTAATCTTCGCTTGTGGCTACAGACATCTTTGTTTAAAGATTGCATTAAACGGAAAGATGTGAATGGTCACTATATCAAGTCTTTTAGGTTTAGTGTCTGACATGACATCCCAGGGGGAGTCCCCGTAGCGTCGTGGCTAATGTTCTGGACTGAGACATCGTAATAAGAGAGTTCGAACTCTAATCGTATTTTTACATTCATTTTCGGTCTAAGGGCCGCATTAGCTCAGTCGGTAGAGCGTTCGGCTGGAAACTACAAGGTTCCTAGTTCGATACCGGCCCTCGCCAACTCAGCGGATGAGTAGCACTGCGATCTGTGCGATAAAGTAAAGAGCTGATGGTAGGTGTAGCGCTCCATCTCAGACACAAAAGCAATCTCCTTTTTCTAGCGCTAGTGAAAAGGGGATAACCTCCCTCGCTGATTGGCTGATACTGACTTTAGGCCACCCCGACGAATTTATTTTTACTTACCCTAGGGAAATGTATGAACATCCTCGACATATGGGTTAAATAGTATCCTTACTGTTCTGCTACAAAGATGGCTTGTGAATTAAATGACCCATGAAGGTTCATGTGCCATTAAATAAAGAAACCAAACCAAACCATTATGCCCCCCACTGTCTTTGTCGACAGAGCTTATAGTAAGCTGACTGTACCTCCTAAAAAGAGAGTGCCCGGCACTAAACTGTATTTGATGGTTAGGCCCGAGTTTTAGAGTGACCATTCATTGCCATTATTCCCAGGTATCGTATTTATAAAGTGCTATATAGTACCTAAATAATGGGAATGGAATCTTTTTCCTATAAATAAGGTCTGACGAAACCCGGAGGAGAGAAACAACTGATCTCACGGGACTTGCTAATTCACCTTAGCAATTGCTAATTACTCTATCCACATGGCCTAGTGGATAAGGTAGTTAAGTTAAAACAGTTCTAAGTGACAATTATTTCTGGATTCCGGGTTCAATCCCGATTAGAGGCAGTAACATAGAAAAATAATTAACACAACTCCTACCCCAGCTATGGTTAGCGGAATGAGAACAGGATACCCCCGTGGACTAGATAAAGGGTTAAGTTCAAAGTTCCGTGATGGCTCCCGAATACGACAAGAAAGTTCCCGAGTTCGAAAAGAAGGTTCCCAAGTCCGAAAAGAAGGTTCTAGAGTCCGAGTAGGTTCCCGAATCCGACAAGAAATACCTGAAGAAGGCCGGAGAGCATATCGGCCGAAACGTTGTACAAATAACAATGAAGATGGGGACAATAGCCCGAATAATGCAGATAATACTCTATCCACCTTCTATATTTTCTTAGTAAACATTTTCTCCTATCCCTAATGCTCGTTGTGTTTCTTCCTATTACTTATCTGTTAAGTCTGATACTCAAGTTACAATGCAAAACTTAGTCTGGCACATGGTCATTTATTTATATGTGATTTGTAAATATTACAGAGAATAAAAACTTTGTTGCAATATTAACAAAATTGAATTCATTTTTAACACATGGATATGTTCTGCGCATAACACAATGTTTGCCTTTATTAATCACTTCTTATTTTCCACATCTACTCTGACCCGGAGTGGTAGTACCTATTAGGGTCCCATCAATGGGTCAAATAGATCTATCTATCTA
>CM042162.1:83695936-83710936 GCA_023376005.1 Doryteuthis pealeii
CCTTACTGTAGAGTGACAAAAGTAATTATTTATCTCTTTTTTTTTCCTATCTCCTTTTCCCGTCCTTGAAAATGATCAGACCTATATTTTTCAGTACTTGCTCTTGGAACTAAAAGGGTATGTTTTTCATTTCTGTTCATAGAACAGAATAGAGACAATTAGTATCCATGTCATTTTATTGCACCTCACCATGAAAACCATTGTAGACACAGTAAGTATTTTCTAGCCATTGTCAGCTTCTCCGTAAGTCGGAAAAACGAATATCATAGTTAAGGGATGGGACGTTCTGTGTTGAATACATTTCGGTTGAAAAGTCTTGTTCGAATGGTTTTCATTCTTAAAGACTTTAAATGAGAATCGCTGATGACGTTCGGCTCTAACGCAGTTAATAAAAAAAGGAGAAAAAAAGTCTCTCTGCCGAATTTCTAAAACCAGAAAAAAATAATAAAATAACTTTTCCCCCTCCGATCAATCGGCTGGTCACGTCAAGCCCTAGCACCTATATGATTTTCCCAACCCTATTGCCCTTATGGCAAGCCCAACCCCTTTTTATCATATGGGTGCTAGAAGGCGGTGACTGCGGGTCTGCATGTTCTGGGAATGACGTTAAACTCTATCTGATGGTGAGGTTCCAGTTTTGGAGGTTTGGGGAATGTGGAGCACCCCTTCATCACCATTGCTCCCTGGTCCACTCTGACCCGGGGTGGTAGTACCTGTTAGGGTCCCATCTATGGGTTAAATAGAAAAACATGAGTTGATAAACAATTGTATTATCCATTAAGAATTGACTTATTTCAAAACTTTATCGGCATTAAATGACCCACTGAGGTTGATATGCCGCAAAACAAACCAAACCAAACCAAACCAAAATAACTTTTAACCCAGTCATAAGAAATTCGTCCAAATATAATTATATTTTTTGTACGTTTTTACTGTATTTTAATTGTCACACACACACACACACCACACACATATATATATATATATATATATATATATATATAAAAGTAAAAGTAAATAAAGTCGTCGGGGCGGCCTAATGTCGGTATCGGCCAATCAACGAGGGAGTCTATCCCCTTTTCAATAGCGCTAGACCAAGGAGATTGTTTTTGCGTCTGAGGTGGAGTGACACTCCTACCATCAGCTCCTTACTTTACCGCACAGATCCCTGCGCTACTCATACGCTGAGTTGGCGAGGGCCGGTATCGAACTAGGAACCTTGTGGTTTCTAGTCGAACGCTCTACCGACTGAGCTAAAGTCGGTATCAGCCAGTCAGCGAGGGAGTCTTCCCCTTTTCAATAGCGCTAGACTAAGGAGATTGTTTTGGCGTCTGAGGTGGAGCGCCACACCTACCATCAGCTCCATATATATATATATATGTATATAATTATATAAAGTAAAAAAATAACCAAAGACTTATATATATCAAGTCGTAGTTTACTTATATATTTGCTCTGTGACTCTAACATTAAGAGCACACATTGAGCTCTCAAACTGCGACAGGTTTTTTAAATAAAACTCTTGTGTCGTAAGGAAGATTTCTTCTCTGGACTTTTGGATTATATATATATATATATATATATAGAGAGAAGAGAGAGAGAGAGAGAGAGAGAGAGAGAGAGTAAACTACAGACACGTGTTTCGAGGTATCACCTCTCATCAGTGCAGTTATACCATTTTAGCAGCTACCTCTGGCCGGGTTCGAGACCCGAACGAACTTACGCTCGCCAATCCTCTTACCCATATGGCCATAGTCAACTGCCAAGTATAGCAGGCTATTTATTCGCTACATTTCTAAGCGGAAATGAACTCACCTCACTCTCAAACTTTGTAAACAAAGTGAGTCTTAGCTGAATGCCGAATACGGTGAATTTTGCAATTAAATCCCTTCTAAATAAAGTGCTCAATATATATTAAGGCTATAATAGATGGATGTTAAAAAACAGCCAGTTTTAATTGTTTGCCCACTTGAACCTGCATCCTAATGCACTATTTGAAAAAAGTTCTGTTAACCATTTCAATCCAGAAATCCCGAGTGTGGGATCATTGTTCCACTTAATCATCAAAAATTTGAATATGTCTCGGGTCGTAAAAATAAAAAATAAAAAAAAACGAGAAGAAAATAAATAACGTGTGAAGCCATTTCATTTAGGAAACGATGAATCAAGTCGAAGCATTTGTCTAATTAGATTGTAGGTTGCTTAATTAAATATTCGCTTTTAGGGACGGGAATTTCAAAGCAGGTAATGGATGATATTTTAGATGTGGGAGAGATATTTGAGAAATGGATGAAGGCGTAAGAGAGAGAGGGGGAGAGCGAGAGAGAAGAGAGTGAGAGAAATGGGAAGAGAGAGCGAGAGAGAAAAAGAGAGAGAGAGAGAGAGAGAGAAAAGAGAAGAGAGAGAGAAAGAGAGAGAGCGAGAGAAAGAGAGAGCGAGAGAGAGAGAGGGAGGAAGAGAGGTAATGATGACAACGTGATGGGAATAAAAAAATTGAAAAAATGAAGTGAAAATGGTTAGAAGAAAGGTTAAAAGTAAGAAAGATGGGGCGGGGAGATGTAGAGGAAAAGAAAGGACAATGTTAAGAAAGAAAGAAAGAAAAGAAAGAAGGAAAAGAAAGAAAGAAAGAAAGAAGAAGAAGAAATAGTAAGTTAGTAAATAAAAGCTGGGAGAAAATTTAATCTTAAAAATTAGAAAAAGTTAGAAAAAGAATACACTTTCAAAAAAAAAAAAAGAAAAAGCGAAAGAAAGAAAGACAGTGAGATTAGAAATTGGGAATTTTGAATGAAATAAAAGAGAAGAAAGTATAAGTTTTAAAAGATAGGAAGAACAGTGAAACCTTCAAACGAAAGAAAGAAGAAAAGAAAGAAAGAAAGATAGAGAGAAGAGATAGATAGAGAGTGAGAGAGATAAGAAAGAAAGAAAGAAAGATAGATAGAGAGAGAGAGAGAGAGAGAGAGAGAGAGAGGGGGGGAGAAAGAAAGAAATGGTAAATTAGTGAATAAAAGCTGTGAAAAAAAGGAAAAAGATGAAAAGGAATTTCGCTAGCAAGAACAAATGAAGAAAAAAATATAAAGTGAATAAAATTTCAAGAGGAATAAAAAAGGGAAAAGTGCAAGAACTAGATACACAAGTGAGGAGGAGAGAGAGAAAGAAAGAAAAAGAAGAGAGAGAGAGAAGAGAGAAAGAGAGAGAGAGAGAGAGAGAAAGAACAAAAGAAAGAACAAAAGAAAAGAAAAAAGAAAGAAAAATAAAAATATAAACGGGAGAAAGAGGGAAAAGTGCCAGAAACAAATAAGAAAGAAAAGAAAGAAAGAAGAAAGAAAGAGAGAGAGGGGGGAGAAAGAAGAAAGAAAGAGAGAAAGAAAGAGAGAGAGAGGGGAAAGAAAGAAAGAAAGAAAAGAAAGAGAAAGAAAGAAAGAGAAAGAAAGAAAGAAAGAGAGAAGAAAGAAAGAAAGAAAGAAGAAAAGAAAGAAAGAAGAGAAGAAGAAAGAAGAAAGAAGAAAGAAAGAGGAGAGAGAGAGAGAAAGAAAGAAAGAAAGAAAGAAAGAAAGAAAGAGAGAGAGAGAGAAAGAAAGAAAGAGAAAGAAAAAAGAAAGAAAGAAAGAGAGAAGAGAAGAAAGAAAGAAAGAAAGAAAAGAAAGAAGAGAAGAGAAGAAAGAAAGAAAGAAGAAAGAAAGAAGAAGAAGAGAAAGAAAGAAGAGAAAGAAAGAAAGAATATAGTGATGATAGAAATAGAGAAGATGAAGAAAAATGGAGAAAGCTGAAAGAAAAAAAAAAAAATGAATTAAAGAAAAAGGGGTGGGGGAGTCTGGAAGAAAAATAGATAATTTAAAAAAAAACAACAATCGATATAAAGAAAGAAAGAAAGAAAGAAAGAAAGAAAGAAAGATAAGAAAACTCAAAAACTGCAAAAAGAAAGAAAGGCAAAAAAGACGACGAAGAATAAAAAAAAGAAAGAAAGAGAAAATTCCGAATAAAGAATATTCTAAACATTCCCTATATGCATCCAAAATGTTCCCGCGTTTGTACATCTGCCCTGAAGTAGGTATAAAGAGTAAAGTTTTAATATCGAGAAATCTTCCTGCAGCTCATCAGCATGTCTGTTCCATATTACCTTCTAATGAGCGTCTTAATTATCCATAGCCCGGGCCCAGAGCAAATACAAAACTTCTTATAACATTACGAGTCATAAAAGACGACATATTTTTTGTAAATGGCGGGAATTGCCTTTGTTCTTTAACTTAAGTTTCAGGGAGACGCTGTATTTCGTTCTAATTACAACTCGCAGATAAAGTAACCGCCACTAATGACACACACGCTCGAATTTATCCCCCCCGCCCAGGGACCATCAAAAATATTTAGTTCGGCTACTTTAGGGATCATCTCGTAAATATCTTTTTATCACCGTTTTTAATGAGTCATATTGTTTATGCTTACGTTTACAAAATACTTTTGGAAAAGTTAAAGCACCTGTTAATCATATGAAAATGTAAACTATGTACCAAGTCTCCAATAGGCACCCCAAATCATCAAGTTAATGAAAGGTTCATATTTTAACTCGTCGGCGGTAACTTCCTGTAGCGAGAGAAACCACGAACGTAGTGGTTCGAAGCGTGCACGACTGTGTTTGGCATGCAGAATGAGATCAGAGGCGAGTGGGGAGATTGAACTCACAGCCTCCTGATCATGAGTCGTGGCCTGACGCAGGTGAATTACTAAACTGTCCAGAGTGGCCCGGATGTGAAGGATTGACGCCTGCAGATTAATTTCGCATGTGCTGCACGGGCAAGTCAGAGTAAGGAGCCCGGATGAACACTGTAATTGTGTATTTAATGACCTGCCCTCACAAACCTGTGAGAAAAGCTGCAGTAGCATTTTGGCTGTTGTGATGAGTGGACGAGAGAGAAAATATATTTTGATAGTGTTGGTGAGAAGAGTGCAGCATTGTTGGGAGAGATTGTTTCAGACTAAACACTTGGTCAGTTGGGAGAGGAAAAGCGTTGGACTTAACTGTGCCCCCCCCCCCAGAGAACATTCTTATTAGACTTCCGCTTTCAAATATTTGAAAACAAATAAACGCACGATTTTTTGCATTTATATTGTATCTGACAAAAACAAATTTTACAAATTGTGTGAAACAATTTCTAAACAATATCCTTTTATTTAAATAAACATAAAAATATTTTGTAAATAAAAACTGTATTTTTATTTAAATAAACATAATTGGTTTTCTCTTCTGATTAAGTAAAAACTGTTTTAATATAAAAACGTCTTTTGTTTCTTTTTTAATCAATCGTAAATTTTGAAAAATATTCATAAAATTCTGATTAAAAAAAGTATTTATTTAAAAATGATTTAGCTATTGAATTTTAATTTGATTACGTGTACCAACCATCTATTCATTTAATTCATCGTAAAGTTCAACATCTCCATAAACATCTGATTAAAATCGTTTGTTTACAAAAAATTGGAAGCGAAGATACCGTTGACGAGTTAAAATTTGAACCATTCATTAAGTTGATGATTTGGGTGCCTATTGGAGACTTGGTCCGAAAAAATAAATAAAGATCTTCTAAAATGAAAGCAGATTCAAACATATCCTTTTGTAGCGATAAGAGAGGCGCCACTACCGACTGCAGGGAATTCACTAAGGCCTGAAACATTACCAATATATGTTCAATAGAGTTTAAATTAATCGAATATGTGGGCCCATTACTCATGAGAATATGGGTCTAGTCTGTGAGCATAGTGTTGTGCAAGCTGGTTGTGTTCCTGTAATGTTATGGAATCCGTAAGGCTGGTTGGCTATTTATTTTAATTCTTATTGTTAATTTTGGTTTAATGGCATATTAACTTTCGTGGGTTATTTAATGTTAAAAGTATCCATATAGAATAACAGTAGGGGTGCTATTTGACCCATGGCTGGGGAGGTGAGGTGTTTCATACCTTTCCAGAGAGTATTAGACCTATATAAAATAGATTCAGGCCACGTCATTGTTTTGAACCTTGGTGGGTTATTTAATACCAACGCCATTCTTGCTAAAAAAAAAAAAAAAAAACAGTTGGGGTACTATATAATTCATAGCTAGGAAGATGACGGGGTTCATACACTTTCCAAGGGTATTTGTCCGAAAGTGAACGTAATAGTGCGGCTAGGGTTCGAACTCACTTACTACAAAGTCGCAGTCAAACACGTTATCCATTACGCCACGGGGACTGGAACAGACTAATACAATTTCAGTTTTTTTTTTTCAATGGGGACAATTGATTTTCTCTAGGAGGAAATTGATTGTCTGGTTTGGTCTTTTTATTTCAGTATTTATTTATCAATGAATTTAGTAACTGACATATCAAACTTCGTGGGTTATTTAATGTCAAAGCCATTCTTTTAGAAGAAGAGTCGTGGTAATATTCAACCCATAGCTGGAGGATGAATGGGTTTATACTAGGTATACCCAATTTTTCGTCTGCTAAAATTTTAAAAACAAATTAAAATGAATTAAATCTATTATTTAAGGTTAAAATTTTGTCTAAAACAATAAGTAGTAACATAATGACCATCATTAAAAAAAGAAAAATATCATTACATATGCAGTTTATTTTTAATACTTTTAAAACGATTTGTTTTGGTCAATTCCGTTCGTCATTTTGGCTCTTTTTAAATGGTATAAAAGGGCTTGTTTACAAATTTAATGTAACATTCATGATTGCAAAAAAAAGAAAAAGAAATTACCAAAAATCAGGGAATTATCCGATTGTAATAAAAAAAATCATTTAAAATAAAAATATTCTCATGTTAAGTTTAAAATGTTATATTTTTAGATTCTAGAAATAAATATCTATTTAATGCAAAACTTATTTTAGTCAAACAAAGTATAAGTTTTGAAGAAAAACTCTAGTGAAAATTTAGACACCCCCCCTTTTTAAGTAGAAAAAATATCGATGTATATTTTTTTCTTTTATAATATAATTAAATAATTATCGAAGTGAGTAAAAAGAAATCTCAAAAAAATTAATCATTTATTATTTTTTTTACATTTTATTTTCCGGTTTTCGGTACTTATTTTCTTATAAAATATTCGACTTTTTTTTTTCTCTATTTACAACTTGGGTCTTTTCTCTTTTTATTTATACTGTAATTAGTATCAAACAAGGAACAATTCGCTAATATTTGACACACCCAAAGTAAGGGGGGTCAAAATTAAGTGACCTGAAAAAATCAGAATGTTTTGAAATAAAATAAATAATGCATTATAAAGATCATTCATTGCTAAATAAATACTGAAAATTTCATTAAAATCCGATAATTCCCTGATTTTGGTAAATTATTTTCTGTAGGGGGGTTAAAGTCATTTTGTCAAAAACGCATTTTAGGCCATTTTTGGGTATACCTAGTTTATACCTTTCCCAAGAGTTCGAACTCTCTTACGACGATGTGGCATGGCAGTTCAGCATCCTACTTACTATGCCACGAGAACACCCATGAGGAAATTGAGTTACGAGGAGCGCAACGAATTAAAGTCGTAAGTCAAGGTACGACTGTATAGACATTTAAACGTGAACAAGATAATCGACAAAGTTTAATCTATTTGATGAAAAAGAAAGAAGAAAAAAAACTATAGACTACATCAGCCATTTTTGTTTTGTTTCATTTTGTTTTATTTTATTTTGTTTTATTTATTTTGAAAGACGATCATCACTTTGGTATTTCAGAAGTGATAACGAACTGACACATATTTCCGAAAGGTAAATTGATTCACGAAACGCGGGATCACCTCTGCGTGCTAAAAACTAATAAGATCTGGTCGGAAAAGCGTGGCGCTCTGTGTTATCAGTAACACCACTAGAAATGTTCAGAGCTTAAACATATATATATACATGCGTATGTGTATGTGTGTGTGTGTGTGTGTGTGTGTGTGTGTGTGTGAGATTTAAATTAATATATATATATATATATATATATATATATATATATATATATATGAGAGAGAGAGAGAGAGAGAGAGAGAGAGAGAGAGGGGGAGATGGGTTAGAGAGATACTTTAAAGAGGAGAGAACGAAAAATGTTTGGTTCGGTTTAAGGCATCCCGTCGTGGTGTAAGGTTAGCAAATTAATCTCGCAGATTTTTACTACTGAAAAGCGAGTTTGATCCTCGCTGGATGCCCTTAAACAATATATATATATATATATATTATATATATAAATATATATATATATATATATATTAATATAATATATATATATATAATATAGAGAGAGAGAGAGAGAGAGAGAGAGAGAGAGAAAGAAAGAAATTATCGAGTTGAGAACAAACAGTGTGTATACTAGATTTAGTTTGGTTGGATTTTACGGCATGTTAACCCATTGGGTTATTTCATTTTATGCTGAAGACATTTTGTTTCATTCATTCTTGGGTTTTCAGTATTGAGTATTAAATGTTTTAAACTCATTTTTTAAAATCTATTTAACCCATAAATGGGATTCTAACAGGTACTACCATTCCGGATCAGAGTGGATCTGGGAGTAATGGCAATGAAGGGGTACTTCACATTCCACAGAGCTGCCGATTAACAAGAATGTTTGTGTTGGCTTCTTTGTTTAATGACATACCAATCTTCGTGGGTTATTTAATGCAAACGCCATCCTAGTATACATTTACCACTCCCTAAACACGTGCAGGATGTGACACAAGATCAATTACTTAAACGGAATTTAACATGTTTTAATTCAGCGTTTTACTTCTCCTAGACTTGTTGCCTAACCAAGCTCAATCTGCTCTACTATTTATCCATAGCTGGAGGGAGAATAGTTGAATCCATACGTTTCCTGAGGGTATTAGTGCTATGTGAAATACACCCCGCATTGTAAAGGATTAGAACTCATATCACAGTGTCCATTTCGCACGACGATAACCATTAGGATACGAGCACCTCCAAAGCCATCTTTGTAGCAATATTATTTAACCCAAAGTTTGAGAATAAAGAATGATGGGCGCCGAAAAATAAGGAATCAGAATAGGATGGTGATGATATGAATAGAGTGATGATATGTGAGAAAGGGATAAACAAATGAGGGAGGAAATGTGTATGTAAGAGAAGAATGAGAGAGAGAGAATGAGAGAGAGAGAGAGAAATAATTAGAGAGAGAGAGAGAGAGAAGAGAGAGAGAGAGAGAGAGAGAGAGAGAAAGCGAAAGCGAAAGAGAAATAGAGAGAAATTAATAATTAGAGAGAAAAAGAAAGGGAGAGAAAATTAATAAATACAGATAGAGAAATGAATAATTAGAGAAAGAAAAAGAGAGAAAGAAATGAATAATTAGAGAGAAAGAGAGAGAGAGAGAGAGAGAGAGGAGAGAGAGAGAGAGAAATGAATAAATACAGAGAGAGAAAGAGAGATATATATAAATAATTAGAGAAAGAGAATGAGAGAGAATTGAATAATTAGAGAGAAAGTGAAAGAGCTAGAAATGCATAATTAGAGAGAGAGATAGAGAGAGAGAGAGAGAGAGAGAGAGAAATAGAAATAGAGAGAGATTTGAATAATTAGAGAGAAAGAGAAAGAGAGAGCGAAATGAATAATTAGTGAGAGAGAGAGAGAATTGAATAAATAGAGAGAGAGAAATAGAAATAGATTTGAATAATTAGAGAGAGAGGGAGAGAGAGAGAGAGAGAGAGAGACCGAAATGAATAATTAGAGAGAGAGAAAGAGAGAGAGAGAGAGAGAGAGAGTAAATGGTATAATGTAAACTTATGGAAATATCAAGGATAAAAATGAAAACAAAATTAATTGAAAATTTTTCTTTAAAAGCTTTACAAATTAAGTTCCTTAACGGCGTATATACAACCAATTATTATACCTTCAGTACACCATAGCTGGAAAAGACGAACGTTAAATAGGCAGCTTATTGATCGTTCATTTCAAAACCAGAAGTTTGATAAAAAACCAATCACCACAACGGAAATTCGTTCATGACCTGTTAACCGTGAGGGTTACTCAGAATTGCCCAGATTATTTTTTGGGCTGAATAACAATTCTTGGTTAATAATGGGGAATTTCTTCAGGCTCATATTAAATCTCGCACATTAATATGTCCTTAGTTTGCACACAATAGACATTCGAATATGGGCCACTTTTCCTGGGGAAGGAGCAAAAGATATAATCCTGATAATAAATGTAAATGTCTGTGGGTCACATTTTTTTAACTAGGGACCGTAGTTCCGCATATAATACCATTTTGGAATCAGGCCGACTCCGTGAGCATATTACCAGGCTTCAGTAATATCTACCCAAAAGCCAAAAATAACTAAATTCTACGTGGGATGCACAAAGTCGGTGTTCAAAACTAGATTTACTCTGCGTGCTGAGTTCCCGGTTTCGATTTCTGTCGGAGGGAAATCGTAAGTATACATCACTGATGAGACTTAATAAAGTTGAAACAGCTGCTGTACGATGTTCTACGTAGGGGGCGATATTTGCCGAGTTCGCTTGTCATGATTATTTTCATTAATTATCGAATTTTATACGATATACGCATTGTAACTGCCTTCAAGCAAAAAATATAAATAATAATATACTTTATTCAACAATGCTTCTAAAGCAAATTTCCTTAATCTCATTCCTTACGACGGAGCATAGGCCTAAAAAAAATTGCGATCTTCTCAACGTCCACTCTACTTTGTATAGTAGTAGTAATAGTGACGTATTTACCCTTGACAAGCTAATATCGCATATATCGTTTGCTGCGTATCGGTGGCCCAATGGTAAAATCTCTGACTCTGCGTGCTGAGTTCCCGGTTTCGATTTCTGTCGGAGGGAAATCGTATGTATACATCGCTGATGAGACTTGATAAAGTTGAAACAGCTATATGATGTTCTACGTAGGGGGCGATATTTGCCGAGTTCGCTTGTCATGATTATTTTCATTAATTATCGGATTTTATACGATATACGCATTGTAAATGCCTTCAAGCAAAAATATAAATAATAATAATAATAATAATAATAACAATAATAACAATAATATATATATATATATATTTGCTTGAAGGCAATTACAATGCCTATATCGTATAAAATTCGATAATTATAGAAAATAACCATGATAAGTGAATTTGGCAAACGATTATACGATGCTAAGACATCGTACAGTCTGTTTCAACTGTTTGCCAAATTCACTTGTCATAGTTATTTTCTATAATTATCGAATTTTATACGATATACGCATTGTAATTGCCTTCAAGCAAAAAATATAAATAAAAAATATATACTTTATCAACAATGCTTCTAAAAACAAATATCCAAAATTTATATATATATATATATATATATATATATATATATATATATATAGAGAGAGAGAGAGAGAGGAGAGAGAGAGACCTGTGATTGTGTACCTAATGTGGTTAGCAGGCTAGATTAGCCGACCATTATTAGTGAGTTCCTTTCTCACTGGATGCCCCCTTACTTCTGACCTTGTGTCGCATCTAAACTACGCTTAGTAAATAACTGTATAGACATATGAATCTCATATAAAGCAGACAACATTTTTCCTAATTTTCTTTTGTATTTTTTTCTAAAAAGTAAACATCAAATTAATTGTTTGTCTCTGCGAGATAGAAATTGTTCCAATTATTTCATTAACTTCCCGACATTTTAAAATAATAAAAGATTTTGACAATTAAACAAAAAAATGGAGAGAATGTCTGAGAGTATTTCTTAAGAATGGTTTTCCAATCACGATTAGAATCTTTGTTTCAAAAAATAAACTTAAACGTCGGAGATTAGAACATTTTTATAGACGGAAGAACGGGAAGACAAAAGTCCATATTAATACGCGTGTTCCTTAATCTTCCGACCGTTATCATTTTGCAACACACTCTGGTTAAAAAATGAGACCGTCCAAGATGAAATGTAAATCCTGATTATCTGGTGTCGCTCATCTGCCGAATTCTTATTTCACACACACACATACACACACACACACACACGCACACATACATACACATACACACACACACACACACACACACATATATTTATTTATGAAGGAAAAGATAAAATTAACCGAATAAGTCGGGGTTATTAGTGAATATAAAAGTGCTCAATACGTTTGTAGAGCAGATTTAGTGAAGTAAATAATTATTAATAACTACATAGAAATGTGACTCTCATATAAAACAGTCGACATTTTCCCCACATTTTTTTATTAGTATATTTAAAAAAGTAAACACTAAATGAGTTGTTTGTCGCTGCAAGAATTTTAAAAGAATTAAAAATGTCGACAATGAAAAATAGAAGGAATGTCTGAGAGTATTTTTTAAAGAATGGTTACCAATCACGATAAGAATCTTTGTTTCAAAAATAATCAGAAATGTCAGAGATTAGGATTTTCTTTAGACAGAAGAAAGACAAAAGTTCATAAATCTTATTATAATGGAGATTATGTATCCATCTGTCTGTAACTGAAACTACGTCACCACCAACGTCACAACTCCATTAGTTATTTAAGTTATATTCTCAATGTTTATTAAATAATCATTATTTAATCTTAATAATAAATCCTGCGATGTCTGTTATATATCATTAAGAAATAAATGTTTACATAATATATGGTGTGAATAATTTGCATACCGGTTTTAACAAAACCGTGTTTGATAAATAATTACTTGGTGTTATTGATTTCTAATATTATTGTTTTATTCTCAAACTACCAAAAGCAATCCAATGTAATATTTTATATTGAAATCTAATTGATTTCAATATAAAATATTACATAAATAAAGTAAATAAGTGTAATCTTTTTTGTTTTCTTATTTAATTTCATTAATTTTTCTAGTAAAAGTAAAGTAAATCATTTAATATAATATTTAAAAAACTTGTGTCTAGAGGGTACACATTTTTCTAGTATAACTAAATAAAGCCAACTGGAAATTATATAACATATATTTCAAATAAGTTACCAAGCCCTGTCGGCGGGCTTAGAATACACCGACTGCAAAGGGGTAAGATTTCTGCCTTCCTGACCCCCCCCCAAAAAAAAAAACACCCGAGTGACCTGTGTATAAAACTAAACTGTATCTAGTGGTGAGACCCCAGTTCAACAATAGAGAGCAAAGAAGTGGCGGCAAATTGTCTCAGCAGGGCTAGTCAGAACGCTTTGGTTGACCGTCCGACTACAGTCTGCCGGATGCGTGTTGCTTTTATATAGGTTTCGTCCTCCTTGTGTTGTCAGATCATCAAAAGTCTCATTAATCAAGTGTATGTTCCGCTTGACCTTACTTCTACAGCAGTGTCTAGCATTTCTTATTTGTCTTACTTCGATGTTTTGTATGATAGGAAGTAAGTGGCCACACAGCTAGTTTTTGTGAGATCCTTCTTTCAGGTCTCTCTCTCTCTCTCTCTCTCTCTCTCTCTCTCTCTCTCTCTCTCTCTCTCTCACACACACACACACACACACACACACTCACTCACTCACTCACTCACACACACTCACACACACATATATATATGGGAGAAATATGAGGAGATTATCCGACAGTATGTGGAGAAAGGTAGACAAATACGGGATGTTGTAGAAAATGGATGTTTATTGTAGGTAGTGATGTCGATGATGCAACGTTTCGGTCTGTTATACCTTCTTTAGGAATAGAGTCACCACTGAAGCAAGAACTCTATTCCTAAAGTCCTGAAGAAGGTCTAACAGACCGAAACGTTGTATTGTCGACATCACTACCTACAATAAATATCCATTTTCTACAACATCCCGTGTTTGTCTACCTTTCCCACCATATATATATATATATATATATATATATATATATATATATATATAAAATACACGCAAACATACAAATGGTGAGGCTGATATGCCTTCCACATTTAAGACTCTTTATTTGTGTGGTGGGAGTAAATTTTGACGAATGGTAATAGTAGATTCAGCTAGCTAACATTTTAAAAAATATGATCAGTTATGATAATATCTTGGAAAGTGCATACCGTTCGTTTTATGGTTAAACGTTGGAATGATGATGTTCCGGATAGAAACTTGATACTGTAATGGTCGAAATAATATATATAAACTTGAACAATTGGTAGCATTAAGAATTTAATAGTAAAACCCAACAGAAAATATATTTTAATTAAAGAAAGAAGGACAAAATCGGACACAAGGCCTGTGGAGGGACTGTATTTAATGGGTGGATGAAAACCGTGTTTAGACGAGAAGGTGGACGAACGAATGGATAGCACAAGTTATGTCGTGTTTCTTGTTTAAATATCGTTACCCCCCCCCCCACCACCATTACCACTATGCTAAATATATAGGTAATATATTCAACACGTGGTTAACCAAGAAACATAAGTTATGTTATACATTCTTTCATCCACCTTATAGCATACTATACGAAAGATAATACTGAATTTCAAATTAGAAAGAACACACATACACACACACACATGAGTGCACATACACACACACACACACACACACACACATATATATATATATATATATATATATATATATATATATATATAGTCACCAAATTGTACATCGGCGAAATGGACCAATCAACTATCCTGTGCTCCCTGGAACAATTTGTTGTGAATGTGGGAAGATGTGCAAGACTTTAGCTAGACTAAAAATCCCCATTCGCGCAGCTAACCGTTAAAATTTTCAAACTTTTTGAAGCTCACTGTTGAACTTTTTGAACGTTTGAATTGTTTGAACTATTTTTTTTTATCAATCAACGGCACTACTCAAACACGATTTTGCTGCTATCATATAGTCAACGACGAAATTATTCGTGCACCCATCAATTTTTTAATATTTCTGTCAATTTCTCAGAATGCCAGAAAAGATTTGTTCAAATTTCATCAAAACTTAAGAAAATGATTGCAGCAAGTTATAAAGATAAAAGGACAATTAATATTGTTAAATCTTTAAATGTTTTCATACTGTACGAATAATTTTGTCTTTTCCATTTTTGCTTATTTTTC
>CM042162.1:83713436-83733436 GCA_023376005.1 Doryteuthis pealeii
CTGCTTACGTCACAGTCACTTCAATTTATCAATATGTATGTAATCTAAAGACAATATAATTACAACTAATTAATAGTAATTATATTGATTATAAATTAAATATTCATTGATAAACTTGTTTAATTCCAGAAGTTACTGTGACGGAAGCAGAGATATAGTTTCAGTAACAGACAGAAAATACTTAATCTCCATTATATATAGATTCAATTTCAACAGTCAACTTGAACTTGAAATTCAAAGAAATATTTTTTTCGGTAATTCAAAAAAATTATCTATGCTTTATATTCCTCTGATAACAAACTTTCTGTTATTAGAATAAGTAAAAAGTTTCGTTAAGTGTTGGTTTATAAACAAACATGAAAATACACATATATGAATAATGTATACACAAAAAAAAACATGTTTTCAAGATAATGATAAAATAAATTATATATTCCACCATAAATGATTTAAACAAGTCAAAAGATAAGAGAAATCAACGTACCTTTCTTTGATCAAACATGGTGGATGAATTTCAAAGTTTTCAAAATGGCGGTAGTCTGTTCAAATATGTCGTTCCTGTCTTAACTGTCTGGTGTTCGTCTGGTTGTAATTGACTTGTCTGGGTCCTGCTTTTACTGGCGAGTTGATACCTTTTTATATATGAGGTTGGTCACTTTTACACATGCATGAAAAATTAATAAGGCTGAAATAGAGATAGATAAAACTGACTGTATAGGTGCGTATATAAAGGATCATTTATTAAGTGTGTATCTATGAGTTATTTTCTTGATATTTGGCATGAGTGTGTAAAGAAAGAAGAAAGAAAGAAAAGGATATAAAGTCTGATGAGACATATATGAAAAAGAAAATATATAGAGAAAGAAAGAATGTTAAAAAGAAAGAAAGAAAGGAATGGAAGAAAGAATAAAGGAATAAAAGAACACACACATGCACGAACACACACATACGTATACATATAGACACACACACACACACACACACACATATATATAGTCTCTGTGTGATAATATAATCAGACTGAATACATTTTAGAAATGTACATATATGAAACACACACACACACACATACACACACACACAACACACGCACACACAACACGCACACACACACACGCACGCACACACACACACACACACACACACATATATATATATATATATATATATGATCTGTGTGATAATATACTCAGGCCGAATGCGTCTTAGGAATCTTTATGTACATATATGGCGAAATAAGCCTACTTCGTGTCAGAGGTCATATTCTAAGATGACCACAAGTTCATTCATACGTATGTGAATGTATGCGTATACGCATGTGTGAGCGAGTGAGCAAGTGAGAGAGAGAGAGAGAGAGAGAGAGAGAGTTAGAAGGTAAATAGAGGTAGATAGATAGATAGATAGATAGAGAGAGAGAGAGAGAGAGAGAAGTTAGAAGGTAAATAGAGGTAAAGAAAGAGAGAGAGAGAGGCACGTGTGCGTGTGAAAAGGATAAATCATAACTCCATGCTGTATGGACATGCACGTGTGTGTGTGTATTGTAATCGTTGTGTACGTTTGCGGGGGAGGGAAGGAGTTGAAAGCAATTTTTTTCTGTGAAGAGAGGGGTGGGGGAGAGGGGAAAAAGCATAGTCTCACGCGCGTATTTGTATGCATGAATGGATTTTTGCAAAGAACTGTCCGAGGCGGGAATGTGTGGAGTAAGTGGGTTATTAGTTATATCGTTATTAGTATCGATTCTATACGAATACACACGCATTTCTTGGCGTTTGTAGGCAAACAAATAAAGCTTTTGTTTCTATTGGAAGAAATTATAATCATAGAAACAGAGAATGCATATTTGCGTATTTCTGTTGGTTGGTTGGTTGGTTGGTCGTGGTTGGATTTTACGGCATGTCAATCCTTGTTGAGTTATTTTATACCGAACACATTCATTCTTGGGTATTCACATTTTTAAAACTCAATTTTTAAAGCACGTCGTCTAAAACTCATTTTTCTATTTAACCCATAGATTGGGCTCTAGCAGGTACTACCACTCCGGGTCAGGGTGGACCTGAAAGTAAAGGCGACGAAGGAGTACTTCGTATTCCCCAGAGCTTCAGAACTCGAACTTCAACATTACACGCAGTTTATCGTCATACCCATCACACGAAGACCCTCAGCCACTGCCTTCTAGCACATATAGGATGAAAACGATTTGGAGGGTCGGGACAATCCTATAGGTGCTAGGACTTGACGTGACCAGCCGACTCGTCGGATTGGGCCTCTCCGACCGCCCGTCTAGCCTAAGTAAGGGTCAAAGTGGAGTGTTGCATGTCTTGGACTGCTCATCCACCAGGGTCCCATCCTTAATTCCATGCCCAAGAGGTGGCCCCATTGGAGGTCTTACCTCTCTGCAGAGGTACAGTCGGTATATTCTAAAGTCACAGCCGACAGGGATGTATATTTCTGTGTTTGTGTGTGTGCATGTCTCGCACGCGCATGTGCGTATATGTGTATGTGGTTGCACACGCGCGCGCTTGTGTGTTGTGTGTGTGTGTGTGGTGTGTGTGTGTGTGTTTCTCGGCTACTGTTTCTTTTTTGTTAAGTTAATCGACTTTCAAATCAAATTTTATTAATTCTAGTGGAATATTATACTGTCTAAACGGATATTATTGGGTAATATTTATTCCCAAACTCCACCGCACTGAAAACTCTGTAATTACATATGAAATTGCATATAATTACGTATAAAATATTAAATCACACACACACACACAACACACACACACACACACGCACACAAACGCACACAATATACATACACAGGGACACACACAGCATTTGAGGGGCGATATTGAAAAACAAGCCTCATTTGATTACTTCCTAAGTGATAAAGAAACGGAATGCGTCGGAATAACAATGAATATTGATAAAATGCTCAATAGGTACACAGAGCTAGTTTAGAGAATAGAATCAGTAGCAGAAGCTACCTACTCAGGTGTCCCCGAGAAAGATCTTTAGGAAAACTTCAATGTATATACACATGTTGTTTCAGAAAAAAAAGGACCAATTTTCTATCAAATAATCTGAAATTTTATCGTCCTGTTGACTGTGACTGCACCATTAGCCTCTCAAATTTTTCGGGTATTTCCGTGAAATTTAATGAAATGTAAAGCTTTTTATAGGTAATCTAATAATATTATCTCTTGTGCGCTATTGTGCATTAGTAGCCACTTATTACCACATACATAAGGCCTTGTGCCAGACTAAATAAACATTTTCACTCAGAGTATCCCATTCATAGGATGAAGAAATATCTTTGTTCAATTTAAAAAATGAAATATAAATTTTAAGCACTTTTAAAGTGAGAATGATTTTACCACAAAAGATATTCTTAAATCGAACTGCCTTAAATAATAAATAAATAATCAAAAGTGCTATAAAAAAAAACCGGCAAATAAAACTGTCTGAATTTTTTAATGACTTTTTGATTTTGGTTTGGTTTGTTTAATGGGATATCAACCTCAGTGGGTCATTTAATGCCGATAAAGTTTTGAATTAAATTTACTCTTAATAGATACACAATTTTTATAAACAAATTTTTACTAATTAAACTATAGATGGGCCCTAACACGTACTACCACTCCGTGTCAGAGTGGATCTAGAAGCAATAGTGATAAAGGGTGCTACACATTCCCTAGACCTCCGGAACTGAAACTTCACCATCAGATAAATTTTAACGTCATTCCCAGGATATGAAGACTCTCAGTCACCGCCTTCTAGTACATATATGATAAAAAGGGTTATGGATTGTCATAAGGGTAATAGGGTTGGGGCAATCATATAGGAGCTAGGGCCTGACGTGACCAGCCGATGGATCGGAGGGGGCCTCTTTGACAACCCGTCTAGCCTAAGTAAGGGAGTAGGGTGTTGCATGTTCAGCCACCAGGATACCGTCCTTAAGCATCACGGGTCGCCACCCACTGCCAACAGGTGGCCCCATTGGGGGGTGCCTTACCCCTCTACGGATGTTCAGTTGGTGTATTCTAAAGCCCCAACCGACAATGACCTCTTGAGTAGACCAAGTATAGAGATGAACCCAATATCGGACCCAATCATTAAAAATCAAATTGTTTTTAAAGCAAATTACTTTGAAAACAAAAAAATTGGAAAATAGCTGTCGTCATTGGATTTTACACTTAAAAAAAAATAGTCATTGCGCTTCTCGTGACGCATCTCTAACTGAAAGGCGTGCAAAAATAATGACGTCATTATTTGAATGAAATCATCAAAAGTTCGTCAACACCTTTGTTTGATCAACAGTCAAACAATTCCAAATAATTTCCCAGGTTAGGTTATTACTATGCTCGAAAAGAGGGGGGAATACCCAAGGAAGACCGGAGTATACAGCGGCCGAAACGTTGTATTTTTACATAACACAATAAAGATGAGGAAAACAGTTCGAAAAATCAAAATTATACAAAAATTAGATACATTCACAAAACTAAAGTCACAAATGAAAACAATGAACAATGAAAATTTATTTGCACCATTAAATTATTTATGTTGATGATATCATTCAAGAATTTTTTATAATAAGTTGCTTGGTTGGTTAGTTTTTACGGCATGATAACCCTTGTTAGGTTATTCTATGCCGAAGACATTTTGTTTTCATTCTTGTTGGGTATCAAATTTTTGGTTATTTTCTAATTGAGTAACATGAGTGACACAGAAAAACCAGAACCCAAATTATTTATTTATTTTCCCATTAAGCTAACCCTAAACCCTTACCCTAACTCTAACTCTAGCCCTAACCATAAACCCTAAGCCTTGTTGGACTTAAATTTTAAAAAAAATTAAAAATTAAAATTAACAGTTATATTACAAAATTTGTGGGTTCTGTTTGTTCTGGGTCACCATATAATATTATGTTACTTAACTAGGGGTGTAGGGTTAGGGTTAGAGTAGGGGTTTAGGGTTAGTTTAATGGAAAAATAAATAATTTGGTTCTGTTTTTTCTGGGTCACCCTTTTAATATCATGTTACACAACTAGAAAATAACCCAATTTTTTTTTCAAACTCAATTTTTTAAAAATACATTTTTAATACTGTTTGTTTGATATACGGCTGTACTATTAAACAGCGCTGGGTGGTGTTGTCAGTTAACTATTTAACCCATAGATGGGATCTAACAGGTACTACCTTTCCAGGTCAGGGTGGAACTGGGTTTAATGGCGATAAAGCTTTACTGTACATTCCCCAGAGTTCCAGAATTGAAATTTTACCATTAGATGCAGTTTAACGTCATACCCAACACACAGTTGGATTTGTTTTGGTTTATTTATCTAATGGCATATAAAATTTCATGGGTTATTTAATGCCAAAATCATCCTGGGAAACACCCTGTACACATACACACATATATATATATTGTCATTCACATACAGTCATGTTTCACCGTTTCACAGTTCATCAGTGTGACTAGACCAGGCAGGCTGCTTTAGACTGGGATCGAAACCTGACCGATTTGTTATCAGTCGGAAATCTTACCATCGTGCCATCTATACATTCACTCTTTTTAGAAATGGAATTTTACTGTTATACTAGGCCAGATCTTGTGTTCTGAAAAAAATTAACGTTACATTTACTGTTCATTCCTATCTTGGTAAATACAGTTTCAATCTCGATATTTTATGACACACCATATATATATATATATATATATATATATATATATATATATATAGGACTCTTTTTATTGCATGGGTGTAACTTCCTTGTCAAAATAAAGAAGTTTGTAAATAACTGTGTTTCGTTTTGTCTTTTGGATAATAAATGTCACTTCCGATTCGACCGGCCATTCCGAGCCACCACGAACGTCAGTGCATCTCTTTCTCACTCAAATGTTTGTAGATGCATTCCTGCAGAGTAGGTAAATCAACAGAGGTTTGTGAATATTGATTTGATAAAGTGAGACTGAATAGACATAGATAGATGGAGAGATAGATAGGAACAGACATATATATATATATATATATATATATATATATATATAAGAGATTTATCCAAAACTTGGTAGTAAGGATGATTCTATATGTGATTTCAATATCCACTGTACTATATTGATAATCCAGTATGTATAAATACAGTGAATCATAAATCACTAAAGAGAGCTCAATGTAAAAATAACCTTTTAGATTATATACAGAGCAATATTATCAATAAAGGAAGAACTCAATACAGTAATCCCATAATAAATTTATTTCGACAAAAATTGGGCCCATATAAATCTAAGTTGATTTAAAGCTCCCCAAATTTCGCCTCATCAGATTCACTTATGAACAAGCATATCACAAAAAACCCCAAGAGCTGAATATATATAAATTCAAACAAAACAAAAAAATAATTAAAAAAATTATATATATTTTTAACAGTGTGGGAGTGTAACCATAGAAACAGGAAGTGAATGAAAAAAAGAGATACATCTCAAAGTTGATTTCTAGGTGTCCAGACAGACAAAAAGGTGACATGACAGGAATATTATATTAAAATATAAATAGACAAGTAAAATAAAAAGATTTTAAATTTAAACATTATAATGATGTATAAAAGAAAATACTATAAGATATAATAATAAATAAATTAATAGAAGATAATAAATTTAAAAAATAATAAATAATAGAAATAAAATTAAATAAAAATAATATACTAATCAAAAAATAATACTCAGAGAGTCCTGGAGACCTGAGGAGACTTGCTGTCACTCGGACCAGTGAAAGACCATCAGCTAACACTGATGTGAAAACTCAAAAGGAGTAATATTTTATTATTTATATCTTTATATATATATATATATATATATATATATATATATATGGTATATTAAGAAAATGAAAAAACAGGTTTAAATGAGTTAAGTGGTGAGTTTATTGGCCGATGCTGCAGTGCTTCGATCTATTAATTAGATCATCTTCAGGGCATTTGTTGGTATATGGAAGGTGATAAGAAATTTTTTATCACAGAATAACGAGAAAAGCGAGTGGTAGTCCTTGTTATTCATCTGTTTAAAAAATTTTGAGGTTTGAAAAAAAAAAAGGGGACGGTTTGAAATATGACGTCAAATATTCTATTTTATGGCGTGAGTATGGGACGGTGTAGGTGTATGTATCGAAAGGAAATTTTTTTATGTGCATTTTTTTAGGTGTGTGGTGTGTGTGTGTGTGTGTGTGTAAATCTTTTGCGATAAACGACAGCGGAAATAAACCTTAAGGTTGTGTGTGTGTGTGTGTGTGTGTGTGTGTGTATTTGTAAGAGGTAGGGGAGAGGTGTTATTGTGCGTCAAAAGAAATTTTTCATTTTTTATATTAAGAGAAGAGAAGGAAGTCGGGTGTGTATGTGTGGGGGGATTAAAAAAGTGAAATTTTTTATAGTAAGAGTTCTGTATTTAAAGTTTTGAATATTGTTGTTTTATTGTTGGAACTGATTATGTGACGATTAATATATATTAATATTACAATTATGCATAAGTAATTGAATTATTATTATTATTATTTATTATTATTATTAATTGGTCTTTTTTGGCTGGGCCTTCATTAGAGGTAGATGGGGCTTCCCGGGTTCCCGTATGGATTTCGCATAGTAGTACCGAACATGATTTACGATAGAATAATTTGCCCTTACCCACCTCTCTCTCTCTCTCTCTCTCTCTCTCAAAAAGAACCCACGAGCCTAGAAAGTAATAAACAACCCCTTTGTGACTATTCGACTTGTGTATGTTGTTTCTGAACTAACGACTACTACTACAGCTCGAATTTGACCCTATGCAACAATATTTTCCTCTGCTGGCTTGAAAAGAATTATACTATTCCTTTAAACAATTTAATGTACTTGTTTAAGGTATATTTTGTCTAGCCAGAATGTTCATTTATCAAAGTAAAAAAATATTTTGCCTTTTATTTGCTATTTATACTAACATCTTTGGCAATGTTTTTCTGGAGTAAAATCATTCTTTAAACTCAACTTTTTAAAACATACTTTTATTTTTTTTCTATTTAATAGAGAGATGAGACCTTAATGGGTACTACCACTCCGGGTCAGAGTTTACCTGGGAGTAATGGTGATGAAGGTATACTCCACATTCCCCAGAGCTCCAGAATTAAAAATTCAGCATCAAATAGAGTTTAACGTTACATTAAGGACATTAAGACCTTCAGCCACCGCCTTCTAGCACATATATGATTAAAAGAGTTGGGGCTTGCCATAAGGGTAATAGGGCTGGGACAATTTCGGGTAGGAGATGGTTTATTCAAATTCATGCTGGCAAATCTTTAGCCAAAGATCTAAAAAAAAAAAAATGCTGTTGTAGTTACATTTGTGCAAATTTTCAGTATATTTGCACGTAAAAGTATTGACGCTTTTTATCACGATTATATCTGTTTACGCATGCGCATTAAACAATTTATAATGTCATTCTTCATTAAGTTCCCATTACGTAGCTTTATTTCAGATTTGAAAGGAATAATATTAAATTTCTTGTACTTTTCTTTTATCACGACTAAATGTCAAACCGGTATTTTTTAGGTGAGAAATAAGATGCAAAAAATAAAACGAAACTTTCCATGAATCAACTTTTATCTTTTTCATAATGCATTGTTTTAACTCGGAAAGTTTTTTTCTCAAAATTAAAATTCATTTTCAACAAATTCATATCAATCAGCCATCATTTCATTTTGATTAAAATGGACGTGTTTTATACATGTAACAAAAAATCTCAAGTGGATCTTTTAACGAAACCGAGAGGCGCTCCTGCATAACGGTTATGGTCGTTGGAAAAGGATACGACGACCCGAGTTCAAATTCTGGACGAGTCTGTTTGCATTTCACATAGCGCTAACATACTTGGGAAAGTTATGGTATCCCATCGTGGTGTGAAGGTTAGCAAGCTAGTATCGCAGATCTATTGCTACTGAAGAGCGATTTTGATCCTATATGTGCGACCTTGTGTCACACCCTGCACGTGGCGAACCTAGTATTATACAGAAATATTTGAAACCACATAACTGTGAGCAAATTACTTTTACTACATAGAATAAGTGATACCATATAAATCAGTGCAAATAGATGGTTATAACAAAGAAACAAAAAATATCTTAGTATTATTTGTATTAATCGGACTATTGTCCTCATCTTCATAGCCTAGTGGATAAAGAAGTTAGCTTAAGACAGTTCAAAGTGACAGTTATCTCTAGAGTGCAAGTTCAATCCTAGTCAGGGGAAGCAGTAACATAGAATAATAATTTACACAGCTTAACACCTCTACCCCAGCTATGGTTAGCGCAATGAGAACAGGATACCCCTGTGGACTGAATAAAGGGTTAGGTTCAGTGATGGATTCCGATTACGACAAGAAGGTTCCCGAGTTCGAGAAGGTTCCCGAGTTCGAGAAGGTTCCCGAAGGCTGAAGAAGGCTGGAGGGTACATCGGCTGAAACGTTGTACATATAACAATGAAGATGAGGACAATAGTAGGAGTAATAAAAATAATACTAATTATCAAGCCTCATCTAAAAAAATCAGAGAAAAATATATTAAAAAAGAATTATTGTAATGGACCGTGGTAAATACAGTTATGATTATAATCAAATATTTACTAATGACTCAAATTTCAGCATCAAATATGCTATAAGGAGTTGCTAAACAAAGCATGTAAGAGAGAATGAAGACATGCCACATTAACACCAACACATGGAAGGCTTGTGCAGAAGACCGTGCTACCTGGCAACAAAAGACAAAGAACGAAAACGAGTGAAAAAGAGAGGAAAGTAGCCGTCGCAGAAAAGAGAGCCAAAAGGAAGGAGAGACAATAGCAACTCCATTACAACTGTATAGTGAGTTCGATCCTCCCTGGATTCAACCCGTGGCGAAAGGGTAAGGTAAATACCAATCTATCCCTAGCACGTTAAATATGTTTAGAAGACATTTTTTTAATTCATTTTCTCCACTTTCTTCTTTTTCTTGTTTTGTTTTTTGTTTTGTTCATTTTTTTGGGAAATATTTTTTAGGGGGGGGGAGAATTTTTTTTATTGTCAAAATTTCAATTCTATATTTTAGGCCACTGTTTGAACTTTATGAGACTTGAAAAAGGTCAAAGTACCGTGAGAGTTTATGGGAGATCTTCACGAAGCAAAGAATGAGACGTTATTTTCTTCTCGCGGTAGCGACTGCCTCCTCCCCTTCCTTCTTCTCCTCCTCCTTCTCCTCCTCCTCCTCCTTCTTCTTCTTCTTCTTCTTCTTCTTCTTCTTCTTCTTCTTCTTCTTTATCATCATTATTATCATCAATAACAACAACTTCATTCTTTTGGTGTTTTTGTTCCTTTTCCTTTTCTTTCTTTTTTGATTTTGTTGCTTTTAGTTTTCTTTTGTATTTTGTATTTTGGTAGGGGTCTGTTTTTTTGGGGGGGGGGGGCATTTTTTCCTTTCGTTCTAATTCAAAATTGTCCCAGTCTTTATTATAAATATTCTTTCTTTCTCACTTTTAAGAAACAACTACACAAAAAATGTAGATAAAACGCAAACTTAACGCGATTCCCTAACCTCTGGGTATCAAATAACCCTAAAAGGCTTGACATGCCGTTAAAATCAATCAATCAATTATCTTCATTATAAGTATTCTTTCTTTCTCTCTTAATTTTATATTTCTTTTTTTCTTTTTCTTTTTCATTTGATTTTCTTTCGTTTTCTCTTCATCTTGATTTATTCCTTCCTTATCCCCCTTCATTTTTCTTTCTTTCTTTCTTCCTTTCTTTCTTTCATTCTTTTTTAGTTTTCTTATTTTCTTTTTTTCCGAACTTCTTCGCTTGATTTTTGCTTTCTCTTTTGAAAAGAGCTGACCCATGTAAGTTTTTGCTGGTCAGCCAACACTAGTGTGGGTTATTTCCTCTAACTCCAACATAAAAAAGAGGAACCACTCTCATTGACTGATTATTTATTTATTGATTGATTTATCTGCTAGGAAAAAAGAAGACGGGTTAGGGTTACGGTTTAGGGTGAGGGTTAGGGTTAGGGTTTAGGGTTAGTTTAATGGGAAAATAAATAAATAATTTATCAGTCAATCAGAGTGGTCTCCCTTCTTTTATGTTGGAGTTATAGGAAATAACCCTAGTGCGTTCATATATAGGTGTCCACAGGAGAACGTCACTTATGATTTCGTCCCTGCCTAATACATACAATGTGCACGCTATTAAATGTAGTCCCCCACTTAATTTAAACTGGAAAACATTGCTTATATATATATATATATATATATATATATATATATATATGGGTGTTGTGAGGGGTGTATGTATGTATATTGCTTCCAGAGTTTGTTCAAAAAAGCCGGTAGCATCTATGTACAGTTTACATCTAGCTTTTTCTCAAAGTGTTTCATTAGAGTACAAGTGGTGCAGTCACACAGTAGCACTGAAACGGCTACAACTTGAAAGAATTCTTATTTTCTCTCATCAGAGAGATCAGATTTCTATATGAGAAAATATTAAATGGAATAATTATTGTTTATTTAAAAGTAAATATCACGTAAGTAGTTAAGCTCTAATTCTCTAACCGATACTAACAGAATTTCTTTATTGCAGTGCAAAACAAGTTGAATAGGATTCTGAAAATTTGTATTATTTCGTTTATTCGGACTATTGTCCTCATCTCTATTGTTATATACACAACTTTTCGGTCTTCTTCAGGTGTTTCTTGTTGTAATCGGGAGCCTTCACAGAACTTCGAACCGAACCCTTTATTCAATCCATCGGGGGTAGACTGTTCTCATTGCATTAACCATGAACGGGTACAAGTGTTAAGCTATGTTAAGTATTCTATGTTATTATCGGACTTGGCAGGGATTGAACCTGCAACCTACAGATGATTGTCACTTAGAATTGTATTAACTCAACCCTTATATCTGTTGCACTATGTGTGTCCAATTGTACAATTTAGAGTAAAATTTTGGTACTTATAAACACACTAATACCACTGGGAAAGGTATGAATCCAATTCTCCTTCCAACTATGGGTAAATAGCAGGGAAGACTGGGCTCTTTAACCATGTCTAGGTAACTAGTCCAGGAGAAGAAAACTCTGAATTCAAACATGTTAAACTCCGCTTAAGAAATTGACCTTGTGTCGCATCCTGATCATGCGGAAGGGTTGTATATATATATATATATATATATATATATATATATATAATATATATATATGGGGGGGTAATGATCAGGACAATTGTCCAAATAATACAAATAATACAAATTATCAAGCCTTATCTAAAAAAATGTTTGATGTTTAATGTAAAATCATAAAAACTGCACTGATAGATTTTGAGATGTTATATGATGTGGATCGGGGGAGGGGGTTTGTTTCTTTTATCGAGCAAATAAGCCAGAAAAAACAAATAAAACAAAATAGGAAATAAAATCATTGGGACAGACGACAGTTGACTGCTGGCGGCAAGGAACGCGCAAGATGGCGTCTCGCTGGAATTGACGCACAAACAATTCGCGAATTCGACGGGATTCCGTCTTCTGTAGAAGTGTTTTCTATGCCAAAGACACACCTGAAATTAATGAATTATTCCAGTCAGTAGATTGGGCTGCACAACAACTTTTATGAGAGGGTGTTGCTCACGGCGAAATGGGCAAAATTAGAAAACATCATTATTCTACAGGATTTCCAGCAATGATCTTCACTGATACATCTCATCTTTTTCTTCAATTTTATGTGATACTTACCATATATATATATAATATATATATATATATATATATGTTGTTGTGTGTGTGTGTGTGTGTGTGTGTGTGTGTGTGTGTGTGTGTGTGTAGAGAGAAGACAGAAAATCAAGCGACTCATAATATATATATATATATATATATGTGTGTGTGTGTGTGTGTGTGTGTGTGGAGAGAAGACAAAAAATCAAGCGACTCATAATATATATATATATATATATTGTGTGTGTGTGTGTGTGTGTGTCTGTAGAGTAAAGACAAAAAATCAAGCGACTCATAATATATATATATATATATATATATATGTGTGTGTGTGTGTGTGTGTGTGTGTTTGTAGAGAGAAGACAAAAAAATCAAGCGACTCATAATATATATATATATATATATATATATATATATATATATATGTGTGTGTGTGTGTGTGTGTGTGTATGTGTGTTAAGGTAGCATACATATGGAGCCAACACCTAATTACTGATAGTTTCTCGCTTATGCGATCTTCAGATCAAAGCCTGAAGATCGCATAGGCGGGAAACTGTCCGTAACCAGGTGTTGATTCCATATCTGCTCTACCTTAACTCAAATCATCTATCAATGATATTGAGCACTATCTTCTTAGAAATATAGCATCCATCTTATTCACAAACACTCACACACTGACACACACACACACGCACTCACACACACACACACACATATATATATATATATATATATATATATATATATATATATATAATATAATATAATGAAATAAATATATAAAGGTTTTATATATTAATTTTATTATATTATATAATAGCTCTATTTTTTATATTGAGCACTCTCCCAATAATACTGCACTTTGGCACACTGGTCCAGTAAAAGCTGAAACAGTGCCAATCCCACGCTATATATATATATATATATATATATATATATATATATATATATATATATATATGGTCATTAGTGTGTATTCTTAAGAAGTACGGTGCGCATTGATTACACCAAAAAAATAATTCCGTACAAAATTTTAAAATGTCTTTAGTTATTAAACTTAACTCCGGATGTGACATAAAGTCGCAAATATGGTTTGCCATCAGTAGTAATGCATCTGCGAAACCAGCTTGCTAAGCATCCAGCATCCAGCGAGGATCGAACTCACTATTTTATATTAATGGATCTACGAGACTAGCTTGCTAAGCTTTATTCCACGATGGGATGCCCACTTCCCCAACTCATTCACCACGGATAGGAATTTATCCAAACCGTTCGCCACGGATAGTATGTGACATATAGTAGCAAGTATGGAACATCCAGCGAGGATCGAACTCATTATTCTATATTAATGGATCTACGAGACTAGCTTGCAAACCATTGCACCACAATTGGATGACCTTTTTAAACAACCCGTTGGCCACGGGTAGGGCGTAAAAGAAGGAAGCAAGTATGAGGTATATCAAGCATATACCCCTAATTAAAAAGAACTAAAAATCGTAAGAAAAGCTCGCCCAAATAAAAGCTCAATTTTTTCAGCTGAAACCCGTGCCATAGATCTAGCACTTGATATCATCTCGGAAAATAACCACAAAAAAGTTATCATCTCCTCAAACTCGCTCTCTATCATTAAGAAATTTAAAAAAAACTGGAAGAATAGATTAGACTCGATGTCTCACTCTAGGGAGATTATGATATGCTGGATCCCAAGCCATATAGGAGTGAGAGGAGAATGAAAGAGCTGACTCTGCTGCTAAATCGGCTCTGAATTTGATCCCTGGCAAATTCAAGATTCCATCTACTGACTTGAAACCTAAAATTGATAGATTTCTTCATACAAAATGGCAACAACGCTGGAATAACAACATCCACATTAAACTTTTCCTAATCAAACCCACTTTGGGAAACTGGAGACCAACTAAAAAAGTCTAGCTTCCCGATTACGCATTGGTCACACAAGACTAACGCAATCCTATATACTCAAACAAGAACAACAACCACAGTGTGAAATGTCAAACACCTTTGACTGTTAAACACTTATTCATGGAATGAAGTTTTTTTGCTCACATCAGAAACCGTTATTTTAATACAAACAATATGAAAGATCTATTTGAAGATGTGAACATGGAGGACACTGTGTCCTTAAAATATGGACATGAACTTAATCAGTACCATACAACGTGATCCCCAATGGTGCTAACACATTGTTAAAACAAATTACTAAAAAGTATAAATATAAATACATAACAATAATGTTCATACAATGACCGCTATTTATACAGTAGCATTGCAACCAACAAAGCCTTCCTCAGATGATGACTCTGGGTTCAGGCATGGTTTCGGGACCGAAGCATCATTACCACTAACCCAGAGCGCCCCAGCAGTATCTTACGATACCACCAGACTTTGTCGGTTTGATGTCACAATATAGGACTGCCATATCCACGCTGATGCGGTTAGAGCTTTCTCCTGAATCTTTTTTTAAGTATTTCCACTTGTCTGGTGGAGAAAGTCCAAGTTTATACAAAAATGCCGAGATTGAGTTGGTAATAAATCCCTGGCATCCAACTTCGATGGGAAATACATTTGTTATCCATCCGTTTCTGACGCATTATTCACATAGGTCTTCATATTTTTCCAACTTCCGCTGATGGGCCCAATCAAGATTTTCTTCAAATGGAACTGTCAATTCAATGATAAAAACTTTCTTTTTATTCACAATTGACAATTTCAGGACGCTGGGCCGTTAACGATATTTCAGTTGGAAAAACGAGTTGATGTTCCAAGTCGCACGCAATGCGCCAGCCCGTGGAGCCGTCAAATATAGAAGGCACGTGCCTATTTTTACGCGAAAATTTCGAAATGTTTCCTTCTTTAACAAAATGTATTGCTTTGTTGATGTTATTAACAGCTTTATTTGCAGTCTCACAACCTATCTTCGACGCCTCCGCAACAATCTCGAGGACTTCATTGTGTCTCTACGAGTAGCTTCTTAGAGCATACTCGAATCCCGTGAGAATATGTTTCAGGCTAGCAGTTTTCCCACATGCTTTGCATAGGTCTGACGTGAAGATTGACTGGTATTGGCAATATGTCGTAAACTGCCTTTATCAGGAAACTTAATTTTCTAGGCTCCATATGTCTCATATCGCTCCATGTTACAGCTCTCACTTTTGCACTCTCCCACCTGGTCCATGCGCCCTGTTTACTTTGTCCCATAGCTGTAGCAATACGCTTGACTTCCTCAAGTTGGTGGATTTCCTCTGAAATCATAATCCTTTTATTTGACGTGGATTCTTTCGACCACCAATGCTGTGGGTGAAGACCTAGCCCTGATCTTCCCTTTGTCACAGTTCCAATTATTTCTTTCATCTTGAGGGATGATTCTGCGCTTTCTACAGCTTGAGCCTTCTGTAGAAAACGCAGAATCATCCCTCAAGATGATATATATTACTTCCTAGCTGTTAGGCATGACATAACCCTAGACGTGTTGATATGCCATTAAAATCAATAAACCACCCAACCAGCCAAAAACATGAATGAGTATAAGAATGAGTGAAAGAAAGAAGAGAAGAATGAAAGAAACGGAAGAGAAAATGGAAATAATGAAATCAAGTAAACACGAGAGAACGTTCACGCGAAAAGAGTCGAATAGAAGTCTCCATTTCAGATTTTATTTCTGTGAAATAAAAAAATAAATCCCTTTTGTTTTCTTCAATCGTAATGGTGATTAAGGGATACTCCACACATCCCAGACCTCCAAAACTGGAACCCTGCCATTAGATGCTGTTTAACGACATACCCAGGACACTCGTGGAAATGGAATCGGTGTCCCGAGTTCGAATCCTGGACGAAACTATTTGCGTTTAACTTTGCGCTAATGCCATTGGGAAAGGCATGAATATGTTTTTCCCTTTCTCTCAGTTATGGATAAATAGTAGGGCAGACTGGATTCTTTAATCTTTTTTAGGCAAATAGTATCGAAAGAAAACTCTGAATTCAAACCAGCTTTACGGCGCTTAAAAATCGACCTTATGTTACATCTTGGGTAAATATACACACACACACACACATATATATATATATATATATATATATATATATATATATATATATATATCTTTATTTTCAACCACATTTTCTCTCTTGTCTTTTTCTTCTTTTGATTCTTTTCTCCTCGTCATTTTCCTCATCCTCTTTCTTCTTCTTTTTTTCTTTCTCTTCACCGTCTTCTCTCTATCTTCATCATTTTCTTTTCGCATTCTTTGCATCTTTTACTTATTTTTATTTCTTCTTCTTCTTCTTCTTCTTCTTCTTCTTCTTCTTCTTCTTCTTCTTTTCTTTCTTTCTTTCTTTCTTTCTCGTTTTTTCTTTCATTATTTCTTTTTTTTTAACTCCAAAATCAGCATGCCTTATCAACATTATCCCCATCGGTGGTTTTATGAAACTTCTAAAATGAAAGTTTTAATGCACAAAAGAATAAACCATAGTTCCACCCTGAGAACTTCTAGTAATCCAAGGTTTTTCTATTCAAAGAATAATATACCATTGTCTCCAAGAACTGATATTTCCAACCTTATTTCCTTGCTTTTTAGTTATTCTCAAATCTTTGAAAGTAAAATCCCATAAAATCGTTTGTATTGTTCTGAAATATGACTCGAATATGGACAGAGACAATGGAATTTATATAATATAGTTATCCTCAACTGACCTTGTGGTCAACGCTGAATGGTGTAACCTAAGGACAAAATGCCGAAGAGGTTTAAAGTTCAATTTTTTTCTGAAGGCTCACGAGAGAAAAATTATTGATGTCTTTTAAATAAGTTAAATTCAAGGTTTTTTTTAGATTTTTTAATATTTTATTTTTTATTTTTTTATATAAAAATATAAAAACTTTGAAAACTAGATTAAGATTTTAATAAACATTGAAAATATAAATGTCAGGTTAAGAAATACCTACGAAGAAGACGCTTTGCATTTTGCAATAGAGCTTTCCTCGGAAAATGTTATTAAAAGTATTATAGGAACCCCGCTCAATTTGAAAACCATTGAGGAGGGAAATTGATAACATTAAGGCTTTAAGGACCGACTTAGCTGAGTCAGTAGAGCGTTCGACTAGGAAGTAGAAGGTTCTTGGTTCGATACTGGCCCTCGCCAACTCAGCATATGAGTAGCACAGGGATCTGTGCGGTAAAGTGAGGAGCACCACACCTACCATTATCTCCTCACTTTGCCACACAGATCCCTGTGCTACTCATACGCTGAGTTTATCGAGGGCTGGTATCGAACCCGGAACGTGGTGGCTCCTAGTCGGATACTCTACCGATTGAGCTAAACCGAAACTGTCAATTATGTTATTTACATAAGGTTTATTGTTAAATAAGAACCTTTTTTTATTCTTTCTGTTTTAGCGCTAGCGAAAAGGGGATAGACTGTGCTAAACCAGATACCCAAATTTCTTGAAAAGAAATTGCTATCAACAAATTAAAATGATTTCTTAACCCATTTTAAGGGGTAAACGCCTCGCAATTTAATTCTTTGTTCAGTATAGCTCACCCATAAGATTTTCCGTTAATTTTGAGGAAAACATTTTAAAAAAAAACCTATTTGATTCCAAGTATAATAAAGATTTAATATTATCAATTTCCTTCTTCAATGCTTTTCAAACTGAGCGGGGTTCCTATAATACTTTTAAAAAACATTAAAAAAAACACTATTTGATTCCAAGTATAAGTGAGTAAGTAAAGTCGTCGGGGTGGCCTAAAGTCGGTATCAGACAGACAGCGAGGGACCCTATCTCCTTTTCACTAGTGCTAGACCAAGAAGATTGTTTTTGCATCTGAGGTGGAACGCAACACCTACCTTTAGCTCCTCACATTACCACACAGATTGTGATATTCATACGCTGAGTTGACAAACCCGGAGCCTTGTAGTTCCTTGTCAGAGGTCCTACTTATATATATATATATATATATATATATATATATATATATATATATATATATATATATATATTTGAAATAGATCACTAATTAGGACTGAGCCTATTCTAGTCGTGACCACCCAAGTGGAGTTTAATAGGTTTGAATTCCGAGTTTTCCTTCTCCTATATTGGTTGTCGAACCAAGGTTAAAGAGCCTAGTCTGCCCTACTATTTACCCATAGCTGGAGGGAGAGTAGTTGGATTCATACCTTTCCCAATGGTATTAGCGCTATGTGAACAGTAGCTTTGTCCAGTATTTGAACTCGGGTCGACGAGTCCATTTCCTACGACTCTAACCATTACCTCCAACCGACTGAGGTAAACCGGCCCTCAGCGTATTCCCTGCCACACCGACAGGACATCGTTCCTTTTGTATCTTACAAAAGCAATCTGTAAAGACGATTTTCTCTTGCGACCGAAAACATCATTAAAGATATTGCAAATGCAAGTGAATAGATAATAGCTAAATTTATTGAAACTGACTTATATAATCTTATGGCGTAAAAAAGAGATGATTGTATAAGTGATATGCCTATACAGCACTATTACTATCAAGTTGCAAATTGGATTAGAAATTGCGTTTATTCTCTCTAAGTTATATCGGATTTGAACGACGCCATTACAACAACAGAAATTTACCAAAGATTCGTCATTTTCTTTTTCTTTTTCCAAAATAGTGTTTCAGTAACACGGGATTATCATTTTACATATTGTTTTCTCTTCTGGAATTATTATTAAATAAATTGGCTGAGAAGACGGTAATCTGATTTTAGGGTTGGTCGATTCTTCTCTTCGGAATCAAAACAAAATCCGTCTTAATTCATTGCAATAAACAGAAATGCTGTCGGATAAGGGTTAATGGGAAAGTAGGAGGGACACCCACACAAATCTATCAATATGTAATTTGTCTACCTGGGTGATTAACCGACAGGAAACAATTGACGAAATATTTCGCTACAAATTTCTTGCTCTTGTTACTTTCACATTGAGTATATATATATATATATATATATATATATATATATAATATATATATATATATATATATATATATATTAAGAAATTTGAAAAACAAAGTGTTCCAAAAATAAGAATGAACATATTGTTTGGAACACTTCGTTTTTCAAATGTCTTAATATTGTCGGATTTATTTCCATATTTACTCCCATATATATATATATATATATATAATATATATATATATATATATATATATATATATTGTTGACTAACCTGTAAAAACAATGATTGATTTGGGTAGCTGAAAATACAAGGTTTTTCAGAA
>CM042162.1:83738436-83745936 GCA_023376005.1 Doryteuthis pealeii
GAAGTCGATGGTAGGTAAACGTATAGCATAAATAAATCGCTCAAGGACAGAGTGACGGAATAACAAGAGAGCTGCCCCACCCTATTCACCAACCCGTCCCGAGGGCAAAAAATGGAATATGATGGAATGGAAAGAATCGAAAGCTCAAACGGAAAAAGAACAAAGACAAAGGATTCTCTTTTGGAAAAAGTTACCGAAAAATTGAAACATATTTTCATTTCCTTCTCAGATGATTAAATTCACATCATTTCTCCGACCATCTTCCGGTGACATTATACAGAGGAGTTCAGAAACATTAAGAAAGACAATTGTTCATTTCCATCGAGAAATCCTGCTCTTTCTATTTTGTCATTGTTGTGGGAGTTTTCAGGGGTCAAATCAGAACAAAACGACGGGTAACAAATGTAGGAAAATGTATTAACAAAAGAGTAGACCATTACAGTACAGAGAAGTGGGAATTACGTCCGACAATAGAGTTATGAGCTGACTCGTATTGGCTAACTCTACAAGCCATAATTGTCCCTGTTACTTATAGTAACTGTCGGCGCATTCCATTAGTCTATAGGGTATATCACCTATAACAGTCATCTATTAAAACTTGCCAACCTCCCAGATATAGTACGGTCAAGTCATGGGGTTCCCGCTACATCACTGAAGTTAAGCAGCGATGTGTCCGTACAACACTTGTCATCAATCAGAGTCCTTTTTTATGAAATGAATAGGAAACTCAGTTGGTGTTTTAATGGTTAAGTTTCATTTTTATTTCACAGCCCATGCTTGACGTAAAATCTCCAAAAATAAATATTAAAGGTATATTATTAGTATATATAAAATACATCTAAATATAATATATTCACACTTAGAAATAGACACCATATATATATATTATATATATATATATATATATATATATATATATATATATATATATATCAATCCTAACTTCCTTATGAATAACAGTCTGGTGAAGACGATATGTAGATATTGGTGGAAAAAAATTCATAACTGTTAATATTACCGGTGTTTAAGCCTTTCCTTTGATATATATATATATATATATATATATATATATATATATATATATATTCTTATTATAATGGAGATTATGTGCTTTTCTGTCTGTAACCGAAACTATATCACTATTCAAGTCACAATTCCCTTAGTTATTGACGTCACATTCTCCATGAATTTGTTCTTTTTCAAACCTCAATTATTAATAAAATTGTCTTACATTATTAATACTGTTGATCATATCTACATACTAACAACATGCAATTGTATTTATATATACGACAAAATTGCGGTTTACAGTGTGAATGAAAAGGCTAATTTGCATATTGATATTAAAAATGTGATTTTAATAAATATGTGCTTAGTATTATTGATTTCTAATTGTTTGGTTTTATTTTAATGAATATAAGCAAAACTCTCTTCAATGAATCTTAAATGAAATCCATTAACAAGAAAAAATAACTGTCATTTTATTCTTTACTTCCTCTTTTAACTAAATACTTAAATTAGAAAAAATAACAATGAAAGACGAGAGTGATGGAAGAGTAGGTTTCAGTTGTTCTATTTTTCGATTATACCCCCTCTGTTTCAAATCTTTTTATCTGCATTTCATTAACCTTTCTAATTTAATACGATATTTTATTACATTAAAACTTAAATACTTGCACCCGGAGGGTGCATAAATTTGCTAGTATATATAAAGGAAAAGTTGACTTACCGGTGAATTTGGTCACGATGGTTAGTAAGTGTAGAATTCAGAGGGGTAAGTCAGCGATATAACACATACACACACACACACTCACACATATATATATATATATATATATACTAATAGGATAGGTATATATATATATATATATATATAATATAGGATATATATATATATATATATATATATATATATATATATATATATAGGTATATGTAAAACAAAATTTCTTTTGCGATGAAACAAAGAAAATACAGTGCTCAATCACAGTTTGTAAGAGCTAATATTTATTTATTTTACAATGTTTTCATAGATCAATGTTCATTATCAACGACCGCGGTTTCATGCTAAAAGCAATCATCAGGTTGAGGAGCAAGATCCAATGGTGTTTGTTGGAGTTCTTTACTCAATGTCACATTTGAGTAAAGAACTCCAACACCATTGGATCTTGCTCCTCAACCTGATGATTGCTTTTAGCATGAAACCGCGGTCGTTGATAATGAACATTGATCTATGAAAACATTGTAAAATAAATAAATATATATATATATATATATATCCTATTATAAAAGAAGATAGATGACAGATAGAAGGTAGTTGACAGAATAACACTTTATTTTGCCTGAATGAAAGTTCATATGAAAAACAAATTTTTGATTTCAAAGGAAAAAAGTTTAGATTTAGAAACTGAAATTAATACAAACTAATTAAAAGAGAGAAAGGGAAATAAAAATAATTCCAAAGTATATATATATATATATATATATATATATATATATATATATATATATATATAAAGAAAATTTGAAAAAACAAGTGTTCCGAAAATGGGATGAATTTAATTATCGATGTTTAAAACATTTCGGTTACATTGAACCTTCATCAGGATGTCTCTTGGGGTGAAGAAAATGATGGATGTTTTTATATGTGACAGGAGATGAAAATCTTTTTAGTTATGTAACTGTATTTGATCAGCGTTTTATTTTTGAAAGGCAAGTCGCGATCTATTCACGCGAAGGTGTCATGACGCGTGACGCCACTCGAAGAAATGCAAAAGACGAGAAAAAGTATTAATGGACTGATTATTTTTAAGAGAACATAGGGAAACAAAGTGGGAATGATAACTAAATAAATAATTAAATTAAGCCTGGTATTTAGTAATTATTTAACACTATTTAACATATATTTATATGCTGTAGATAGAAGGAAAGTGGTCAAGAAATGATCAACTCAAAGCAAGTCACAGGGTGATACGTTTCGTCTGTATTCACAGACTTCCTCAGCCATCTGAGACTTTATTAAAGCAAAGCATACGTTTAAATACATGTGGTGGTGGCGGTGCCGGGGAGGTCAAGGGGGTGAGTGTGTAGTGATGTGAGCTAAGGAGGAGCGGGGAGTCTCCTTAGCTCACATCACTACACACTCACCCCCTTGACCTCCCCGGCACCGCCACCACCACATGTATTTAAACGTATGCTTTGCTTTAATAAAGTCTCAGATGGCTGAGGAAGTCTGTGAATACAGACGAAACGTATCACCCTGTGACTTGTTTTGAGTTGATCATTTCTTGACCACTTTCCTTCTATCTACAGCATATCGTCGGATCCTAAACCCATCCACCCTTCCTTCATATATTTATATATATATATAAAATGTGCCTACCTATAATTTTTAGTTCTCATGAAGAAGGTTTTTTCTTGAACACCGAAACCGTGGTAGAGATAAAAAAACTTTTTTTACAGCTATATTTGTTACGTAATATCTGCAATTGCGTAATCAACTCAACGGCCGAAAACAAACGCGTTTTTAAATAACAAACTGATAACAAAACATCTCCAATGAACGGATCTTATAATCTCTTCTCTGCACTATTTCATTTTTTTTAATACCCTGTCCGGTGGCAAAAGCTGCTTGGTAGCGCTAGGAAGAGGCAGTCCTGCATTAGCTACCGAAACTGTGTTATCACTCCTAGTTGACAGCTGATGAGGGCAGGGTATTGCACGTGCTATCACACGTTGTATGACGAAAATTAAAAAAAAAATGCCCTATAGTTTACGAAATATATTGAGCACTTTTAGATTAACTACTTATACTAATACAATGAAAACGTTGTAACAGCTTTTGATGAATATATATATATATATATATATATATATATATATATATATATAATTATTTGGTCATTTTCTAGTTGAGTAACAGGAGTGACCCAGAAAAAACAGAACCCAAATTATTTATTTATTTTCCCATTAAACTAACCCTAAACCTCAACCCTAAACCCCAACCCTAACCCTAACCCTAACCCTTGTTGGACTTAAAATTTAAAAAGAATTAACAGTTTTATTACAAAATTTGTGGGTTCTGTTTTTTCTAGGGGGGGGGGTAGGGGTAGGGTTAAGGGTTAGGGTTAGTTTAATGGGAAAATAAATAATTTTGGTTCTGTGTTTTTTTGGGGTCACCCTGTAATGTCATGTTACTCAACTAGGAAATAACCAATTTTTATATATATGTATATTTTTAAAAATTATATAAAAGCCATATGGCGTTACGTAACTATTTGCGTAGGTGGAATTGGCTGTTAATTAGTCCTAAAAGGGTTAAAGCAATAGTTATCAAATAATGCACATAAGCATGAATTATTTTCACATGCAATTTATCACTGGCGGCGGACATTTTTCTCTTACTGTCCTGTAAAAGTGGGAAATTGCACGCTGGCGACATTCCGGTGTTTAGTTCACATGTCCACGTCTTTTTGCGTGAGGAAGGGCATTCAGTCAACAAGGAGTGTCATTACTGATGTCCGACCGAGCACCACACAGAAACCGGAGAATGGCGTAAGAGTTTAATATTGTATTCACTTATTGACTAGCCGTACTAAGCACCAGTCGCCATTACATTATCTATGATACTATGCCAAATACGGTACGTTTCTGTGTCAGACGATCTCAAAAAGCCAAAAAGACCTGATTTTATATATATATATATATGTGTGTGTGTGTGTGTGTGTCTCTCTCTCTCTCTCTCTCTCTCTCTCTCTCTCTCCTCTCTCTCTCTCTCTCTCTCTCTCTCTCTCTCTGTGTGTGTGTGTGTGTGTAGTATATTAAGAAAGAATGAAAAAACACAGGTTTAAATGAGTTAAGTGGTGAATTTATTGGCCGATGCTGCAGTGTTTCGATCTATTAATTAGATCATCTTTAGGGCATTTGTTGGTATATGGAAGGTAATAAGAAATTTTTATCACAGAATAACGAGAAAAGCCAGTGGTAGTCCTTGTTATTCAGTCTGTTTAAAATTTGAGGTTTGAAAAAAGGAAACGGTTTGAAATATGACGTCAAATATTCTCTTTCACGGTGTGAGTATGGGACTGTGTAAGTGTGTGTATCGAAAAGAAAGCATTGTGCATTTTTTAGGTGTGTGGTTGCGTGTGTGTGTATAAATCCTTTGCGATAAACGACAGCGAAACAAAATATATATATATATATATATATATATATATATTGACTTAACCTGGAGCTATAGCCCAGACTATGCGAAATTGGCTTCCGAGATTATTTCCGGTCACTGGAGGCTATCATGTATTGTTAATGATTTTATTATAGAAATGCATTGAAAATCAAAGGGAAAGGCATTGTCAGTGGTTAGGAATTAAGGTTTGTATTACTGAAAAATAGAACTATTAATTTATTTCACCAAAAGAAGTTGTGTATTATTTAGATTATTCGGACTATTATCCTCATCTTTATTGTTAGCTACACAACATTTCGGCTGATGTGCCCTCTGACCTTTTTCAGGTATTTTCTTGTTGAAGGTATTTCTTTATTAAAGCAAGATTTCAATGCCTAGGTGTCAATCTTTATGTTGAGAACTGTTGTCAGTTGTAATTAGCAATAGAGTTGTGACAAGTAACACATCAACATACCTTAAATTATATATTTACCAACCCCTCCTCATGAGTAGGATGTGACACAACGTCAATTATTTAAGTGGAGTTTAACAGGTTTAAATTTAGAGTTTTCATTCTCCTTGACTGGTAAGAGTTTAATATTGTATGCACTTATTGACTAGCGGTACTATGCGAAATTGGCTTCCGCTATCATTTCAGGTCACTGGAGGCTATAAGGTATACACTTATATACATATACACAAGAAGCGCGTGGTCTGATAGTTAAAGATGTGGGAAATGGACTCGTCGATCCGAGTTCAATTCCTGGATGAAGCTGTTTGTATTTCACATAGCGCTAATACCCTTAGGAAAGGTATGAATCCAATTCTCCCTCCAGCTATGGGTAAATAGCAGGGCAGACTGGGCTCTTTAACCATGGTTAGGTAACAGGTCTAGGAGAAAGAAAACTCTGAATTCAAACCTGTTAAACTCCGTTTAAGAAAATGATCTCGTGTCACACCCTGCTCGTGTGGAGGGGTCGGTAAATATATATACATATACATATAATAAATAACATTTTCATGTTTAAATATAGGCATATACTTAAACACATACACATTTACGTACACATACTAAATAACATGTCTAAGCACATAAATAAGCTTAATCATGTACATATTAGTTTGTTACAAAAATAATGGCCGATTGAAATGCTCGGTTTTGAAATGTCATTTTACCATAGAATTTGTTGATTATTTCAGGTGATTTTTTGCATATATAATAATTAATATGTGCTCAAAAATAAAATTTAATTTATTTTCAGATAGAAAGTATTTTTGAAAAATAGGGGGCTTCAAAGATGAACATGCCTAAACATGACCTTCGCCTCCTTATGTTGCATGAGTTCAAGCTTGGGCACAATGCATCCGAAACTGCTGCCAATATCAACAAAGCATGGGGAGATGAATCCACAAGTGATCGGACTGTATGAAGGTGGTTCCAGAAATTCCGCAGTGGAGATGAGAGTCTTGAAAATGAAGAAGGTAGAGGACGGACAAGCAGTCTTGACAATGAACAATTGCAGGCAGTTGTTGAGCAAAATCCACGACAAAGTGTCAGAGAAATGTCTCAGACACTTGGTGTCAGCATTGCAACAGTTTCCAGTCATTTACAGAATATTGGAAAGGTGAAAAAGCTCGCTAAATTGGTTCCTCATGAGCTCAATGAGCACCAAACATTTATGCGGTTTGAAGTGTGCTCGATGCTCAGTTTGCGTAACACCAATGACCCCTTTCTTGACCGAATAGTCACTTGGGGCAAAAAATAGATCATTTACGACAACCGTCATAAAGGACCTGATTGTTTTTTATAGGTATTGACTTAACCGAGACTATGCGAAATTTGCATGGAGGTTATCAGGTATACACCTATATACATTTTCTTCTATTCATACCTTCCGTCTTTAGTCGTTTTATTCATACTAATTAGTTTCAAAAGTATGTGTCCATTTTTTTTATATCTATCTATCTATCTATCTAGGTCAATTCCTATCTATCTGTCTGTCTATCTGTCTGTCTATTTATCTATCTACTTATCTATCTTTATTCCTTAGCTACCTATCTAACTATCTATCAAACTATCGTATGTATTCTAAATTCAAGTATTTATTTTTCTTTGTGCAGTTTCATGAAAGTGAAAGAGCCCAAAAAGTAGGTTTGACACACACACACACACACACACACACACACAACACACACACACACATATTATATTATAAAGAAGGTTCGCAAAAAGGATTATGTCTTTTTTTAAATTTATCATTATCTTACATATGCTACACGTATTTCAGATCTTCTGATATCTTCTTCAGGCATTAATTAACCATATTTTGGTAGAA
>CM042162.1:83753436-83763436 GCA_023376005.1 Doryteuthis pealeii
GCATTAAGGGTTGCCACAAACCCAATCAACGACCGACCTCAGGAATTTTGAATTCAGAGTTATCCATCTTCTAGACTGGTTACCTACTCAAGGCTGAAGGGCCCAGTCTGCCCTACTATTTAACCCATAGCTGGAGGGAGAATATATGGATTCATACCTTTCCCAAGTGTATTAGCGCTATGTGAAATGCCAACAGCTTCGTCTAGGAATTGAACTCGCATCGACGAGTCCATTTTCCACGACTCTAACCACTAGCCCATGCGCCTCTATAATATATGATGTAGATAATATGCAAACTGGTTTTAACAAAACCGGGTTTAATAAATAATTACTTGGTGTTATTGATCTCTAATGTTATTGTTTTATTCTCCAACATATTAAAATCAATCGTATGAAAGATTTTATATAGAAACCAATTAAAATATAATTAGAATAAATGTAATCTTTTTAAATGCGTTCTTATTTAATTTCGTTAGTGTTTCTAATTTAATATATCTTATTACATAAGACTTAAATACGTCCGGAAGGCGCATATTCTTGCTGGTAAAATGACTACTTGTAGACTAACACTCCATCTCAAACGGTCAGTCAGCGCATGAGTAGCACAGAGGTCTGTGAGGTAATGTGAGGAGCTGACGCAAAATAATCTCCTTGGTCTAGCGCTAGTGAAAAGAGGATATACTCCCTCGCTGATTGACTGATACCGACTTTAGTCCACGCCGACGACTTTTTTACCTCTAAAAATAAGTAGGGGTTAGTAAGACTTTCGGACCACCCTGTAGTTTTCATTTCTTTCATTTCATAGCATTCTTTGTATTTTTACTGTGTGGTAACGAATTAATCCGTCCATATCTCTTTCTCTTTCTTAGTATGAAAAACAAAATGGCGTCGAAGACAAATGCATTGTAAAATTGTTTTGTAGCGTTTATTCCTGCTGAAAGAACACAGAAAGAATATGGACTTGGTTGAAGAGTCCCACAGACTTCAATATTTATCCCCTGGTTATTCACTTCAGACGTATTTACCGAGAAGAGACAAACAAAAAAATTACTCTAAGTGATTTGGTCCACACAAAGGTATCACTGTGTCAAAACAATTCAATTGGGCGGCAAATCTGTCTTGATGCAAAAATCAATTCGTTTATTTGAAACAGATGGAAGAGATAAAGTAAAGGTATGTGGTAACGAGTCAGTGATGAGTGAATAAAACTGAATGCTATTTGTAAGTGTAAGACTTGGGGAGGGTTTAAGCTGGTTCGGCTTAGGACTAAATTGGATAACATAATATGCGCATGTGCAAGTATACGTGTATTCTGATAGTGTGCTTCCTATGTGCTTATACTTTTGTAATTTTGTGGCCATATTATGGAACAATATATATATATATATATATCATCTTATATTATATAATGTAGCATTATATATTATATATATTATATATATAATATATCATCTTATATATTATAATGTAGCAACCTAAAACAAATACGAAAAAATACTACCAAACAACAAATCTAAAACAGATATTCTACCAAATAAACCCAGAAAAACTACTCGGATACATAAAAGAAGCACACATCTACAACAAAATCTAAAAATCTTCCAAAAAAATGAAAACACAAAAATATATGTTAAAAAGAATCATCTAAAAATTCCATTCACAAAAAATATGTCAAAAAATAAAAAATCTTTAGAAAATTAAACATTATCACCAATTCATTTCAAAAACGTAGTCGGCATTAAATGACCCATTGAGGTTGATATGCCGTAAAACAAGATTATTAAAAAAAACATTATTCGTTTATGAAACGTCTGTTTTTTTCAATATTTACAATATTACATACTATAGGATTCACTTCTATTTTTTCTACACATATATATATATATATATATATATATATATATATATATATTATATATATATATATTGCAAAATACATCTCTAAGAAACGGTTGGATGCATCATATAAAGAGAGAGAGAGGAGAGAGAGAGAGAGAGATAGTGAGACAGACAGACAGAGGGAGAAAGAGAGAGAGAGAGAGAGAGTGATTTAGTAATACAAAGGGCGGGTAATAAGAGAGATAAAGAGGGAGGAATGGGTGATGGAAAAAGAAGCAATATAAGTAAAAGATAAAATGAGAGGAAAGGGTGAAAGTGAGAGGGATGAAAATACAGACTTGATGAGAGAATGATTGTGGAAGAAACTGAAAGAAAAAAAAAACAGAAAAAAGTGAAAAAAAGTGAATGAATATGAAGTATTTTTAATGTACCCTTATTTCAGAATGTTTCGTATTGATCTACATAAGGGATAATTTGTTGTGATCTATCTATATTATCTGTATATTTAATCTTGAGTAAATTGAAATACATATTCAAGTTGTGTCAATTTTATCATTTGTCAATATATATATATATATATATATATATATATCGTAAGATATAGATAAGTAGATAGATAGATCTGAAGAGACCGAGATAGATAGATAGATAGCTCTGAAGAGACTGAGGTAGATAGATTGGCAGGAAGATAGATAGAAATAGACTAATTTTGATAGATCGATCTGAAGAGACTGAGATAGATAGATAGATAGATAGATAGATAGATACACATAGAGAGAGAGAGAGAGAGAGAGAAAGAGAAAGAGAAAGAGGGAAACAGACTAATTTTAATAGATAGATAGATAGATCTGAAGAGACTGAGATAGATAGATAAATAGATACATAGATAGATACAGAGAGAGAGAGAGAGAGAGAGAGAGAGAGAGAGAGAGAGAAAGAGAAAGAGGGAAACATACTAATTTTAATAGATAGATAGAGTGATCTGAAGAGACTGAGATAGATAGATAGATAGATAGATAGATAGATAGATAGATAGATAGAAACAGACTAATTTTGATAGATAGATAGATAGATAGATAGATAGATCTAAATGAATTTAAAACTTCGTTTCATATTTTTCCCAATGGCATAAATTCGCATTTTAGCCTCACCGATTCCATTTAGCTTCAAAAGTAAAACAAAAAAAAGTATTTTATATTCTCATCTTTTTTAATAAAAATATTTGAACTATTTTGACAGCTGACATATTGCTCTGTCCTGTTCAATTGTAATATAATCATGATGATGATGATGATGATGATGATGATCGTTAAAATCTTGTTGATTATAATGATGATAATAAAAGCTATAAAAGATCCATAATTGTTATATTCATCAATGTAAGATAATAATTAAACAATATCATTAATTAAACTATGTAACACACTTTATTTCTGTTTATTATGTGTTATTTATCAATTTCTTATGTTGTAAAACTATAGAAAATGTCCATTATACTCTTTGAATATTCTATTCGCTTTTTATTAATAATTGTCATTAGTATCATCCTTCATCTTCCTAATTCTGTTCGATTTTTCCCAAGGATATTAGCGTTATGTGAAATGTAGATAGCCTTGTTCAAGATTTGAACTCTGGTCGACCAGTCTATTTCATACGACATTAATCATTACACCACGCGTCTCCATAAGATTTGGTTTGGTTTAGTTTTACGGCATATCATCCTCGGTGGGTCATTTAATGCCGATAAAGTTTTAAAATAAATCAATTCTTAATGGATAATATAATTTTTTTTATAAACATGTTTTTCTATTTAACCCATAGATGGGACCCTAACAGATACTTCCACTCCGGGTCAGAGTGGACCAGGGAGCAATGGTGATGAAGGAGTGCTCCACATTCCCTAAACCTCCAGAACTGGAACCTCACCATCAGATAGAGTTTAACGTCATTCCCAGGACCCTCAGTCACCGCCATCTAGCACCCATATGATAAAAAAGGGGTTGGGGCTTGCCATAAAGGCAATAGGGTTGGGGCAATCATATACGTGCTAGGGCTTGACATGACCAGCCGATTGATCATAGGGGGCCTCTCCGACCGCCCGTCTAGCCCAAGATAGGGCCAAAGTGGAGTATTGCAAGTCATGAACTACTCATCCACCTGGGCTCTATCCTTAAACATCACGGGTCGCCACACACAGCCAACAGGTGGCCCCATTTGGGGGAATCTTACCCCTTTGCAGAGGTGCAGTCTGTGCATTCTAACGCCCCAGCCGACAGTGCAGGTCTCTATGAGAAATATATGAAATATAAACTAATATATGTTTAAATTTCTTAGATGGAGAGTAGTTATTCACTCTTCTCGGGCCATTGTCCTTATCATTGTTATGAAATTCACAACGTTTCGGCTGCTCTACTCTCCGGAATTCTTAAGGTGTCTTTTGTTGTAAAATTCAAGAAATTTCAAAACGAAACCTTTCATTCAGTCCACAGGGACCGGGATATCGAAACGATGAGCTGAGCCCAGAGTGATCATCTGATCAAGGCTTTGTTGACGGCACAACTATTGTTATTTTTTATTCTTTGTTTTTATTTAGTTTTTTTCTTTTGTTTTTTCTTTTTTATTGTTTTTCTTTTTTCTTTTGCAGCAAATATATACGGTAAGTCTATTGAATATGTCAGAGGTGTGGATTACCATTAGATTACGTGAAACTTGGATTCGTAAGTTATTACCCTTCCTTACATCGTTTATAATATATATATATATATATATATATATATATATATATATATATATATATAATGTGTGTCCAAAGAGTATCGACATTGAAGCTGTATTTACCAAGATCGGAATGAACAATAAATGAAACGTTGATTTTTTTTTTCAGAATACATGGTGTACCAAAAAATACCAAAAGTCTGGATACTTTTTTGACACACCTTACACACACACACACACACACACACACACAAAGATATATATATATATATATATATATATATATATATATATATATATATATATATATATAATTTCCAAAACTATATCTGTGGGAAAACAATTTTAAAAGAAAAGACCAACACACCCAGACTTTCTGAAAATAATCGTCAGTATCATAATGTAACGGTCAGAGTCAGAATTATTCTGATGAACCATTTGGGCGAAACCCAGGTGGAGAGAGAGACAGAGAGACAGAAACATAGAGACAGAGAGAGAGAGAGAGAGAGAGAGAGAGAGAGAGGGTGGGGGAGAGATTTTAGATTGTAAGGGTTTCACATATAATTTACGTATTTGATGGCAAGGTTATAAAAAATGCAATGGTTTTTTTTGAAGCATGAAAGAATAGTGAAACTAAGAATTCAAATGTTCTAATATTCAAGATATACACTTGACTTACCGATTTTATTTAGATTAATTGTGTACTAATTAAAGGGAATTTATATAAAATTCTTATTTCTTATGAGTGTCGTCACCTCATCTAAATAATGGGCCATTCTGTTTTTCATTATAAAGAAAGAAAGGGAAGAAAAAGGACATGCTACACAGAAAAATATAATAAGAAAAAATAAATAGATTAGGGGAAAGGTTGATAGAAGGGGTAAGCGCCCGATAATGCTAATCTGTTTCAATCGAACATAATGAAAAGAAGGAAAGAAAGAAAAAAGAGAGAGAGAGAGTAAAATCTAGATTATTATATTTTTACATATTGAATTATTTTACAATAGCCCTTAAGTAAACATCTCAAACGTTGTAATAATCAAAGTATCATACTGTGGTATATCCACAGGTCCAACTTTTCAAGATTATCATACGTTTTATATATTAAACTATTTCAATAGCTCTTAAGTAAACATTTCAAACACTGTAATAACTAAATTATCATACGGTGGTATATCCACAGGTCCAACTAGTCAAGATTATTATACTTTTTACATATTGAACTATATCGCAATAGCTCTTAAGTAAAGATCTCAAATGTTGTAATAATTAGATTATCATACTGTGGTATATCCACAGGTCCAAATAGTCAAAATTATTATACTTTTTACATATTGAACTATATCGCAATAGCTCTTAAGTAAACATCTCAAACGTTGTAATAATTAAATGATCATACTGTGGTATATCCTCAGGTCGTGCTAGTCTTATCTGACGTAACACTTAGGTATCTTATTAAGATCTGCTTGTTTTGAGGGATTTTTTTAAAGTTAAGTGAAAACGTGCAATGTAGGATGAACTAATATTGATAATGGTGCATTGAATAAAAAGAAAAGAAAACAAAAAGAAGAAAGCATCTTTACTTCTTGTCACATATCTCAGCTGTCACGTTATATTTCACGCTGTGTTTGAGTATCATACACATTTTGGTTGTTCAGCCCAAAATTCCCGCGGCCTTTTGGGGCGCGCGAATTTTCATTTCGCTTTGAAGACGACTATGCATTTTTCACTTTTGAACGGTAATAGGTTTCTCTTTAGGGGGAATTTTTGTTTTTTCTTTGTTTGTCTCTTGATTTATGTTGTTTTTTTATTCTTCTCGTTTTTTTTTGTTTTTTTTTTGGTGGGGTCTTCTCGCAGCTTTTCCTTTATATTTTATCAAGCCACCCCCCCCCTCTCTCTCTCTCTCTCTCTCTCTCTCTCTCTCTCTCTCTCTCTCTCTCTCTCTCTCTCTCTCTCCACCTCATTCTATCTAAGCGATTGGGGGGTTCTTCTCGCACCTTTTCCTCCATAATTTATCATGCCCCCCTCTCTCTCTCTCCTCTCTCTCTCTCTCTCTCTCTCTCTCTCTCTCTCTCTCCTCTCTCTCTCTCTCTCTCTCTCTCTTCTCTCACTCTCCACCTCATTCTATTTAAGCGATTTGGGGGCTTCTTCTTGCAACTTTTCCTCCATAATTTACCATGCCCCCTCTCTCTCCCTCTCCCCCCTCTCTCTCTCTGTCTGTCTCTCCCTCTCTCTCCCTCTCTCACCCCTCTCTCTCTTTGTCTGTCTCTCCCTCTCTCTCCCTCTCTCCCCACTCTCTCTCTCTCTCTCCACACTCTATTTAACCGATTTTGGGGGTCTTCTTCTCGCAGCTTTTCCTCCATAATTTACCATTCCACCTTTCTCTCTCCCCCTCTCTTTCTCTCCCTCTCTCCTTCTCTCTCTGTCTCTCTCTCTCTCTCATCCCCTCTCTCTCTCTCTTTAAGCGATACTTCAATCTTTTCCGTCAAGACAGATCGTTCAAAAATACCCATTAGCAATACGGATGATCCGCAAACAATTTTTTGCAGGTTTTAAGCGTCTATCAACCAGCAAGGTCTTTCGGTGAAAGCCGGGTTAAAAATGGTCCAAGATACTCGCTACATGCCCTATACTTCCGACCTTGTGTCACATTCTACCCGTGGCGAAAGTGTTGGGTAAATATTTAGGCGTTTTAAGATTAGCCTAGCAGAGTTCATCCCTCTCTAGGTGTACAAATTGTGTGAATTCAAGTTTTCTTCTCTTGGACGGGTTGCCATACCAAGGTTAAAGAGTCATGTCTGCCCTACTATTTACCCATAAAACGAGATGGATTCATGCCTTTCAATCATCTCCTAATCTGGTTTGGTCGTGGGGGCGTTACTCATGTAGTCATTTGTGGGCAAGAATTGTCCGGCGGAGCCCATCCCACTCCAGGTCTACAACTTTTTTAAATTCCAAGTTTTTTCTTCTCCTAGACCGATTGCCTTACCATGGTTAAAAAGTCCAGTCAATTCTATTATTTACCCATAGCTGGGGGAGGGGAGAATAGTTGGAGTCATACCTTACCCAAGGGTATTAGCACAAATGTGAAATACAAATAGCCTCGTTTAGAATTTGAATTTAGATTTTTACTTCTCCTATGCCGGTTGCCACACCAAGGTTAAAGAACTCAGTCTGCTCTACTATTTACTCATAAGAGAAGAGATGGATTCATGTCTTTCACTGGTTTGGCCGTTGGGGCGTTGGTAATGTAGTCTGTCTTCGGCAAAAATTGTCCGGCGTACAACTGGTATGAATTCAGAGTTTTTCTTCTTTTCGACCGATTTCTATACAAAGAGGCCAGTATGCCCTATGATTTATCCATGATAGTCAAATAATAATTCATGTTTTTTTTTATCAGTTTTATAATTTGCTTGAAGCATTGTGTTTATATTGGTTTGGTGGTTGGTTTTGGAGGCTATCACAATGCAAGTGTAAAGAAAAATGAGGTAACTATGATGTTCGTCTACTTTTGATTTATTTTCTTAATATTTCGGGATGAAAATCCCTTCGTCTGAAGATTTCTGAAAGCTAAGTTCTAGAACTTACCTTTGAGATATCTTTAGACGAAGGGATTTTTATCCCGAAATATTAAGAAAATAAATCAAAAGTAGGCGAACAACATCATAGTAACCTTATTTTTCATCTTTTTCTTTGTTTTTTTTTTGGGGGGGGGTGATTTTTTTTCAATAACATTTTTAAAAAGGGACAAGAAAACATACGTAAAAGTCTGTCTGTGGTGGTCTCAATTGTTCAGGTAAATAATTCTCTTATCTCGGATAAATCCTTCTTTATCCGTCACTTCCTGTAACAACACCCCATACCCTCCCTTCCTTCAAAAAGAACAAACCTTAATAAGTATCTAAAAAAACAAAAACAAAAAGAAAAGAATTTACACAAGCTTGGCACACAATACTATTCGACAGTCACCGGATCTTTAGCCGTTGCGAGGGAAGAAACGACCAGGGACGGACACACCCAAAGAAATGATTTGTCGTACACTTCCGGTTTGCAAACACGTGGTTCCAGCTGAGCGAGATCACGTGATCGATCAGATATCGACGACGCCATGCTTGCGTTGCCTTGAAACAGAAAACCAATGAGACGCTTCGTGCAATTAAAATTCATCTACCCTCCAGGTTGATGCGAGTTTTTTTTTTTTTTTGTTTTTTTTTTTGTTTTACGCCCCATTGCGTATTGAAAGGTATCATAAAACAATGACAAACTGCGAAAAATATTGCATACATCAAGTATTAAAGAATACATCTTTAAATGGAAGACGAACCAACATGATACTACGCGGCATTTGCTAAATGTTAACGTTCTTGTATTTCTCGACAGCTTCTATTCTGACACAGGAAATTTTTTAAAAGACAGAGGAGTCTCCGTGCTGTATTGGATAACATGATGGACTTTGATATCGTAGTAAGGCGTTGGCATTAAATAACCCAAGAAGGCTGATATGCTATTAAAAAAAAGAAACCAAACCAAACTTTAAAAAAAAAAAGATACGTCGTCTGTAATAGGCCCCACCGTCCGAGCAGGTTCTAGCCATTGTGAAAAATGTGGTCCATGTCTTGCTGTTTCACTTCTTCCTGTAGGGGCTCAGGATCAATACTAAAGACTATATTGAAGTGCTGGACACGGTGGACAAGCAGAGGTTCGAAGAGAGGTCCAAAAGAAGCTGTACGTGTTCCACTGAAACTCCCTGTCACATGACCTAGGTTGTCAGGGAGTAGTCGGACGAAAATTCTCGAGACCATCTTCTTACCAAACATCACTGTAAGCCAAGGTTAATGGAACGAGAAAGGTCAATCCCCGCGGATTGAATAAAGGGTTCCGTGAAAGCTCCTGATTACGACATGAAGGATCCCGAGTTCGAAAAGATGGTCACCGAGTTTGAAGAGAAGTTTTCCGAGTCAGAGAATGTTTCTGAGTTCGACAAGAAACACCTGTAGAAGGACAGAGGGCACATCAACCGAAACGTTGTGTAGATAACAATAAAGATGAGGACAATAGTCAGAATAATCCAAATAACAAAAAAAATGTAAATATAAACGTAAGAAATTTCCTATATGGGTTGATATGCCGTTAAAATCAATCCTATATATATATATATATATGTGTGTGTGTATATATATATATATATATATATATATATATAGATATAGATATAGATATTGAGCTATTGTCCGTAAGGTGCATTGTAAGCCGTCTGGGAATGGTAGTTGTTGTTACACCAATGTATATATTTTTATTGGAGATACAGTCTCCTAATGGACATTTAAATAGATATACCACATTGGTTTTTTGTAACGGTACAATTGAGGGGGAGGAATTATTTTTACTGATTAGGTTTGATGTTTTATATATGTTTAATATATATATATATATATATATATATATA
>CM042162.1:83768436-83793436 GCA_023376005.1 Doryteuthis pealeii
TTCATAATTTTCCTTCTCCTAGACTGGTTGCCTAACTAAAGCTAAAGAACCCAGCCTGCCCTACAAATTACTCATAGCCGGAGAGAGAGAAAAGAATGATTCATGCCTTTCTCATTGGGATTAGCGCTAAATGAAAGGCAAACAACCTCGTCCAGGTTTCGAACACGAATCGCTAATTCCATTTCCAACGACGATAACCGTTGCACATTTCTTGCCTCCTACTAAGGAAAATAAGAAAGAAAGAACAAAATCTGTTTTCTATAGAGTATTCAGTTTTTAGTTTTCAAAAAAGAGTGTGCTTAGTATTTTTACTAAATGTCTAATGGATATACAAAAAACAAAAACATCGGAAAATTTAAACTACTAGCAGGACCTGTAGATATATCACAGTATAATTTGATTATTACGACATTTGATAAGTTTACTTAAGAGCTATTGCAAATACTTCAATATGTAAAAATATTGTAATCTTGATTTAACTCCCTCTCACTTTTTTCTTTCTTTCCTTCTTTTCACCATTCATTATGTTTGATTGAAACAGATTAGCGTTATCGCTTTAACGCTCTCACCCCTCTATCTGTTTCCTGCACTCTTTCTTTCTTTTCTTTTCCTTCTTATTATATTTTTCTGTGTATCATGTCATTTTTCCCGTTCTTGCTTTATAATAAAAATGGAATGATTCATTATTTAATTCTTTTTTTATGAGTGTCGTCACGACACTCATAAAAAAAAGAATTCAGCGGATAAGCAACACCAGATAATCAGGATTTACATTTTTATATTTCATTTTGGACGATTTGGACGTTCTTATTTTTAACCAGAGTGTGTTGCAAGATGATATATATATTAATAATTAGTACGACCGTTATCATCTTGCAACACCCTCTTGTTAAAAATGAGACCGTCCAAATCGGTGAAATGTAAAAATGCAAATCTTGATTATCTGGTGTTTCTTATCCACCGATTTCTTATTTCATATGAGTGTCTTCATCTCAGCTAAATAATGGACCTTTCCGTTTTTATTATAAAGAAAGAAAGGGGAGAAAAAGGACATACTATACTGAAAAGATATAATAAGAAAGAAAGAAATAAACAGAGTGGAGGGAAGATATAGAGAGGGACTGAGCGCCTGGAAGCGATAACATTAACCTGTTTAAATCGAACACAACGAAAAGATGAAAAGAAGGGAAAAAGAGTGTGTGAGTTAAATCAAGATTATTATATTTTTTACATATTGAATTATTTAGCAATAGCTCTTAAGTAAGCATATCAAACGTTGAAATAATTAAATTATCATACTGTGGTATATCCACTGGTCCTGCTAATCAGATATAAAATACATTTACAAAACTATCTACAAAAGCACACCTGAAAAGGAAGCTTGAGTACCAACTTTTGTCTCACACTCTTTCAGTTTTTGGCATTAAATAACCCACAGGGTTGATATGCCAGTACACAAACCAAACAAACTAAATACGTAGGTAGGTTGGTTGGATTTTACGGGTTGTCAACTTATTCAGTTATTTTATACTGAAGATGTTCTTGTTTTATTCATTCTTGATGGGTACTCTGTTTGTTTTAAACTCACTTTAAAAATATTTTTTTTGTTATTTCCCATAGGTCTGGTTAGTTTTATTTGTTGTTTTTTTTGTTGGTTATTTCCTTTAAGTCTAATTTTTTTTGGTTATTTCCTTTAAGTCTAATTTTTGTTGGTTATTTCCTATAAGTCTAATTTTTGTTGGTTATTTCCTATAAGTCTAACATGGTCAAATGGGAAACACTCTTGACTGATAAATTATTTATTTATCTTACCATTAAACTAACCATAAACCCTAACCCTAATCCTAACCCGTCTTCTTTTTTCCTCGTAGATCAATAAATAAATAAATAATTTATCAGTCAAGAGTGGTTCCCCTTTGGTCATGTTAGACTTATAGGAAATAACCATACATGTTTTAAATTATTTTTTTCTATTTAACATTCGGGTATCTTACCCCTCTGCAGTTGTGTGGTCAGTGTATTCTACAATCCCATCCGACAGGGTGGCAAACAAGTAAATATATATATATATATATATATATATATATATATATATATACCAACCCCTCCGCACGAGCAGGATGCGGCACAAGGTCAATTTCTTAAGCGGAGTTCAACAGGTTTGAATTCAGAGTTTTCCTTCTCCTAGACTGGTTGCCTAACCATGGTTAAAGAGTCCAGTCTGCCCTGCTTTATATCCATAGCTGGAAGGAGAGTAGGATTCATACCTTTCCCAAGGGTATTAGCGCTAAGTGAAATGCAATTAGCACGTAAGTATAAAAGTAAGTAAACAAGTAAGTATAAGAAGGTCAATGAATAGAATAAAACAACTTAGCGATTCGAAATCCGAATTGTCAACAACTACGTGACAATAGATTGATAGGAATAATAAAAGATCGTTCCAATCAGAAGATTTGCCATCAAATTTCAGTCGCATTAGTCATTTATGTCGTTAACATCAGCTATTAAAACATCCATATTACTTCGTTTATCCTTTGCACACATTAAAAGATATAAGCATTAGCATTACAAAATGGCGGAACATCCGTTTCCGGTACGCTCTGGATAATGGCGTTATATATATATATATATATATATATAATATATATAGAGAGAGAGAGAGAGAGAGAGAGAGAGAGAGAGAGAGGAGCAGTCTCCCATGTCTATAACCCTGCTGATGAGACCTAATAGGTGCATTCAGGGATTGACATTTTCTCGATTTCTTTAGCCTTACATTTGAACATATATGCCCGCCTAAATTCATTAATTATTAACTAATTAACTTTCAAAATTAAATATGACTTCAATTAAGCACATATCCTCCAAAAATTGTCGGCTTAAAGCCATATAAAAAAATAAACACATTTGTTTGTTTATTTAAACTCATATATTATATATATATATATATATATATTATATATATATATTTATATTTATATATATATCATCATCATCATCATCAAGTCGCGCTGTTGGCACGGATATCCATGACAATCTCCCTCCGTACGTCCCTATCGCTCATCATTCTCGGGAGGTCCTCTGTGCAGCATCCTGTATCCGTACAGAGCTGATCAATGTACGTCTTTCCTCTAGATGGGAGCTGCACAAGAATGCTGCGGGTGATCCTGAACAAGACGTGGAAACAGCACCCCACGAGAAAGCAGCTGTACGGCCACCTGCCACATATCACCCAAACCATCCGAGTAAGCCGGACAAGACACGCGGGACACTGCTGGGGAGGCAAGGACGAACTCATAAGCGACGTCCTCCTGTGGAAGCCAGCACATGGGCACGCCAGTGTGGGCCGACCCATATATATATATATATATATATATATATATATATATAATATATACCAACCCTCCGCACAAGCAGGATACGACACAAGGTCAATTTCTTAAGCGGAGTTCAACCGGTTTGAATTCAGAGTTTTCCTTCTCCTAGACTGGTTACCTAGCCATGGTTAAAGAGCCCAGTCCATCCTACTATTTACCCATAGAGTAGGATTCATATATTTCCCAAGGGTATTAGCGCTAAGTGAAATGCAATTACCACGTCCAGGATTTCAACTCGGGGCGACGAGAGCATTTCCCATGACTTTAACCATTACACCACGCGTTATATATATAATGGCGTTATATATGTTTATATTAATATCACTTAAAGTATGACAGACTTATTTTGGTCGTATATGAGAAACTGTTAGCTCAGTCGGTAGAGCACCCGACAAGTAATCGCAATGTTCCTGGTTCGATACCGTTCCCCGTCAATTCAGCACATGAGGTAGGACAGCTTGGGTGATCTGATCTGTGCAGTAAAGTGGAGAGTTGACAGTAGGTTCTCCATCTCGGCAAAAGAAATGTCACTGGTCTATTGCTAGCGAAAAGGGGGTAGACTCACTTGCTGTCCGCTTGATACCGACAATAGTTCATGCCGTCAACTTTACTTTTATCAATTTTTTTAAACGGCATGTTAGGCTGTCCGTGATTATTTTATCCCAAGAGGTTAGGGAATTGCGTTTAATGTACGTTTATATATAATTTTTTAGGCAATTTATGCAGTTATATGGTTTCAAGTAGTCCAATCGAATACAATTAATTTGTAGACACTTGTATGGTTTCAAGTATTCCTATCTAATACAAATAATTTGAACACAGTTGTATGGTTCATGTATTCTATCTAATACAAATAATTTGGACACAATTGTATCGCTTCATGTATTCCTATCTAACACAAATAATTTGGACACAATTGTATGGTTTCAATTCTTCTTATCTAATACAAATAATTTGGACACAATTGTATGGTTTCAATTATTCCTATCAAATACAAATAATTTGAACACAATTGTATGGTTTCAAGTATTCTATCTAATACAAATAATTTGGACACATTTGTATGATTTTATGTATTCCTATTTTACACAAATAATTTGGTCACAGTTGTATGGTTTCATGTATTCCTATCTAATACAAATAATTTGAACAGAGTTGTATGGTTTCAAGTATTCCTATCTAATACAAATATTTGAACACGGTTATATGGTTTCATGTATTCCTATCTAATACAAATAATTTGAACAGAGTTGTATGGTTTCAAGTATTCCTATCTAATACAAATAATTTGAACAAAGTTGTATGGTTTCATGTATTCCTATCTAATACAAATAATTTGAACACGGTTATAGGGTTTCAAGTATTCCTATCTAATACAAATAATTTGAACACGGTTGTATGGTTTCATGTATTCCTATCTAATTGATTGTTCTCAACTAGTTTCGACATTAATAAATATTACAGAAAGAACGTGCAGATGAATTGCAGTTCTCCTATAAAAATCAAAGTGAAAATATGTTTTATGTTGACTATTGAACACGTAGTTCCCTGATCAGTTATCTGCGCAAAACAAAAATCGATCAGCAATATTCGGAAGTTGTGATTTTTATTTGATATTTCTTTTGGGGCCACGGCAATTTCCTTTCATTTCTTTTTTATTAAAGGAATAAAATTATTTTTATACAATACCAATGCACTTCCGGAAGGTTAAAGTCACCCCAATTCCACTAACCGGAAGTGATTTGGCTGCTACTCCGACAGACCAACATTCTGGCAGCAATTCAACAATTTGGAGGGATATATGCTTAACCTAAAAACTAACAGCTGAATTTGATTCATTTATTTACTAATTTTCATTATATATATATATATATATATATATATATATATATATATATATACAGTAGTTTGTTGTAGAGTTCAGGTTCCGTATTTCATAAACAGAGCAAATTTATTTGTGAATATAAAGGTCTTAGATACCAGGGGTATCGTGATTATAGACCATTTCCACTCGTGGATATCTGAGGCCCACCGAGTTTCGTCAGACCACGTTTTTATTTTATTCAGACTGGCAAATAGCCAAATTCAGGTTACATTGTATAAATGTATAAATGTAAGCTGAATTTTGGTTATTTGCCTGACTGAATAAAATAAAAACATGGTCTGACGAAACTCGGTGGGCCTCAGATACCCACGAGTGGAAATGGTCCATAATCACGATAACCCTTGTATTCAAGGCCTTTTATTCACAAATAATATATATATATAAGAGAGAGAGAGAGAGAGAGAGAGAGAGAGAGAGAGAGAGAGAGAGAGAGAGATGTTTCAGATGAAGACTTTTTTTAATGCATGAAACTTTTTGTAATTAAGCGGATATGAGTTGGTGAGATAACAATCCATTTTAGTATTAGAACACTTTCTTGATTTAAGAAAAAAGACAACAAGAGGCACTGGTATTTATGTGAATTCAGATTCAGAGTGCATTTTAAGATGGTGTCGTATCCACATTAAAGGGCAAGCTATGGCGAATACTATTTGGGGAATATCAGGTGAGCTTGGCATCTCACAGTCTAGTGCGGTTCATTATCTTCATAATACTAGCAAAAGCAGCCGGAGCTGCCGAATTGTATCCTCTCCTTACCAAAATATTGCATCTAGTGGTGAGGTTCTGATTCATGGGCTCTGGGAAGTGTGGAGTACTCCTTCAATGTTATTACTCCCAGTTCCACCCTGACTCGGAATGATAATATCTGTTAAGGTTCAATAAAAAAAAGTAATGTCGTCGGGGTGACCTAAAGTCAGTATCAGACAGACAGCTAGGGAGTCTATCCCATTTTCACTTGCACTAGACCAAGGAGGTTTTTTTTAGTGTTGAGGTGGAGCGCCACACCTACCATCAGCTCGTCACTTTACCGCACAGATCCCTGTGCTATTAATACGCTGAGTTGGCAAGGGCCGGTATCGAACCAGGAAACTTGCGATTTCTAGTCAAGTACTCTACCGACTGAGCTAAACCAGCCCTTTTTCAGGTTCAGTATATGGGTTAAATAGATCAAAAAGTATTCGGAGCAGCTGAATTGTGTCCTTTTCTTGCAAAACATTTGACTCTCCCTAGTAACAATATTAACACTGGTTTTGATAAATATGTCATGATAAAGGTGTTCTTATATTCCCTCAAACATGCAAAGAATCAAATTTTAAATTATATATAAAAGAAAAAAGTGAGTAACATAGTGTCTATCTTGCAATTACCCATATATATATATATATATATATATATATATATATATATATATATATATATATATCTACCAACCCCTCCGCACGAGCAGGATGTGACACAAGGTCAATTTCTTAAGCGGAGTTCAACAGGTTTGAATTCAGAGTTTTCGTTCTCCTAGACTGGTTGCCTAACCAAGGTTAAAGAGCCCAGTCTGCCCTACTATTTACACATAGCTGGAGGGAGATTAGGATTCATACCTTTCCCAACTGTATTAGCGCTAAGTGAAATGCAATTACCACGTCCAGGATTTGAACTCGGGGCGACGAGTCCATTTCCCATGACTTTAACCATTACACCACGCGCTTCCACACGCTTGCATTTACCCATATATGTGTTAAATAATTTTTTTTTTTTAAACGTGTTAAGAAAAAAATGAGTGTGAAAAATGTTTGAATATACAGCAAGAATGAATAAAGCCAAAAAGTCTTCGGCATAAAATAACCCAACAAGGGTTGACATGCCGTAGCATCCAACCAATCAGTCAAAATATTGCAAAATATTTGACTCAGTCTAGTGAGGCAGCAAGAGGCATTGATAAAACAGAGTCAAAGTGCCGTATCCACATTAAATAGCAAGTAGCACGAGGGGAGTGTGGGGCGAGCTCGGCATCTCACAGTCTAGTATGGTTCGTCACCTTCACAATTTTGGTAAAAGCACCCGGAGCTGCTGAACTGTGTCCTCTTCTTACCAGAATATTGCATCTAGTGGTGAGGTTCTAATTCTAGAGCTCTGTGGAGTGTGGAGCACTCCTTCAATGCCAATAATTCCCTTCAACATGCAAATACCAAAATTCTAAATGATATATAAAAAAAATGGGTGACATAGTTTCTATTTTGCTATTACCCATCATCAACATCCTCATCATCATGTCGCGCTAGCAACACGGATATCCATGACAATCTCTCGCCAACCGTCCCTATCATTCATTGCTCCTAGGAGTTCCTCTGTGCAGCATCCAGTATCCGCGCAGAGTTGGTCTATGTACATCTTTGCCGCCTACTTTGGTGTGCGCATGTGATCGCTTCCACAGTAGAACGTCACTAATGAGTTCATCCTTGCTTCTCTAGCAGTGTCCAGCGTGTCCTGTTCGCCTCACAGAGATGGTTTGTGTGATATGGGGTAGGTGGCTGTACAGCTGTTTTCTCGTGGGGTCAGAATTGAGTTTAAAAATGTGTTTAGAAAAAAAAAGAGTTTTAAAACATTTGAATATACACCTGGAGTTGCGTATTGTGCCCTCTCCTTACTAAAATATTGCATCTAGTGGCGAGGTTCTAATTCTGGAGCTCTAGGGAGTCTGGGGTACCTCTGCGTTGTCATTAGTCCCAGTTCCACCCTGACTCGGAGTGGTACTACCTGTTAAGGTTCAGTATATCGGTTAGATGGATCATAAAGCACCTGGAGCTGCTGAATTGAGTCTTCTTCTTGCAAAACCTTTGACTTTCCCTAGTAACAATATTAACAATGGTTTTGATAAATATGTCATGATAAAGGTGTTTTTATATTCCCCCAACATGCAAAGAACCAAATTTGAAATGATTAATAAAAGAAAAAAAGGTGAGTGACATGGTGTCTACTTTGCAATTACCTATGTTCGACTGACCTAAACTCGTGCTGACTTGGCTTAATTGTTCGAGGTAAATAAACTTTGACAAACCGACATTTCTTGTCAGTTTCGACAAGCACACTAATTTCGCATCATTCAAAGTTTCTTTCTTCTTCTTCTTCTTCTTCTTCTTCTTCTTCTTCTTCTTCTTCTTCTTCTTCACACTGATGTTTCTTTCTTTCTTTTTTCTTTCTTTTTTTCTTTTTTCTCCTCTTTTCACACTTGACATATTATGTCCCAAGTTTGTTTTTGTTTTTTTAACTCCTTTTCGTGATTTAGTCGATTTCTCTGGGTGTGCGGAAACACGATTTAAAATTTACATTTTCCATTACATTTATGTTTAAGATTTGTGTTTGTTTATTATATTTCTTTTTTAAAATTCTAATCGCATATTTTCTTTTTTAGGGGGATATTTGTTTTGTTTTTATCTTATGTTTATAGCACCTTTCTTTCTTTCGTTCTTTCTTTCGTTCTTTCTTTCTTTCTGTTCACTACAATCTTATCTTTCTTTCTTTTCTACGTTCTTTCTGTCACTCTTAGTGTGCCTTTCTTTATTTCTTTCTTTATTTTTGTCATAGATATCTTTCCTTCTTTTTGTTATTCTTAATGTACATTTCAATTTTGCTTTCTTTCTTTCTGGGTGTGCCTTTCTTTCTTTCTTTTTGCCACTCATATCTTATCTTTCTTTCTTTCTTTCTTTCTTTTATTATTTTATTATTCTTAGTGTACCTTTCTTTCTATCACCCTTAGTGTACCTTAGTGTTTTCTTTCTTTCTTTCTTTCTTTCTTTCTTTTTATCACTCTTATCTTTTCTTTCTTTCTTTTTTGTTATTCTTAGTGTACCCTTCTGTCTTTCTTTCTTTCTTTCTTTCTTTTATTATTCTTAGTGTACCTTTCTTTCTATCACCCGTAACGTACCCTTTTTCTTTCTTTTCTTTCTTTCTTTCTTTTCTTTCTTTCTTTCTTTCTTTCTTTCTTTTTTCTTATCTTATCTTTCTTTCTTTTTTGTTATTCTTAGAGTACCTTTCTCTCTTTCATTCTTTCTTTCTTTCTTTCTTTCTTTCTTTCAGCTTATATTTCTTTTTTAAAATCTTAATAATGTTTCCTTTTGGGTTTTTTTTTTGGGGGAAGACCATTTGTTTGGGGGTTTTTTTGTTATTTTTATCTTAACTTTCTTTCTTTCTTTCTTTCCTTCTTCTTTCTTTCTTTCTTTTTGGCAGTCATATCTTATCTTCCTTTTTTTTCTTGACATTTTTAGTATACTTTTCTTAAAAAAAAAAAACATGCTTTATGTTTTTGGTTTGGGTTTGGTTTGCTATATTTCGTTTTTAAAATTTTAATCACGTTTCCTTTTCTTATTTTTTTTATAGGGGCTATTTGCTTTTTTGTTATTTTTATCGTACATCTCTTTCTTTCTTTCTTTCTTTCTTTCTTTTTTTGTCACTCTTATCTTCCTTTCTTTCTTTTTTGTCATTCTTAGTGTAACTTTTTTCTTTCTTTCTTTCTTTTTGTCATTCTTATCTTATCTTTCTTTCTTTCTTTCATTTTAGTCATTCTTTATGCACCTTTCTTTTTCACCTTTCTCTTTGTCTCTTTCGGAGAAACTTTTTTTCTTTCTTTAAAGAAAATCATGATTTGTACCGTAACTCAACTGTTCACGAATTCTTTTCTCTTGATCGATAACGTCGTACAACTTTTTTTTATAAGAAAATAATATTTAGTCTTTTTATATGACGGACTGACAGCCGTAAATCTTTTAACGTTCTTAAATCCTTTTTTTGTCCTTTGTACAACACGAGTGATTTCAGATAAGAAAATACATTAAACTTTTTGCGACACGAGACCAAAAGAAATTTGTTTACCATTTTAAGACTAATAAAGTATGTGACATTTACAGAATCGTCTACAGAACTAGACAAGCGACGGTTTTTAGATCCTATAAAACTAACCCTAACACTAAAAATGTCAAGAAGCAGGCGATATCCCGCAGATTATTATAGATGCTGACTATGCAGATGATCTGTCACTCTTGAAAATACACCTGCACAGGCAGAATGCCTGCTACATAGCCGGGAGAAAGCAGAGCGGGAACATTGGTCTCCATGTGAACTCTGATAAAACTGAGTTCATGTGTTTTAAAAAAGAAGGAGGCATCTCCACAATCGACGGTAAGATACTAAAATCAGTGGAACAATTCACATGCCTAGGTAGTAATATCTTATCCACAGAAAGCGATGTTAAGGCTAGTATAAGGAAGGTCTGGACTGCCATTGGTAGATTTTCAGTCATATGGAAATCCGGGTTATTTCCTATAAGTCTAATATGATCAAAGGGGAATCACTCTTTTTTTATTTTCCCATTAAATTAACCCTAAACCCTAACCCTAATCCTAAACCCTGAGCCCTAACTCTAACCCCGTCTTTTTTCCTAGTAGATCAATAAATAGATAAATAAATAATTTATCAGTCAAGAGTGGTTCCTATTTGATCCTGTTAAGATTATAGGAAATAAACGAAATCCGATATCACTAACAATTTAAAGCGACTATTCTTACAAGTAGTTGTTGTGTCATTGCTAATGTATGGCTGTACAACTTGGATTCTAACAAAGCGACAAGAGATTAAGCTAGATGGGAGATGCACAAGAATGCTGCGCGTGATCTTAAACAAATCGTGGAAACAACACCCCGCAAGGAAGTAGCTGTACGGTCACCTGTCACCTATCACACAAATCATCAGAGTAGACACTGCTAAAGAAGTAGGGATGAACTCCCAAGTGACGTCCTCCTATGAAAACTAGCATATGTGCAAGCCAGGGCGGGCCGCACAGCAAATATCTACATTGGTCATCTTAAATGCTGGATGCTGTGCAGAGGACCTCTTGAGAGTGATGAATGATAGGGACGGTTGGCGAGAGATTGTCATGGATATCAGTGCTTCAGGCGTGACATGATTATGATCAAGATGTCATTTGAAAAGCGCAATTCTCTAACCATTGGTTATCAAGGGTTTGTGTTAAGGATCCCTTTTTCTGAAGAGATCATCATTTTCAGGAATCCCTTATTACAAGGAATATTTGTTTGTTTGTTTTCAGTTTTATTCCGTGTAAGATGTATCAACAACGAAATATTAGTATTAGTATTTATACTAAGATACATTCCAGCATCCAGTGTAAATAAGAATTCACCCGGCCTATAAAAAGTTCTTCCTCGGATATCTAGATCCTCCAGTCTTTTTTCCAAGTTTATTGGGACCGTTCCAAGTGCACCAATTACAATTGGTATCACTTTCACTCTCATGTTCCGTAGCTTTTTCAATTCTCTGGCAATGTCCAGGTATTCATCCATCTTTTCATTTTCCTTCAGTTTCCCCCTGTGATCTGCTGGGACCGCAAATCTCATCAGTTTATTCTCTTTTTTTTTTCTTTTTTTTTTGGGGGGGGGTCCCCAGGCCTGGTTGTCTAACTAAGACTCAAGAACTCCGTCTACCCTAGTATGTATAGAAAGAAAGAAAGAAAGAAACTGGTAGATAGTCTCAATCTTAAAAAATGGAATTATCCTACTTAAATGGTTCACTTTGTTTTGTTTTTTTTTGGGGGGGGGTTGGGATTGTGTGTGTGTGTGTTTATTTAGCAGTATATCTTATTATAATGGAGATTGTGTGCTATTCTGTCTGTAACCGAAACTATATAACTACACAAATCACAATTCCCATAGTTATTTACGTAACATTTTCCATGAATTAATTTCTTTTTAAAACTCAGTTGTTAATAAAATTATTTTACATTATCAATACGGTTGACCATATCTACAAACTAATAACATGCAGTTGTATTTAAATATACAACAAAATAGCGGTTTACAGTGTGAACGGGAAGGCTAATTTGCATATTGATTTTAAACATTTGATTTTAATAAATATGTGCTTAGTATTATTGATTTCTAAGTGTTTGGTTTTATCGTAATGAATATGAGCAAAGATCTCTTCAATAAATCTTAAAAGAAATTTATTCACGAGAAGAATTAACTGTAATTTTATTCTTTACTTCCTATTTTAACTAAATAGTCAAAATATGAAAATTTAGCAATGAAAGGCTGGAGTGATTGAAGAGTAAGTTTCAGTTGTTCTGTTTTTTTTATTATAGCCCCCTCTGTTTCAAATAGTTTTATCTGCATTCTTATTTAGTTTCATTAGTCTTTCTAATTTAATATAATATTTTATTGCATGAAAACTTAAATACGTGCACCTGGAGGGTGCATATATTAGCTAGTAAACATAATAACAGGCAAGATGATTTATGGTGGAAATTAAAGAAAATGGTTCGGCTCTTATATACTAGTGGAGGAGGTAAACAGTATAGGGACGGTTGGCGAGAGATTGTCATGGACTTCATGTGACAGTCCATTATTACTCTACAATGAGACGAGACCCGCGTCGTACTATTACAGTACGATGGAGTAGACATTTTAAAATAACGGTAATTCAGATTATGCAAAATTAGTGCTTTCTTAAGAGAAAAAAAACATAACGTGTGTCGTAGCTCAACTGTTCACGAATTCTTTTCTCTTGTTCAATAAGTTCGTATATTTTTTATAAGAATAGAATATTTTTATAAGTCTTTTATATGACGGGCTGACAGTCACACATCTTTAAACCTTTCATAAAACCTTTTCATGTTCTTTGGACTACACGAATGATTTCAGATAAAGAATATACAATAAGCTTTTAGCGACACGATAGCGAATGGAGAGAAGTAAGAAGAAAAGAAATTTGGTTCCCATTGTCATCTATACATGTATAAAGGGCAGTTATGTGTATATGTATGTCCGGAGGAAACTTCAAAAATAAAACAATTAACGACTAAGTAAATATATATACACATTAAATATCACCAGGGCTTATCAGTTTATCAAATTAATTCATATTCAAAACCATTAATACATAGAATATGTATCTTATTTATTAACCATGTCTCTATGAAAATTTGAATTAGATTTAACTCGAAACAGCCTATATCTTATATATTACTAAGAAATAAAGGTTTACATAATATATGGTGTGGTTAATTTTCATACTGGTTTTAACAAAACCAGGTTTAATGAATAATTACTTGGTGTTATTGATCTCTAATATTATTTTTTTTATTATCCAACGTTTAAAATCAATCGTATGAATGAGTAATCTTTTTATATGCATCTTTTATATGCAAAGAGGATAGGAGTAAAAAGAGCTGATAGATAAAATTACACTTTACTTTTGCCGGGTGAACATATGGAAAACTAATCATTAATTTCAAAGGAAAAAAGTTAAGTTTTAAAGACTAAACGTTTATTTTTAGGAGACATAGGGAAATAAAAATAATTCTAAACCAGACAAATATATATAATATTAGCTACCTATAGTTGTTTAGTTCTCCTGAAGAAGATGTACCTTGAACACCGAAACCGTGGTAGAGAGATAGACCTTTCTACAACTATATATATATTATATATATATATATATATATATAATATATATATCAATCATCATCATCATCATCATCATCATGTCGGGCAGTTAGCACGGATATCCATAACAATCTCTCACCAAACAAATCAGTCAGTCAGTCAGAGTATTCTAAGCCTCACCGACTGGGTGGACAGGAATCAAAGATTCCAACTAACATAAAACATAGATCCGTGTTTTGGTCGAGGAACCTAAAGAGAAATGTCTAATTAAATGTGAATAATATTTTTACGAAGACAACTAATCCGCTATTGTTTTTTCTTTTCTAGAATTATCATTTTTTTCTTCAATTAAAAAATTAAGTCAAATTTATTGTGACAACCACTAATTGTTATAAAAGATAAATCATCATTTACCAATTATGTCTTTGATATTATAAATATCTTATGAAATTAATATTATTTTGTGAAGGAAGAGTCCTTGTGACATAGTGGCTAACGTGCTGAACTGCAACATCGCAATAAGTGAGTTCGAACTCCAGTTGCGCTATTACGTTCACTTTTAGATTAATACACTTGGGAAAGGTATGAAACTCCTCATTCACCCAGATGCTTGTTAATATTTATCTATCAAATATTTATCTATTAGTTTTAACATGTGAATATATTCCATTGTTACTTTTATTCTTATATTTTATGTTCATTTCTTGTTATTTCATATGGTAAATGGTTTGCAAATGCATTCACCTTCTTTTGTATTACTTGAATTATTCTGAGTATTGTCCTCATCTTTATTATTATATAGACAACGTTTCGGTCGATGTGCCCTCCGGCCTTCTTAGGTATTCCTTCTTGAATTCGGTTCGATGTTCCGTGAAGGCTCCCGATTACGACATGAATGCTCCCGAGTTCGACAAGAAGTAAATTGGTTTAAATCGAGTTTTCCTTCTCCTAGACTAGTTGCCTAACCAAGGCAAAAGTATCCAACCTGCCCTACTATTTACTCAGAAGGAGAGAAGAAACGGATTTATGCATTTCCGAAGATCATTAGCACAAAGTGAAACGTAGGTAGACTCGTCTAGGATTTGAACTCGGGTCACCGATTCTATTTTCTACTAGGATAACCGTAACGCTAAGCGCACCTCTAACAACGACAAAGAAACCGTATGCTGTACAGTTAGAAAGATGTTGGTGTTGGTGTCACTAGTCTTGTAATCTGATTTAGTGGTGGGGGCGTTACTCATGTTACTCATGTATCGTTTCTTGGGCAGGTATAGCCTGGCGGGGCCCATCCCACTCCAGGTTTAAAACTAGTTTGAATTCAAAGTTTTCCTTCTCGTAGACCGGCTGCCATAAAAAGTAAAGTTGGTCTATTATCGGTATCAGCCGGACAGCGAAGGAGGCTATCACCTTTTCACTAGCGCCAGACCAGGGAGATTGTTTTTGCTGGGATGGAGCGCCATACCTACCGTCATCTCCCGAATTTATCGCACAGACTGTGCTACTCATGTGCTGAGTTGGTGAGGACCATTATCGAAGCCGGAACCTTGCGATTCCTAAGTGGGTGCTCTACGGCCTGAGCTAAACCGGCTGTCATACAAAAGTTAAATAATGCTCTACCCATAGCTGGAGAGAGAATAGTTAGATTCATAACTTCCCCTAGGGTATTAGCGCTAGGTAAAATGCAAGCAGCCTCGTTCAGGCTTTGAACTCGGGCAGCCAAGACCACCGTCGCATGACGATAACCGTTACACTACGAGCTATCCTGTTGATGCATATGGTAAAAATGTAATTGTTTTATTGGTAGGTTTTGAGTAGGATCCATAACCTGGATGATTTGATATGGAATTACCTCATTCACACTGGAGAAACGGAATGAAAATAAACGACCGTTTTCGCCCAATAATCTTTGAAAAAAAATGGGGTACTGTAAAACTGCTGTATGAGAGCACAGTCTGTGTGGAGGCCGCGATATTATTTGACATATCTGGTCTAGAGAACTTGCTAAAAGCGATGACCGATAGGGTCTTATAGCGAGAAAAGACAAGCGAATCCGTGCTATTAGCACACCTTGATGATAATGATGATTATTATTTATGGTTTTTGGACCATATGACCTTTAGGCACCCCTTTTTATCTCGATTAAGAAAGGACATGTTTTTTATTTACACCGTCAATATCTGGTTGTTTTAACAAACGATTTTTAGATTATTTTTTTAAATTATAAAACTAACCCGGACCCTAACCCCTAACTCCTAACCCTAACCCCTAACAAACAACCGGATATTGACGGTGTAAATGAAAAACTTAATCGAGATCAAAAAGGGGTACCTAAAGGTAATATGGTCCTGGTTTTTAAATTTAATTCTAAATGTTAAAACTTAATCCGCAATGTCAGAAAGAACTAAGAAAAACTTCAAGTTAGAAAAAGTAATTTTTATCTGAACTGCAAGAGGCAAAAAGGTTTGTAAGAATATTGAAATATAAACGCCATAAAGATGACATATTTTCCAGCCAATGAACGTTGGGTTGTGAGTTTAATTTCCGGAATGAGCGCGAAAGTCGTTCGAAAATGCCTGCTCGACGGTTTGCAGCGAGAGCTCAATACAGACAATATCAATAGCTAAACACACATATACACATTTACATGCACACAGACACACTCACACATACACACACACATACACACACATGTATAAACACGCTCTACACCCTCTCTCACACACATACACATAGACAAACACACAATTGTTACTATATTTGCTGAGTACTTTATGCAGACAGCTACAAAAAGGACACACACAAACACACACAAACAACACACACACACACACACACACACAACATATATATATATATATATATATATATATATACACAAGAAAAAAACATGCTAACGCACATACATACAACTTATTGATTCATACATGTATGAACACGTTCACACACGTACACACGTACACACATATTTACACATATACAAATCCTCCAGCCCACACACACATATACACAAAACACACACAGTTATAAACACATGATTATTACTATGCCGAGTACTTCATGTAGACATGTAGAACACACACTCGAAAGCACATAAACTCACACGCACATAAACACACATGTATATACACGCTCTCCCAACCACACACGCACATATAGACAAATACCCAATCATTAAACACAAACAGACACACATACACATACACAAAAAACATGCTAACGCACACACATACACCCTATTGATTCATACATGTATGAACACGTTCACACACGTACACACACATTTACACATATACAAACCCTCTCGTTGGAGGCGCGTGGACTAATGGTTAGAATCGTAGGAAATGGACTCGTCGACCCGAGTTCAATTCCTGGACGAAGCTGTTTGCATTTCACATGGCGCTAATACCCTTGGAAAAGGTATGAATTCAATTCTCCCTCCAGCTTTGGACAAATAGCAGGGCAGACTGTGCTCTTTAACCATGGCTAGGTAACCAGTTTAGGAGAAGGAAAACTCTGAATTCAAACCTGTTAAACTCCGCTTAAGAAATTGACCTTGTGTCGCATTCTGCCCGTGCGTAGGGGTTGGTAAATATATATACAAACCCTCTCGCCCACACACACAGTTATAAACACATGATTATTATTATGCCGATTACTTCATGTAGACATGTAGAACACACACTCGAAAGCACATAAACTCACACGCACATACACACACACGTGTATACACACGCTCTCCCAACCACACACGCACATATAGACAAATATCCAATCATTACTATATTCGCCGAGTGCTTCATCTACACAGTGCCAAATAAAACACACACACACACACACACTAACAAACAACCATGCACATACATACATACATACATACAATCTACAGGTTAATACACGTATAAATACCTTCACACACGTAAACGTGTACACACATACATATACACACGGAAGCGCGTGGTGTAATGGTTAAAGTCATGGAAAATGGACTCGTCGCCTCGAGTTCAAATCCTGGATGTGGTAATTGCATTTCACTTAGTGCTAATACACTTGGGAAAGGTATGAATTCTACTCTCCCTCCAGCTATGGGTAAATAGCAGGGCAGACTGAGCTCTTTAACATTGGTTAGGCAACCGGTCTTATAGAAGGAAAACTCTGAATTCAAACCTATTGAACTCCGCTTAAGAAATTGACCTTGTGTGGAGGGGTTGGTATATATATATATATATATGTATATATACGGCCTCGCCCACACACATACACAAAATACACATTTATTACAATGCCGAGTACTTCATGTAAACCTGCAGAACACACACACACACACACGCACATAAACATACATGTACTCACATACAATTTATAACGTATAAACACGTTCACACACGTACATACACATACATATATACATACGCTCTCACCCACGTACATATACACAAAACACACATAGGCATAAACACACAATTAATACTATGCCGAGTACTTCATCTAAACATGCAGAACACACACTCACGTGCACACAAACTCCATGGACGCATCAGTAAGAATTGAACCAATAATGAACGAATTACATAGAGATTGTGGTAATCCTTAATTTGTTCCTCGTAAATTCCTACCATAAAATAAACTGAACTCTCATTTTATGTCCGTGTTTTTGCTATTATAGTTTTAAATATGTTTGCAATAAATGTTTTTAAATAAAGAAAATATATTCAGTATTGTAAAATAACGGGTGCAAGAAAAATAAAACATGTATTGCAAAAACACGGACATAAAATGAAGGTTCAGTTTATTTTATAGTAGGAATTTACGAGGAAATAGTTAAGGATTACCGAGATTGTTTTGTGACAATGCAGACAAAAAATTGGTATTTTCATCTGGAGGACATTTTTACGAACGCAGCATACAGCGCGAGTTTTTGTGTCAAATCCTAACGAACCCGACTTTGTGTCACATCCTATCCGTAGCTAACGGGTTGGGTGAATACCGATATAGGTGTCCGATCGTGTCATATCCTACTTCTAACGAACAGGTTGAGTAAACACCAAGGACATCCCATCGTAGTGAAATGGTGTTATATAGCCGTGTATACCCTTCGGACATACTCGGGTATATAAGACAGACATATGTACACAAACACACACACATACACACACAGACAAATATAAATTCATGCTGAAATACATCCACTATTCGAATGCACACACACACACACACACACACACACACACACACTACACACTCACATACACACTTACACATACAGAGATAAACTGAGATACACAAACCCTCAATTATTACGAGTATTGCATGTAGAAAAAAAAACACACACACAAACACAAGTTTTTTTTTTTGTTTTTTGTTTTTTTTTTACAATATCACAATTTTCCTTGAGGGACCCCGCATATTGTCATACACGTCCTGTACCTAAGCTTTTAACTCCCCCTCTTGTGAGTTGATTGAAACTACACCCTTTTCAAGGGCCGGGTTAACTCAGTCGGTAGAGCGTTCGGCTAGAAATCTCAAGGTTTCTAGTTCGATACCGGCCCTCGCCAAGTCAGCGTATGAGTAGCCCAGGGATCTGTGCGGTAAAGTATGAAGCTGATGGTAGGTGTGGCGCTCCACCTCAGATGCAAAAAAAATCTTCTTGGTCAGGCGCTATTTTTGAAATCTTTTCTAATGAGCAACTAGTATTGATAATATCAGAAATTATTACTTCCCAACTGTATCATAATTGGAGTTCTTTCCTATATAGCGAAAAGGGGATAGACTCCCTCGCTGATTGGCTGATACCGACTTTAGGCCACCCCGACGACTTTACTTTTTTTCACAACCTTTTCACAACTGTATTTTCTGTATTTTTATTACCATTTCATATGCCACATATTCTAACATTTTTTTCATATATACTGCTATGATTTCTATACCACTTAATAGCGAGGCCGATCTTCGCTGGATGCCCCACACTTGCAACCTTGTATCACATCCTACCCATGACCATTGGGTTGGGTAAATAACTATTTCTATGCTTCTCTGTTGGCTGGGGCTGTTTGATATGCCGACTGCACCTCTGCAGAAGAGTAAAATCCCCTCAATGGGTACACATGTTGGCCGTGGGTGGCAACCCGTGATGGTTATCGCAAGTGACAACCCTTTTTATCATATACTTTTTTTACCAACCCCTCCGCACGAGCAGGATGTGACACAAGGTCAATTTCTTAAGCGGAGTTTATCAGGTTTGAATTCAGAGTTTTCCCTCTCCTAGACCGGTTACCTAGCCATGGTTAAAGAGCCCACTCTGCCCCGCTATTTGCCCATAGCTGGAGGGAAAATTGGATTCATACCTTTCCCAAGGGTATTAGCGCCATGTGAAGTGCAAACAACTTTGTCTAGAAATTGAACTCTGGCCAATGAGTACACTTCCAACGACTCTAGCCATTAGATTACGATCCCTTTTTATTATGTGCTAGAAGGCGGTGGCTGAGGGTCTTATTATCCTGGGTATGACGTTAAACTATCTGGTGGTGAAGTTTCAATTCTGGAGCTATGGGGAATGTTGAGTACCTCTTCATCATCATTACTCCCAGATCCACTGTGGCCCGGTGACCCGGATTGATAGTGCCTGTTAGGTTCTATGGGTTAAATTGAGAAAGAAAATGAGTTTTAAAAAATGTGTTGGGTACCCATGAAGAATAAAAACAAAATGTTTTTGGTATGAAATAACCCAACATGCGTTACCGCCATGTCGGGTGGGGCATTAGAATGCACCGACTGCACCTCTGCAGAGGGGTAAGACTCCCCCAATGGGGCCACCTGTTGGCCGTGGGTGGCGACCCGTGATGCTTAAGGATAGAGCCCAGGTGGATGAGCAGTTCCCGACTTGCAATACTCCACTTTGGCCCTATCTTGGGCTAGACGGGCAGTCGAAGAGGCCCCCTCCGATCAATCGGCTGGTCACGTCAAGCCCTAGCACCTATATGATTTTCCCAACCCTATTGCCCTTATGGCAAGCCCCAACCCCTTTTTATCATATGGGTGCTAGAAGGCGGTGGCTGAAGGTCTACATGTCATTGGAATGACGTTAAACTCTATTTGATGGTGAGGTTCCAGTTTTGGAGGTTTGGGGGAATGTGGAGCACCACTTCATAACCATTGCTCCCTAGTCCACTCTGACCCGGAGTGGTAGTACTTGTTAGGGTCCCATCTATGGGTTAAATAGAAAAATGTATTTATAAACAAAATTGTATTATCCATTAAGAATTGATTTATTTGAAAACTTTATCGGCATTAAATAACCCACTGAGGTTGATATGCCGTAAAACAAACCAAACCAAACCAACATGCGTTAACAAGCAAATTCATCCAAGCAACCAATTTATGGGTTGCGAAATTGATTGGTTTAATCTCTGTCTTCAACTGAAAGGTACCACAACAAAACTTTCTCGTCCCGTACAAGAAAAGAAAAGAAAAAAAAAGTTTCTTATACTTTAAATTGAAACTGCAAAGGTTAGTTGACCTTTTGTACCCCCCCCCAAAAAAAAAAAATGGAAGAACATGATCCTTTGAAAGGTGTCTTTTTCAGGTATGAAACAGATACTCTCTCTCTCTCTCTCTCTCTCTCTCTCTCTCTCTCTCTCTCTCTCTCTCTCTCTCTCTCTCTCTCTCTCTTTCTCGCAGTTCTCTGCACACGAACTCATCCACCCCTTCAAAGCATCTCGCCCCCTTCTTAATTGTTTCAGCGATCTGAGAGAAATTTGCATACCGGAAGATTTACTCTTGTCATGTCTCTTTGCTACGAGATTGCGAGTATTAAATTTTAATTTTCAAGGCAGCCATATTTTTTGTTTCTATTCATCGTGAAAGCGAGACAGGTTCGCACCCTCTTGGCTCCACGGGGCAAGTCTCCCTTCTCGCTACACGACTTCTATGATTTCTCTAACACTGCACAAAATATGTCACTGGGGACATTTCCAATAACCTTTTATATTGTAATTAAAATAATATTATAATATCAAAGGAGAAGTGGCTTGAGAAAAAATAGGCATTGAAATATTTCTGTATAAATGGAATGACGCACAAGAATATGAAAGAAAACAAAAAGTTTCTTACACGTTGAATTGATTGAAACTGCAAAGGTTAGTTGACCTTTGCACTCCAGTTTTTTTGTTTTTTTTTTTTTGTGGGGCAAAAAAAATGGAAAGACATGATCCTTTGAAAGGTGTCTTTTTCAGGTATGAAACAATCAGATACTCCCCCCCGCTCCCTCCTCCCCCTCTCTCCTCTCTCTCTCTCTCTCTCTCTCTCTCTCTCTCTCTCTCTCTCTAGATTATGATATTGATTAACTTTCTCTCACTAAATTTTTTCTTTATTTCCTTCTTTTAATTTTTTCGTTATGTTCGATAGAAACATATTAGCTCTCTCTCTCTCTCTCTCTCTCTCTCTCTCTCTCTCTCTCTCTCTCTCTATCTATCTATCTATCTATCTATCTATCTAGATAATGAAATTGATTTAACTTTCTCTCACTCTTTTTTTCTTTCATTCCTTTTAATTTTTATTATATTCATAGAAACATATTATCTCTCTCTCTCTCTCTCTCTCTCTCTCTCTCTCTCTCTCTCTCTCTCTCTCTCCCAACAATGATATAGATTGAACTTTTTCTCACTCTTTTTTCTTTCTTTCCTTCTTTTAATTTTTTCATTATGTTCAACAGAAACATATTAGCAAATCTAGCTTGCTAACCATTACACCACGGGAGGTGCCCAAATATTCATAAGATGAACGAGAGATTGACACATATTTATGGACGGTATTGACCAATGAAAAACAACATAGAATGCATTTAAGGTCGTTGGTAATTGGCCTGAAATCAGTTGCTAACTGGACTTAATGCCAGAAGGACTACAACTAGATTCTCTGCTACAAGGCGTACACTGTTGTTCTACCTAGGATTTCAAGGAATACAACAGACTTTCTACTACACACTTTCTACCATTAGATTTGCCAAGAGGAAACCTAAACGCATACAAAGGCAACCAGAATCGTAACAAAATACAACGTTAATTTTCTTCAGAATACGAGCTGAGTTCAAAAAGTATCGAGACTGGGGTTGTATTTGGACAATAAATGAAACATTAATTTTCTTCTAAATACGATCTGTGTTCAAAACATAACAAGATTGAGATTTTATTTACCAAGACAGAAATCAAAAATGAATGAATTGTTGATTTTCTACAAAATACGAGATGCGTTCAAAAAGTATTGAAACTGGAGCTGTATTTACTAAGACAGAAATGAACATTAAATCAAACTCCACCTCACACACAAAAAACACTATCCCTGGTCTAGTGCTAACTCTATCAATGATATTGAACTCTCTTTACTTATAAATATAGCAAACTATAATTATACTTATGAATATACTAAACTCTACTTATAAATATAGCAAACCTTACTATTAATATGTGTTACACACACACATACACACACACACACACACACACACACACAGATTTTGTTGTATGGTATTGATTAGTTTTATGTCTATATTCTATGGTTTAATTTTATTTCCCTCAAAAAGGAGAGAATATCCTCCATGTTGATATTTTCATATAGATCTTTCATATTGTCTGCTTTAAAGTAACGGTTTCTGATGTGAGTAAAAAAAAACCTGCATTCTATTAAGTGTTTAACTGTCAAAGGTGTTCGATATGTTTCACATTGTGGTTGTTGTTCTCATAGTATATAGGAGTGCGTTAGTCTTGTATGACCAATGCATATTCGGAACACAATGACCTTTTCCTTTCTAGACTTTCATCGGCACAAATATTTCAGTTTTAATAAATATGTATCTATTAGATTTTTAAAAAATAACGAAACTAGACCGAAACACATATAAAGAGAGTAAACTTATTTTATTTTAATTGATTGATATATGATATTATACGTATAGGATTTATTTAACATGTCTGAGAATAAAACGATAATATTAGAAATCAATAATACCAAGTAATTATTTATTAAATTCAATTTTGTTATGGATTCTAAAAATCACGTCGGGGTCACCAATTTGTAGAGGCCTTGTCGTAGAGGTTCGCAAATGATATTAAAATGACGAATAAAGATATGACACAGTTTTGGTAGAAAATACGAAGAAATGATAAAACAAATGCATATGATTAAATGGTAACAATTAAATTTATTAAGTGAATAAATTTGCAATTATCAACAAAATTGAATGTTCAAAAGAAATAGCGTAGATATGATGTGGCAAGGTTTGCTACGAAATGTAAAATGTAAAATGTTCGTCTAGAAATGTGTAATGGTAAATGTGAAATGTTTATGTAGTCGAACAGTTCGGATACGTGTGCTAGAAATGAGAATTAATTTTGTCCATACGACCTGCTGAAACGGATTCCTGATATTGAATGAATTGTAATAGTAAAAGCGTTTTAGTTGTGTTGAGGCTGTGGAATCGTTCGTTCGGACATCTGTTTCTTGGTCGTGTTCTATCTGGCCGCGAGACGAGATCTGTGTGTTAGTTTGTGGTTGTCGAGTGTGTGCTGTTTGATGGCGAGATGAAGTCTGTATAATTGCTGATTTCATCTTTGTCTTTTATAATTACAAGATGAGATTAAAAAGTTATTAATTTTTTGAGGCGCGAACACGCGGACGTAGTAGTAAGCAAATGCTAGCCTAAGCCAATCGATTCTGATTTTTATGTAAACATTTGTTTTAATCACTTTTCCTTAAGTTTAGGAAAAGGATTGTGTTCGTGTGTTTGTTTTAATCTCTTTTCCTTAAGTTTGGGAAAAGAAATGTGCACGTGTGTTTATTCTTATTTTGATATAAAATATAGAATTGTATTCTATAATGCAAATAATCCACATCATATGCTATGTAAACCTTTATTTAGAAAAAGGGGAGAGGAAGAGAGACAGATGGGGAAGAGTGAGAGAGAGGGGGAGAGAGAGGGGGAGAGAGAGACATGCAGTTAGAGACAAGTATTTAGTACGTTTAGTTTTGTCTTTTTAGCAGGGACACAATTGTTCGCTAAAAAATGATTCTTTAGTACAAAATTGAAACTTTTATTGAATAAAATACGGCAATTTGCTTCTGAGCATTTTTAGTTCAAAATTTATTAAAACGAAATCTTCTAAAACAAACGTCATGGTTTTTGTTTGTTTGTTGTTGTTGTTGTTTTGTTTTGTTTTGTTTTTTTTTGGGGGGGGTCTTAAGGAATAAAATAATAAAGTCGAATTTCTGTTTAATCAGATGTACAAAAAAAAGCCACAATGTCT
>CM042162.1:83798436-83799730 GCA_023376005.1 Doryteuthis pealeii
AAAGATATTTAAATTAAGGGCCGTTAATTTTAAAGCTTGTTAACCATTACACCACAATAGGACGCCTTCGGTATTTACGCAACCCGTTAGCTACGGATAGGATGTGACACAAAGTCGCGTTCGGTAGGATTCGACAGAAACTCGCGTTGTATACTGCGTTCGTAAAAATGTCATCCAGGTAAAAGGAGTAATTTTTTTGTAGAATGGTCATAAAACAATCTCGATGTAATTCGTTTATTATTGGCTCAATTCTTATTGATGCGTCCATGGAGGAATTTCCATCTCGAAGGTTAAAAGCTGTATTGAGCCAAATGTAACATCGGAGGTATTGAGTCCTATCGAATGCGATCTCAATTCATTTGGCCTGGTCATTAGGGTAGGTCGATTTTTCACTTTGTTCAAATATCAAATTGTCCATCTATGCAAAAGTTTTGTGTTTGTATACTGAATACTGGTACCAAAAATTAGATCTATTACTTGCACCATTGTTTGAGGAAATAGCATCAAAGATCGTCTACTAAAATGCGCTAAAAATCCTCGTTTTCTAAAGGCTACATTTTGTGAAAACGAGGTTTTTAGATCATTTTAGTAGACAATCTTTGATGCTATTTCCTCAAACCATGGTAAAAGTAAAAGTTCTAATTTTTGGTACCAGTAATCAGTTTACTTACACAAAACGTTTGCATAGATGGACAATTTGATAGCTTTAAAAAAGTGAAAAATCGACCTCCCCTACTCTTATCAGAATACTGGATAATATAATACCAAAAGGTCCGCCTGTTTCCTGGGTATGACGTTAAACTGCATCTAGTGAGAAGCTTCCGATTCTAGAGCACTGGAGAGTTTGGACTACTCCTTCATCGCCATTACTCGCAGGTCCGCTATGACCCGAAGTGGTAGTACCTATTAGGGTCCCATAAATGGGTTAAATAGGAAAAATGGGTTAAATAGGAAAAAAGAAACATTTGAATAATTCATGTTTAATGGAATTAAGCATGAACAGAAGAAAACTTATTTGGCATAAAATAATCCAAGGGTTGACATTCAACAAACCCATCTATGGGTTTAATAGGAAAATATGAGGTTTTAAAGATGTTTTTAAAAGATAAGTTTAACAAAATTTGGAATACTCATTAACCATGAATAGAACAAAACTTATTTGGCATAAAAGGTGTGCTACAATACACCACTTAAATTTGTAGACTAAGCGAGATCATGTGGTTTAAGCCTCAGCCAATCAACAGCCCGAATGCGTAGCTGTTGACTACTTAATCACTGATACTGAGCAGACATC
>CM042162.1:83799830-83814830 GCA_023376005.1 Doryteuthis pealeii
CCTATAGTGGAGGTAGGTACAACAGTAATAGGACGGTTGGCGACGAAGATTGTATAATAATGGACTTCATGGATCAGTCCATTTTTACTCTACAATGAGACGAGATCCGCACCGTACTATTACAGTACGATGGAGTAGACATTTTAAAATAACGGTAATTCAGATTATGCGAAATTAGTGCTTTCTTAAGAAAAAAAACATATAACGTGTGTCATAGCTAAACTGTTCACGAATTCTTTTCTCTTGTTCAATAAGTTCGTATATTTTTTATAAGAATAGAATATTTTTATAAGTCTTTTATATGATGGGCTGACAGTCACACATCTTTAAACCTTTCATAAAACCTTTTCATGTTCTTTGGACTACACGAATGATTTCAGATAAAGAAGATACAATAAGCTTTTAGCGACACGATAGCGAATGGAGAGAAGTAAGAAGAAAAGAAATTTGGTTCCCATTGTCATCTATACATGTATAAAGGGCAGTTATGTGTATATGTATGTCCGGAGGAAACTTCAAAAATAAAACAATTAACGACTAAGTAAATATATATACACATTAAATATCACCAGGGCTTGTTTTTTTTAGCAAAAATAATAGAGATTTGATTTATATTCGTGAAGATAATTAAAAAATAAAATCTAAATGATAGCAACATGGATTTTTTTTCATTTAATATTTTAGATAGTAGACATTAAGATTTCTTTTCAGAGTAGCTGGATCAATGCAAGGTTTTTTTGTTTTTTTTATATAGGGTATTTACTTGGGGCATCCCACAAAGATTCAACTCGCGATTCAGTAATAATGGATCTGCGGGACTAACTTAACAAAATCCCCCTCTACCTAGGCGACGCCGGGTAGCCGCTACTAGTATATGAATAAAGTGTTGCTGCCGATATTCGAGTCGGAACACTGATCAGCAGAGATTGAAAATGGCGGACTCATTAATTTTGGATAGATTAGAGAATCACTTTTTTGTTTCAGTTTCATTGGATATTTCGTGGATTTTTCCAATAATGATAAATATTTAACAATCCTAAAAAATGGATTGCTCACAAAACATACACACATACACACACAGACAGATGCATACACACACAGACACATACACGCACATACACACACATAACCAGTTAATGCCATCCATAAAAATGGATTGCTAACACATACACACACACACACACACATACACACACACATACATACACACACACACATACACACATTCAATTTTCTTCTAATGATCTATTATAACTTCCATTTCTCTGTTTGAGGCAAATTCGGTCAATTCAGAAATCACCATCAGATCATTACAATGACTTACATAGTCAAATGTTGAAATAGTTTTGTATACTTATATATCCTTGTTGGGTATATACATCGAGAGTGATAGAGAGAGACTTCGGATGATAGAGAGAGAGTTAAGACTGTGACTTACTTGTTTGTTCAAATTCATGACTCCTTCACTATCTTCTTTGTCTAGTCGCCATGTTTTCGTTTCCTTCTTCTTCTTCTTTGGTCGGTCGCCGTGTCTAGTCTTCTAGCATCTTGCTGCTTCATTTTCTAAGGGCTTCTTTTCAAGTCATGCATTAATTAACAACAAGACTTTGTTTTTCTTTGGTCAAAGATTTTATTACTGCCCATCCTGATTCACCGCGCGGTTAAGCCAACCTCAACAGAACACGTCTGTTCTGAGTGCCATTTAGGTTGAAACTGACTTCCTAACTAACTCTATTACATGACTCACCAGATCCGCGCCTCTAGGGTCAGTTGGGTTCATAACCGTCTGGTAGTTTCCCATTCCCTGATCTGAAAAACAATGGCCCCTTAGAATTCTCGCTACAGGGCTTGTCAAAAACCCACGCACCACATAATTATGCAAAACAGTTTGGTTTTAATGTGTCTTATATGAATAAAGTGTCGCATTCGAGTTCGAACACTGATCGCCACAGAATGAAAATGGCTGGCCTTCATTTGATATTAAGAGAGGTACCGTGCAGTTTAGATTGAAGGACTTACAATCATAGATTGGCCTGGTGAACACTGTGTGTTCCAACCGATTCATTATTTATCTTAGAATAAAGTGTATTACGGATAAGTAATAATCTTTCCTTTATCTTTATTTCTGTTCCTTATTATATATCGGCATTAAATAACCCACTGTGGTTGATATGCAAAACAAACCAAACCTTATTATATAGTTACGTTGTTTCTTCTATCATTTACATCATGTACAAAGCCCATTTTAAAATTCATATAGTGTATGACAATTATATATATTGAAGAGTGGGTTGCACTTATACTTCTTATATATAGAAATGAAAATTGTATAGCCTTATCATAATGGAGATTCGGTGTCTGTATGTCTGTATCCGAAACTACGTCCCTGCTTACGTCACAATACACTTAGGTATTGCGTGAGCTTATCAATTTATCAAATTAATTCATATTCAAAACCATTAATACATAGAATATGTATCTTATTTATTAACCATGTCTCTATGAAAATTTGAATTAGATTTACCTCGAAACAGCCTATATCTTATATATCACTAAGAAATAAAGGTTTACATAATATAAGGTGTGGTTAATTTTCATACTGGTTTTAACAAAACCAGGTTTAATGAATAATTACTTGGTGTTATTGATCTCTAATATTATTTTTTTATTATCCAATGTTTAAAATCAATCCTATGAATGAGTAATCTTTTCATATGCATCTTTTATATGCAAAGAGGATAGGAGTAAAAACAGCTGATAGATAAAATTACAAATTACTTTTGCCGGGTGAACATATGGAAAACTAATCATTTATTTCAAAGGAAAAAAGTTTAGTTTTAAAGACTAAACGTTTATTTTTAGGAGACATAGAGAAATAAAAATAATTCTAAACCAGACAAATATATATAATATTAGCTACCTATAGTTGTTTAGTTCTCCTGAAGAAGATGTACCTTGAACACCGAAACCGTGGTAGAGAGAAAGACCTTTCTACAACTATATATATATATATATATATATATATATATATATATATATATATCATCATCATGTCGCGCAGTTAGCACAGATATCCATAACAATCTCTCACCAAACAAATCAGTCAGTCAGTCAGAGTATTCTAAGCCTCACCGACTGGGTGGACAGGAATCAAAGATTCCAACTAACATAGACCATAGATCCGTGTTTTAGTCGAGGAACCTAAAGAGAAATGTCTAATTAAATGTGAATAATATTTTTACGAAGACAACTAATCCGCTATTGTTTTTGTCTAGAATTTTTATTTTTTCTTCAATTAAAAAATTAAGTCAAATTTATTGTGACAATCACTAATTGTTATAAAAGATAAATCATCATTTACCAATTATGTCTTTGATATTATAAATATCTTATGAAATTAATATTATTTTGTGAAGGAAGATTCCTTGTGACATAGTGGCTAACGTGCTGAACTGCAACATCGCAATAAGTGAGTTCGAACTCCAGTTGCGCTATTACGTTCACTTTTAGATTAATACACTTGGGAAAGGTATGAAACTCCTCATTCACACAGATGCTTGTAAATATTTATCTATCAAATATTCATCTATTAGTTTTAACATGTGAATATATTCCAGTGTTACTTTTATTCTTATATTTCATGTTCATTTCTTGTTATTTCATATGGTAAATGGTTTGCAAATGCATTCACCTTCTTTTGTATTACTTGAATTATTCTGTGTATTGTCCTCATCCTTATTATTATATATACAACGTTTCGGTCGATGTGCCCTCCGGCCTTCTTAGGTATTCCTTCTTGAATTCGGTTCGATGTTCCGTGAAGGCTCTCGATTACGACATGAATGCTCCCGAGTTCGACAAGAAGTAAATTGGTTTGAATCGAGTTTTCCTTCTCCTAGACTAGTTGCCTAACCAAGGCAAAAGTATCCAACCTGCCCTACTATTTACTCAGAAGAAGAAAAGAAACGGATTTATGCATTTCCGAAGATCATTAGCACAAAGTGAAACGTAGGTAGACTCGTCTAGGATTTGAACTCGGCTCACCGATTCTATTTTCTACGAGGATAACCGTAACGCTAAGCGCACCTCTAACAACGACAAAGAAACCGTATGCTGTACAGTTAGAAAGATGTTGGTGTTGGTGTCACTAGTCTTGTAACCTGATTTAGTGGTGTGGCGTTACTCACGTTACTCGTGTATTGTTTCTTGAGCAGGCATAGCCTGGCGGGGCCGATCCCACTCCAAGTCTAAAACTAGTTAGAATTCAGAGTTTTCCTTCTCCTAGACCAGCTGCCATAAAAAGTAAAGCTGGTAGAGTGGTCTATTATCGGTATCAGCCGGAGAGCGAATGAGTCTATCCCCTTTACACTAGCACCAGACCAGGGAGATTGTTTTTGCTGGGATGGAGCGCCATACCTACCGTCATCTCCCGAATTTATCGAACAGGCAGTGCTACTCATGTGCTGAGTTGGCGAGGACCAGTATCGAAGCCGGAACCTTGCGATTCCTAAGTGGGTGCTCTACGGACTGAGCTAAACCGGCTGTCATACAAAAGTTAAATACCCATAGCTGGAGAGAGAATAGTTAGATTTATAACTTCTCTATGGGTATTAGCGCTATATAAAATGCAAACAGCCTCGTTCAGGCTTTGAACTCGGGCAGCCAAGACCACCGTCGCATGACGATAACCGTTACACTACGAGCTATCCTGTTGATGCATATGGTAAAAATGTAATTGTTTTATTGGTAAGTTTTGAGTAGGATCCATAACCTGGATGATTTGATATGGAATTACCTCATTCGCACTGGAGAAACGGAATGAAAATAAACGACCGTTTTCGCCCAATAATCTTTGGAAAAAAATGGGGTACTGTAAAACTGCTGTATGAGAGCACAGTCTGCGTGGAGGCCGCGATATTGTTTGACATATCTGGTCTGGAGAACTTGCTAAAAGCGATGACCGATAGGGTCTTATAGCGAGAAAAGACAAGCGAATCCGTGCTATTAGCACACCTTGATGATAATGATGATTATTATTTATGGTTTTTGGACCATATGACCTTTAGGCACCCCTTTTTATCTCGATTAAGAAAGGACATGTTTTTTATTTACACCGTCAATATCTGGTTGTTTTAACAAACGATTTTTAGATTATTTTTTTAAATTATAAAACTAACCCGGACCCTAACCCTAACCCCTAACCCTAACTCCTAACCCTAACCCCTAACAAACAACCGGATATTGACGGTGTAAATGAAAAACTTAATCGAGATCAAAAAGGGGTACCTAAAGGTAATATGGTCCTGGTTTTTAAATTTAATTCCAAATGTTAAAACTTAATCCGCAATGTCAGAAAAAACTAAGAAAAACTTCAAGTTAGAAAAAGTAATTTTTATCTGAACTGCAAGAGGCAAAAAGGTTTGTAAGAATATTGAAATATAAACGCCATAAAGATGACATATTTTCCAGCCAATGAACGTTGGGTTGTGAGTTTAATTTCCGGAATGAGCGCGAAAGTCGTTCGAAAATGCCTGCTCTACGGTTTGCAGCGAATGCTCAATACAGACAATGTCAATACCTAAACACACATATACATTTACATGCGCACAGACACACTCACACACACACACACACATACACACACATGTATAAACATGCTTTATACCCTCCCACACACACGTACATATACACATAGACAAACACACAATTATTATTATATTTGCTGAGTACTTTATGTAGACAGCTACAAAAATGACACACACAAACAGACACACGCACACACACACACACACATACACATACACACACAAAGAAAAACATGCTAACGCACATACATACAACCTATTGATTCATACATGTATGAACACGTTCACACACGTACACACATATTTACACATATACAAATCCTCCAGCCCACACACACATATATACACAAAACACACACAGTTATAAACACATGATTATTATTATGCCGAGTACTTCATGTAGACATGTTGAACACACACTCGAAAGCACATAAACTCACACGCACATACATACACATGTATATACATGCTCTCCCAACCACACACGCACATATAGACAAATACCCAATCATTAAACACAAACAGACACACACACACATACACAAAAAAACATGCTAACGCACACACACACACACCCTATTGATTCATACATGTATGAACACGTTCACACACGTACACACACATTTACACATATACAAACCCTCTCGTTGGAGGCGCGTCGACTAATGGTTAGAATCGTAGGAAATGGACTCGTCGACCCGAGTTCAATTCCTGGACGAAGCTGTTTGCATTTCACATGGCGCTAATACCCTTGGAAAAGGTATGAATCCAATTCTCCCTCCAGCAATGGACAAATAGCAGGGCAGACTGTGCTCTTTAACCATGGCTAGGTAACCAGTTTAGGAGAAGGAAAACTCTGAATTCAAACCTGTTAAACTCCGCTTAGGAAATTGACCTTGTGTCGCATCCTGCCCGTGTGGAGGGGTTGGTAAATATATACACAAACCCTCTCGCACACACACACACATACACAAAACAAACAGAGTTATAAACACATGATTATTACTATGCCGAGTACTTCATGTAGACATGTAGAACACACACTCGAAAGCACATAAACTCACACGCACATACACACACATGTATACACACGCTCTCCCAACCACACACGCACATATAGACAAATACCCAATCATTACTATATTCGCCGAGTGCTTCATCTACACAGCGCCAAATAAAACACACACACACTAACAAACAACCATGCACATACATACATACAATCTACAGGTTAATACACGTATAAATACCTTCACACACGTACACGTGTACACACATACATATACACACGGAAGCGCGTGGTGTAAATGGTTAAAGTCATGGAAAATGGACTTGTCGCCCCGAGTTCAAATCCTGGACGTGCTAATTGCATTTCACTTAGCGCTAATACACTTGGGAAAGGTATGAATTCTACTCTACCTCCAGCTATCGGTTAATAGTAGGGCAGACTGAGCTCTTTAACCTTGGTTACGCAACCGGTCTAGGAGAAGGAAAAACTCTGAATTCAAACCTGTTGAACTCCGCTTAAGAAATTGACTTCATGTCACATCCAGCTCGTGCGGAGGGGTATATATATATATATATATATTATATATATATATATATATATATAATATATATACGGCCTCACCCACACACATACACAAAATACACATTTATTACAATGCCGAGAGTACTTCATGTAAACCTGCAGAAAACACACACTCCCTCACACACACACACACACACACACACACACACACACAAACGTACATGCACACACAATTTATAACGTATAAACACGTTCACACACGTACATACACATACATATATCCACATATGCACACGCTCTCACCCACATACATATACACAAAACACACATAGGCATAAACACACAATTAATACTATGCCGAGTACTTCATGTAAACATGCAGAACACAGACTCACGTACACACAAACTCCATGGACGCATCAGTAAGAATTGAACGAATAATGAACGAATTACATAGAGATTGTGGTAATCCTGAATTTGTTCCTCGTAAATTCCTACCATAAAATAAATTGAACTCTCATTTTATGTCCGTGTTTTTGCTATTATAGTTTTAAATATGTTTGCAATAAATGTTTTTAAATAACGAAAATATATTCAATAACGGGTGCAAGAAAAATAAAACATTTATTGCAAAAATAAAACGGATATAAAATGAGGGTTCAGTTTATTTTATGGTAGGAATTTACGAGGAACAAGTTAAGGATTACCGAGATTGTTTTGTGACAATGCTAAAAAAAAATTGGTATTTTCATCTGGAAGACATTTTTACGAACGCATACAGCGCGAGTTTTAGTGTCAAATCCTACTGAACCCGACTTTGTGTCACATCCTATCCGTAGCTAACGGGTTGGGTGAATACCGATATAGGTGTCCGATCGTGTCATATCCTACTTCTAACGAACAGGTTGAGTAAACACCAAGGACATCCCATCGTAGTGAAATGGTGTTATATAGCCGTATATATCCTTCGGACATACTCGGGTATATAAGACAGACATATGTACACAAACACACACACACACACACACACACAGACAAATATAAATTCATGCTGAAATACATCCACTATTCGAATGCACACACACACACACAACACACACACACACACACACACACTACACACTACACACACTCACATACACACTTACACATACAGAGATAAACTGAGATACACAAACCCTCAATTATTACGAGTATTGCATGTAGAAAAAAAAAAACACACACAACACAAACACAAGTTTTTTTTGTTTTTTTTTTACAATATCACACTTTTTCCTTAAGGGATCCTGCTTATTGTCATACACGTACTGTACCTAAACTTTTAACTCCACCTCTTGTGAGTTGATTGAAACTACACCCTTTTCAAGGGCCGGGTTAACTCAGTCGGTAGAGCGTTCGGCTAGAAATCTCAAGGTTTCTAGTTCGATACCGGCCCTCGCCAACTCAGCATATGAGTAGCCGAGGGATCTGTGCGGTAAAGTATGAAGCTGATGGTAGGTGTGGCGCTCCATCTCAGATGCAAAAAAAATCTTCTTGGTCAGGCGCTATTTTTGAAATCTTTTCTGATGAGCAACTAGTATTGATGATATCAGAAATTATTACTTCCCAACTGTATCATAATTGGAGTTCTTTCCTATATAGCGAAAAGGGGATAGACTCCCTCGCTGATTGGCTGATACCGACTTTAGGCCACCCCGACGACTTTACTTTTTTATACCCCTTTCACAACTGTATTTTCTGTATTTTGTATTACCATTTCATATGCCACATATTCTAACAGTTTTTTCATAGATACTACTATGATTTCTATACCACTTAATAGCAAGGTCGATCTTCGCTGGATGCCCCACACTTGCAACCTTGTATCACATCCTACCCGTGACCATTGGGTTGGGTAAATACCTACTTCTATGCTTCTCTGTTGGCTGGGGCTGTTGAATATGCCAACTGCAGAAGAGTAAAATCCCCTCAATGGGAACACCTGTTGGCCTTGTGTGGCAACCCGTGATGGTTATCGCAAGTGACAACCCTTTTTATCATATACTTTTTTTACCAACCCCTCCGCACGAGCAGGATGTGACACAAGGTCAATTTCTTAAGCGGAGTTTATCAGGTTTGAATTCAGAGTTTTCCCTCTCCTAGACCGGTTACCTAGCCATGGTTAAAGAGCCCAGTCTGCCCTGCTATTTGCCCATAGCTGGAGGGAAAATTGGATTCATACCTTTCCCAAGGGTATTAGCGCCATGTGAAGTGCAAACAACTTTGTCTAGAAATTGAACTCTGGCCAATGAGTACATTTCCAATGACTCTAGCCATTAGATTACGATCCCTTTTCCTTATGTGCTAGAAGGCGGTGGCTGAGGGTCTTATTGTCTTGGGTGTGACGTTAAACTATCTGGTGGTGAAGTTTCAATTCTGGAGCTATGGGGAATGTTGAGTACCTCTTCATCACCATTACTCCCAGGTCCACTGTGACCCAGTGACCCAGATTGATAGTGTCTGTTGGGTTCTATGGGTTAAATTGAGAAAGAAAATGAGTTTTAAAAAATGTGTTGGGTACCCATGAAGAATAAAAACAAAATGTTTTTGGTATGAAATAACCCAACATGCGTTACCGCCATGTCGGGTGGGGCATTAGAATGCACCGACTGCACCTCTGCAGAGGGGTAAGACTCCCCCAATGGGGCCACCTGTTGGCCGTGGGTAGCGACCCGTGATGCTTAAGGATAGAGCCCAGGTGGATGAGTAGTTCCCGACTTGCAATACTCCACTTTGACCCTATCTTGGGCTAGACGGGCAGTCGGAGAGGCCCCCTCCGATCAATCGGCTGGTCACGTCAAGCCCTAGCACCTATATCATTGCCCCAACCCTATTGCCCTTATGGCAAGCCCCAACCCCTTTTTATCATATGGGTGCTAGAAGGCGGTGGCTGAGGGCCTACATGTCATTGGAATGACGTTAAACTCTATTTGATGGTGAGGTTCCAGTTTTGGAGGTTTGGGGGAATGTGGAGCACCCCTTCATAACCATTGCTCCCTAGTTCACTCTGACCCGGAGTGGTAGTACTTGTTAGGGTCCCATCTATGGGTTAAATAGAAAAATGTATTTATAAACAAAATTGTATTATCCATTAAGAATTGATTTATTTCAAAAACTTTATCGGCATTAAATAACCCACTGAGGCTGATATGCCGGTAAAACAAAACCAAACCAAACCAACATGCGGTTAACAAGCAAATTCATCCAAGCAACCAATTTATGGGTTGCGAAATTGATTTGTCTAATCTCTGTCTTCAACTGAAAGGTACCACAACAAAACTTTCTCGTCCGTACAAGAAAAGAAAAGAAAAAAAAAGTTTCTTATACTTTTAAATTGAAACTGCAAAGGTTAGTTGACCTTTGCAACCCCCCCCCCCCAAAAAAGAAATGGAAAGAACATGATCCTTTGAAAGGTGTCTTTTTCAGGTATGAAACAGATACTCCTCTCTCTCTCTCTCTCTCTCTCTCTCTCTCTCTCTCTCTCTCTTCTCTCTCTCTCTCTCACAGTTCTCGGCACACGACTCATCCACCCCTTCAAAGCATCTCGCCCCCTTCTTAATTGTTTCAGCGATCTGAGAGAAATTTGCATACCGGAAGATTTACTCATGTCATGTCTCTTTGCTTCGAGATTGCGAGTATTAAATTTTATTTTTTCAAGGCAGCCATATTTTTTGTTTCTACTCATCGGGAAAGCGAGACAGGTTCGCACCCACTTGCTCCACGGGGCAAGTCTCCCTTCTCGCTACACGACTTCTATGATTTCTCTAACACTGCACAAAAATATGTCACTGGGGACATTTCCAATAACCTTTATATTGTAATTAAAAATAATATTATAAAATATCAAAGGAGAAGTGGCTTGAGAAAAAAATAGGCATTGAAATATTTTCTGTATAAATGGAATGACGCACAAGAATATGAAAGAAAACAAAAGTTTCTTACACATTGAATTGAAAATGCAAAGGTTAGTTGACCTTTGCACTCCAGTTTTTTTTTTTTTGGGGGGGGGCAAAAATGGAAAGACCATGATCCTTTGAAAGGTGTCTTTTTCAGGTATGAAACAATCAGATACTCCCCCCCTCCTCTCTCTCTCTCTCTCTCTCTCTCTCTCTCTCTCTCTCTCTCTCTCTCTCTCTCTCTCTCTCTAGATTATGATATTGATTTAACCTTCTCTCACTAATTTTTTTCTTTATTTCCTTCTTTTAATTTTTTCGTTATGTTCGATAGAAACATATTAGCTCTCTCTATATATATCTCTCTCTCTCTCTCCCTCTCTTTCTCTCTCTCTCTCTCTCTATCTATCTATCTAGATAATGAAATTGATTTAACTTTCACTCTTTTTTTCTTTCATTCCTTTTAATTTTTTCATTATATTCGATAGAAACATATTAGCTTTTATATATATTATATATATATATATATATATATATATATATATATATATATATATATATATATATATCATTCACTCACACGTACACACACGGTATGTTAAAAAAGTATCGAGATTGAAGCTACAGTTAGCAAGACAGAATGAACAATAAATGTGTTGGACTATCTAAGGATATAGTTATTTACTAATCTTAGCTTAGATGTGACACAACTCTAGAAGTATGGGGCGCCCAATGAAACAGGTACTCACGAACAATGGTTTGAAGATCTAGCTTGCTAACAATTACACCACGGGATGTGCCCAAATATTCATAAGATGAACGAGAGATTGACACATATTTATGGACGGTATTGACCAATGAAAAACAACATAGAATGCATTTAAGGTCGTTGGTAATTGGCCTGAAATCAGTTGCTAACTGGACTTAATGCCAGAAGGACTTCAACTAGATTCTCTGCTACAAGGCGTCACTCTTGTTCTACCTAGGATTTCAAGGAATACAACAGAATTTCTACTACACACTTTCTACCATTAGATTTGCCAAGAGGAAACCTAAACGCATAAAACGGCAACCAGAATCGTAACAAAATGCAACGTTAATTTTTTTCAGAATACGAACTGAGTCTAAAAAGTATCGAGACTGGGGTTGTATTTGGACAATAAATGAAACATTAATTTTCTTCAAAATACGATCTGTGTTCAAAACATAACAAGATTGAGATTTTATTTACCAAGAAAGGAATCCACAATGAATAAATTGTTAATTTTCTACAAAATACGAGATGCGTTCAAAAAGTATTGAAACTGGAGCTGTATTTACTAAGACAGAAATGAACATTAAATCAAACTCTACCTCACACACAAAAAAACAATATCCCTGGTCTAGCGCTAACTCTATCAATGATATTGAACTCTCTTTACTTATAAATATAGCAAACTATAATTATACTTATGAATATACTAAACTCTACTTATAAATATAGCAAACCTTACTATTAATATGTGTACACACACACACACACACACACACACACAGATTTTGTTGTATGGTATTGATTAGTTTTATGTCTATATTCTATGGTTTAATTTTATTTCCCTCAAAAAGGAAAGAATATCCTCTATGTTGACATTTTCAAACAGATCTTTCATATTGTTTGCTATAAAATAACGGTTTCTGATGTGAGTAAAAAAACCTACATTCCATGAATAAGTGTTTAACTGTCAAAGGAGTTCGACATGTTTCACATTGTGGTTGTTGTTCTCATAGTATATAGGAGTGCGTTAGTCTTGTATGACCAATGCATATTCTGAACGCAATGACCTTTTCCTTTCTAGTCTTCCACCGGCGCAAATATTTCAGTTTTAATAAATATGTATCTATTAGATTTTTAAAAAATAACGAAACTAGACCGAAACACATATAAAAAGAGTAAACTTATTTTATTTTAATTGATTGATATATGATATTATATGTATAGGATTTATTTAACATGTCTGAGAATAAAACGATGATATTAGAAATCAATAATACCAAGTAATTATTTATTAAATTCAATTTTGTTATGGATTCTAAAAATCACGTCGGGGTCACCAATTTGTAGAGGTCTTGTCGTAGAGGTTTGCAAATGATATTAAAATGACGAATAAAAATATGACACAGTTTAGGTAGAAAATACGAAGAAATGATAAAACAAATGCATATAATTAGATGGTAACAAATAAATTTATTCAGTGGATAAATTTGCAATAATCAACAAAATTGAATGTTAAAAGAAATAGTGTAGATATGATGTGGAAAGGTTTGCTACGAAATGTAAAATGTAAAATGTTCGTCAAGAAATGTGTAATGGTAAATGTGAAATGTTTATGTAATCAAAAGTTCGGATACGTGTGCTAGAAATGAGAATTAATTTTGTCCATACGACCTGCTGAAACGGATTCCTGATGTTGAATGAATTGTAGTAGTAAAAGCGTTTTAGTTGTGTTGAGGCGGTGGAATCGTTCGTTCGGACACCTGTTTATTGGTCGTGTTCTATCTGGCTGCGAGACGAGATCTGTGTGTTAGTTTGTGGTCGTCGAGTGTGTGCTGTTTGATGGCGAGATGAAGTCTGTATAATTGCTGATTTCATCTTTGTCTTTTATAATTACAAGATGAGATTAAAAAGTAATTAATTTTTTGAGGCGCGGACACGCGGACGTAGTAGTAAGCAAATGCTAGCCTAAGCCAATCGATTCTGATTTTTATGTAAACATTTGTTTTAATCACTTTTCCTTAAGTTTAGGAAAAGGATTGTGTTCGTGTGTTTGTTTTAATCTCTTTTCCTTAAGTTTGGGAAAAGAAATGTGCACGTGTGTTTATTCTTATTTTGATATAAAATATAGAATTGTATTCTATAATACAAATATTCCACATCATATGCTATGTAAACCTTTATTTAGAAAAAGGGGAGAGGAAGAGAGACAGACGGCGGAAGAGTGAGAGAGAGGGGGAGAGAGAGACATGCAGTTAGAGACAAGTATTTACTACGTTTAGTTTTGTCTCTTTAGCAGGGACACAGTTGTTCGCTAAAAAAATGATTCTTTAGTACAAAATTGAAACTTTTATTGAATAAAATACGGCAATTTGCTTCTGAGCATTTTTAGTTCAAAATTTATTAAAACGAAATCTTCTAAAACAAACGTCATGGTTTTTGTTTGTTTGTTGTTGTTGTTGTTGTTTTGTTTTTGTTTGTTTTGTTTTTTTGGGGGGTTGGGGGGTCTTAAGGAATAAAATAATAAAGTCGAATTTCTGTTTAATCAGATGTACAAAAAAAAGCCACAATGTCTTCGTTAAAAGGTCAAGGCGTACACGGTTTGAATGGATTTTACATTAGGAATTAAAGGAAAAAGGTTACGGGTGAACTTTGTCCTTTTTGAAAAAATATAATTATCTGATTATGAATAGAAAATTTAATTTATTTAATTTAATTTATTTAGTTAATTACTTATTTAATTTATTCAATTATTATTATTATTATATAATATATAATAGATAAAATATATATAATAGTTTATATATTATAAATATACAAATATATATATATAATAGTATATATCATATATAAACTGTATATATATATATATATATATATATATATATATATAATATATATATATATAAATATTTATATATTATTTATATAATATTTAATTTATTTAATCATTCAGTTTATTTAATCATTTTATTGTAATGATATTTAATTTATATATGTATAAAAAATAATATTTTATTCTAATTATTTAATTATTTAATTTATTTAACTATTTATTTAATTATTATTTTATTTAATCATATTTAATTAATAAATAAAGTCGAATTTCTGTTTAATCAGATGTACAAAAAAAGCAACAATGTCTTCGTTAAAAGGTTAAAGCGTACACGGTTTGAATGGATTTTACACTATGAATTAAAG
>CM042162.1:83817330-83826463 GCA_023376005.1 Doryteuthis pealeii
AAGAAAAGAAAGACAGAAAGAAAGAAAGAAAAGAAAGAAAAAAAAAGAAAGAATAGACAGAAAGAAAAGAAAGAAAGAAGGAAAAAAAGAAAGAAAGAAAATAAAGACAGAAAGAAAGAAAGAAAAGACAGAAAGAAAAGAAAGAAAGACAGAAAGAAAGAAAGAAAGAAAGAAAAAGAAATTGATATGTAGTAATACTGGGTGAAAACTGAAGAGATAATAAAAATTCATTAAAAAAAGATTAATAAAAAGAATGAACGGAAGAATAAAAGAAAAAAAATGAAAACTGAAGAAATTAAATATATTGAATTTTAGAAGTACGTGATTTACTGATTTTTTCCTGGTACGCAATTAAAATTTGCTTCTATTTATCCGGGTTGCTCAGTTGTTGTCGGAAACTAGGTCAAAGCCTCGTTTTAAATATTGAATATTTCTTGACGTTTATTATTCTACTGATGCTGTGCACTAAATAAAAAACACTTAATATTGACGATAGAGAAATGCAAAGTAGATATTTAATATTATACAATATCAGCTAATATGGACGCTTCAAACCGGCACAATCAAAGAGTCAGATTGACGCACCGAAAGTAATGCCTCCAATTAATTCTCACAGAAACAATAAGAGAGCACAATAGCATCGTTGAATAGAGCAGGATTTCAGCTACAAAACACTATTTCCCACATGTTGGGGTAGGGAGTGACACAAGGTCAGTAAAGGATCTGCGAGACTAGCTTGTTAGCCATTACACCACGATGGGATGAATTAGGTGTTTACCCATCCCGTTCGCCGTGGGCAAGACGTGAGATAAAGTGGTGAGTATGGGATGAATTTACTATTCGGTAGAAATTGATCAACAAGATTAGTTAACTAACCATTAGACTACGTAAGTTGGTAAGTTATTAAGTTAATATTAACTATTTGCAGCTCATTTTTTTTTTAATGTTATGCTTACTTTACTGTTTATTTTACAGTTATTTTACAATTAATAGTTTTACATAAACGTTTGAGAAGAATTCATTAATTACATAATTGGTGGCAACAAAACAACTCCAAGGTGGACTGGGGTAGATAAGGAGAGGGGGGGGGGTCCATGTTAGATCAATCAAATTTTTGTAGGGGTCTACGGACTTAAAAGTTTGAGAACCCCTGATTTTTATGTTAATCATAATTTATTTCTATGTGTCCATGTATGTGTATATCAATTATAAACTATTTTTGAGTGTGTGCATGCAGTTGTATTTACTCAACCTGTTCGTCACGAGTAGGATATGACACAAGGTCGCAAGCATGGAGCACCTAGCGTAGGTTGAATTCGCTATTACAGTAGCAATGGGTCTGCAATAATACCTTGCTAAATATTGTTACAATTCATGAGGAGTCATGAATTGTGAACGTACCTGTAAGTTAAAGATATTTAAATTAAGGGCCGTTAATTTTAAAATCAGGGGTCCCCATGGAAAATTACCGTTGACTGTTAATAAACTTTGACCCCTTAGAGGCGCGTGATTTGGGCGCCATGACAGACAGATGACAATAGTCTAGAGTTAGATTAGAACCGATTTTGAAGGAGTGTAGACGTATTGTCAGCCCCGGGGTCCAGTCTCATCCCCGCGGCGGAACCAGTATGGGCTAATAAAACTTGATCAAGAAGAAACATGGTCTTGTTTGTGTTTGTTAAATAATTAAGAGAATGACTAGCTCAACCCAACCCAAAGAATTAAGGAGAAACAAGTAGAAATGAAACCATTTAACAGTTAGCAGGAATCAGTTAACAAGTAGAAATGAAAGAAGCAAATAAGATCTGTAATCTCTCTCTCTCTCTCTCTCTCTCTCTCTCTCTCTCTCTCTCTCTCTCTCCTTCTCCTCTCTCTCTCTCTCTCTCTCTCTCTTATTGTTATGACCTGTTTAAGGGTTTATAAATAATTACTCAACACGGAGATAAAATGTAGAAAACAGATGTATTCAGCAATATATCAATGTACAAATGAAAGAGGGTTTTCTTGTTACAGCGTACACGAAGAACATGTATCTGCTACTTCTCACTTGAGTAGCTTTGCTCTGTTAAATATACCCTTTGGGTAAGTCCAATGTTCGTGTTATAGGTGAGTCACCTACAACACTTATATACCCGAGTATGTCCGAAGGGTATATACGGCTATGCAACACCATTACACTACGATAGAATGTCCTTGGTATTTACTCAACGTATTCGTCACGAGTAGGATATGACACGAGGTCGCAAGCATGGGGTATCTAATCTAGGTTGAACTCGCTATTAGAGTAGGAATGGACCTACAAGACTAACTTGTTAACCATTACACCACGATAGGATGCCTTCGGTATTTATGAAACCCGTTAGCTACGGATAGGATGTGACACAAAGTCGCGTTCGGTAGGATTTGACAGAAACCCGCGTTGTATACTGCGTTCGTAAAACTGTCATCCAGATAAAAGGAGTAATTTTTTTGTAGCATTGTCATTAAACAATCTCTATGTAATTCGTTCATTATTGGCTCAATTCTTACTGATGCGTCCATGGAGGAATTTCCATCTCGAAGGTTAAAAGCTGTATTGAGCCAAATGTAACATCGGAGGTATTGAGTCCTATCGAATGCGATCTCAATTCATTTGGCCTGGTCATTAGGGTAGGTTGATTTTTCACTTTTTGTAAATATCAAATTGTCCATCTATGCTAACGTTTTGTGTAAGTATGCAGAATACTGCTACCAAAAATTAGATCTTTTACTTTTACCATGGTTTGAGGAAATAGCATCAAAGATCGTCTACTAAAATGCGCTAAAAATCCTCGTTTTCTAAAGGCTACATTTTGTGAAAACGAGGTTTTTAGATCATTTTAGTAGACAATCTTTGATGCTATTTCCTCAAACCATGGTAAAAGTAAAAGATCTCATTTTTGGTACCAGTAATCAGTTTACTTACACAAAACGTTTGCATAGATGGACAATTTGATAGCTTTAAAAAAGTGAAAAATCGACCTCCCCTACTCTTATCAGAATACTGGATAATATAATACCAAAAGGTCCGCCTGTTTCCTGGGTATGACGTTAAACTGCATCTAGTGAGAAGCTTCCGATTCTAGAGCACTGGAGAGTTTGGACTACTCCTTCATCGCCATTACTCGCAGGTCCACTATGACTCGAAGTGGTAGTACCTATTAGGGTCCCATAAATGGGTTAAATAGGAAAAATGGGTTAAATAGGAAAAAAGAAACATTTGAATAATTCATGTTTAATGGAATTAAGCATGAACAGAAGAAAACTTATTTGGCATAAAATAATCCAACAAGGGTTGACATTCAACAAACCCATCTATGGGTTTAATAGGAAAATATGGGGTTTTAAAGATCTTTTTAAAAGATAAGTTTAACAAAATTTGGAATACTCATTAACCATGAATAGAACAAAACTTATTTGGCATAAAAGGTGTGCTACAATACACCACTTAAATTTGTAGACTAAGCGAGATCATGTGGTTTAAGCCTCAGCCAATCAACAGCCCGAATGCGTAGCTGTTTGACTACTTAATCACTGATACTGAGAGACATCCATTTGCAATCATTGACGAAGGACTTGCCAGACTGAAGAGCACCAAGGAACAACCAAAGGATTCTTTACCCGTAGATAGAAATGATCTCCGCTGGACAAGCTCTCTTGCTTGAAGCCTAAAAGATGGCCACTAAAATCGTAACGATTTTACATGCTGTAAAATCCAACCAACCAACCAAGTTCCTTTGATGTTCAACATAATTTTTGACAATTACCAGAATGTTCCGCCCTGTCGGCTGCAGCGTTAAAATACACAGACTGCACATCTGCAGCGATGTAAGACTCCCCAATAGTAAGACTCCCCCAATAGGGCCACCTGTTGGCCGTGGTAGGGACCCGTGATGCTCAATAATAGAACCCAGGTGGATGAGCTGTCCATTACTTGCAATACTCCAATTTATCCCCTTTCTTGGGCTAGACAGGCGGTCGGAGAGGCCTTCTCCGATCAATCGGCTGGTCATATCAAGCCCTAGCACCTATATGATTGCCCCAACCCTATTGCCCTTATGGCAAGCCCGAACCCTTTTTATCATATGGGTGCTAGAATGCGGTGACTGAGGGTCTACATGTGTTGGGAATGACGCTAAACTCTATCTGATGGTGAGGTTCCAGTTTTGGAGGTTTGGGGAATTCGGAGCACCCATTCATAACCATTGTTACCTGGTCCACTCTGTCCCGGAATGGTAGTACCTGTTAGGGTCCCATCTATGGGTTAAATGGAAAAATGTATTTATAAAAAAATTGAGTATCCATTAAGAATTGATTTATTCAAAATTTTATCGGCATTAAATGACCTACTGAGGTTGATATGCCGTAAACCAAACCAAACCAAACCAGAATGTCATGAAGACTCACAATCACATATGTAATCCCAGAAAATGTCTCTCTTAAAAAATAGCACCATGGATTTTAAAACTGAGTATGATCTTTTTATTTAAAATATTTTGTTGATTTTGGGAGTGAGGTGATAGCTATTTTATCTTTTTAAACAAATCATTTGTTTTAATAATGTTTAATGTCAATATTTCAGTTTGACTTGATCAGAGCCACAAGAGGGAAAGCACCCCCCTCCCTGCCCCACACACACTCACACACACTCAGAAGAGTTGATTCCTTTCACTAACAACAATGACCCACGAGATTCAATAATAATCAATCGTTCTACGACAAACACCAAGAGTTGTGTATGCATCTATAAACGGTGTGCACAATATTCTCTCTCTCTCTCTCTCTCTCTCTCTCTCTCTCTCTCTTCTCTCTCTCTCTCTCTCTTTCTCTCTCTCTCTCTCTCTCTCCTCTCTCTTCTCTCTCTCTCTCTTCTCTCTCTCTCTCTCTCTCTCTTTCCCCTCTGTCTGTGTGTGTGTGTTCTTACTTGGCTCTTAATCCTTATTGTTGTCTGTCTGTCGGTCTGTCTCCCCTCTATCCCCCATCCTCTCTCCTCTCTCCTCTCTCTCTCTCTCATCTATCTCTCTATCTATCTATCTATCTATCTATTTTCTGCTGATCTTTTAGTAAAAAGCCTATTATTTGTGTGTTTCTCCTCCTCTATTCCTCCCCCTTCTCCCCCTCTCTCCTTTATATATATATATAATCCCCCTCTCTCTCTCTCTCTCTGTTCTTACTTGCCTTAATCCTTATTGCTGTCTGTCGGTCTGTCTCCTCTTTCTCCCCTCTCTTCCCCCTCTTTTTCAGGTATGAAACAGATACTCTCTCTCTCTCTCTCTCTCTCTCTCTCTCTCTCTCTCTCTCTCTCTCTCTCTCTCTCTCTCTTCCTTTTTTATTTCCTGCTGATCTTTTAGTAAAAGCATATTATTTATTTGTTTGTCTATCTGTCTCTCCTCCTTCTCTGTCCGTCCCCTTTTCTCTCTCTCTCTCTCTCTCCCCTCTCTCTCTCTCTCTTCTCCCCCTCTCTCTCCCCTGTCTTTCTTCTTTCTTTCTTTTCCTATCCTCACCTGGCCATTTTATTGTTTTCTCACGCACACATATTGCCGTTCGTGTTTGCAAAGATAAGGCATTTTATATTGTTTTTTAGGCTTTTTTTTTCTTTCCTTTCATTTTTTTTTTAATATCCTGTCTTTATTTTGACAGTATTTATAGAAAGTGTTTTCATCGATGGAAGCAGAACCCAATCTAAATCTCTATTCTTGCATTGCCTTATCGACCTTGTCAGTTTTTTTCCTCTTTCTTTTTCTCTTTCTTTTTCTTTTTCTTTTTCTTTTCTTTCTTTTTCTTTTTCCTTTTCTTTCTTATTTTCAAAACCCGGGCGACATCCATTCGCGCAGCAGAGTGGATGCGTATGCATTTTTATTGATATTTATTAAGACTAGCAGGACCTGTGGATATACCACCATATGATACGTTAATTATTACAACGTTTGATATGTCATATGCCTTACCGATGAACCTTAATAGATATTTCCCAATCCTACGTCACGAGTAGGATATGACACGAGTATCTAACTCCCAATAAATACGGGAGTATTATGCTAAGCGAGTAGTATTCTACCCCTAGCAGGAGTTTACCTTTTTCACGCCGCTGACGAGTATTGTATTTTGTTAATGTTATAAAGATTCCATTTCATTTTAATCTCCGTTTGGTTATTTCTCATTTTGTAACCTTTGGTAGGTTACAACAATATGTTTACTAAGAGCTATTGTCAAAATAGTTCAATATGTAAATAGTATAATAATCTTGATTTAACCATTTCTCACTCTTCTGTTTTCTTTCTTTCATACTTTTGATCTTTTCATTATGTTCGATTGAAACAGATTAACGTTATCGCTTCCGGGCACTCACCCCATTTCTATATCTTGCCCCCGCTTTCTTTCTTTCAACGACAACAAAATGAGTTGGGTAGATATATATTTTCCAAGAATTAACCCTTAAGAATAACCCTTCTATAAAAACAACTGTCGGTTTTGTGCCGTATACGTTTCTTATCTCTTTCTTTAAAAATTCCGATTTAGAAAATGAAACCGCTTTTATGAAATTTCTTTGGAAAGATAAATAATATCCCCTTTTTAAAATATTAACTTATTTCTTAAACACATTTTGAATTTGTTTAAAAATCAAATATCAAATTACATTACTCATTTTTAATGTATGGATGTTCGAAAGCAAAAATAAGAATCCAAATACAGTGGCCTTCATTGTCTTTTCTCATATCCAATTCTCATAATCTCTTTTCAAAACTTTATACTCAGGCCACTTCAACGTAGTATATCACCCTGAATGGCTGACAATATTGCATTCAGTTTTCTTTCTCCTAGTTTGGTTTCCATACCAGGGATAGTATTCTGAACTATTTATCCATCTCCCAATCTATCTATCTATCTATCTATCACGATTCTTAGACAATCTTATTCATCATTAATCATTTTCTATCTTTATAACTTTATGTCTGTCTGTCTGTCTGTCTCTCTCTCTCTCTCTCTCTCTCACACACACACACACACACACACACACACACCCTCTCCCTTATTCATTTCTTATTTGATCTCTGTCTGTCTGTCTTGTCTGTCTGTCTTTCTCTCTCTCTTTCTATCTATCTATCTATGTATGTGTGGGGGGGGGGTTTCTTATGTACTCTCATTCCTTATTGATCATTTTGTATTTTTCTAAGGTTATTTCTGTTTGTCTCTCTATCTGTCTCTCTCTGTCTCTGTCTCTGTCTCTCTTTGTCTGTCTGTCTGTCTGTCTGTCTCTTACTCTTATTTCTTATCGATCTCTGTCTGTCTCTGTCTCCCTCTCCTTATTCATACTTACTATTATTCCTTGTTAATCTCTCTCTCTCTCTCTCTCTCTCATCTCTCTCTCTCTCTCTCTCTCTTCTCTCTCTCTCTCTCTCCCAAAGCTGACTTGTTGTAAGGGGTTTGTCTTCATAATGTTCCTTCTCCTAGACTGATTGCCATACCCAAGGCTAGAAATCCACTGTCTTCCCAACTATTTGCCCAGACTTGGGGGAAGAATAAATAGATTCATGGAACCTTATTACCTTTAGGCACCCCTTTTTGATCTCGATTAAGAAAGGACATGTTTTTCATTTACACCGTCAATATCCGGTTGTTTTAACAGATTTTTTTAAAACTATAAAACCAACCCCTAACCCTAACCCCTAAAAACAACCGGATATTGACGGTGTAAATGAAAAACATGTCCTTTCTTAATCGAGATCAAAAAGGGGTGTCTAAAGGTAATATGGTCCGATTCATGCCTTTCCTCCCTGGGGAAAAAAAGTTTCCTCCTATTGTCTGGATCGTTTATATTGAATGAGATTAGATTAAGAGATTAAAAGAGATTATCTGAACAGTTCTCATTAGCACAATGTTTTGTATTTCAGATAAAGACGGATTTATAAAGATTTTATTGCTTTTGTTTATCAATATTCTTCTTAATTATTCCGAGTGCTCTAATTATTAGTCCGCCCTGTCGGCTGGGGCTGTAGAATACGCCGACTCCAATGCTTTTCAGTCATTTGTTGGTAAAAAAAGTACATTTATAAAAATTCACAAATCAAATATAATATATATATATATAAATATATATATATATATATATTATAATAGTTATGAAAAAGGAATTACTTTTACCGGTAAGATTGGTCTCAATATGGTAGTTGATACAAGTTTTACCATATAACTCAGCGTTATAACAAATATTAAAGTGCTCAATACGTAAGTAGAGCGAAATTTTTTATCTAGTATGCACAGAAATTACCTACTCGAGTTTCACCATGAGGAAGAAAGCTTAAACCAGGATGCGGGTGAAGATCCTTATAGTGAAAATGCGAAGTAGGTTATTTCTCTCTCTCTTCTCTCTCTCTCTCTCTCTCGTCATATATATATTATATATATATAATTAATATATATAATAATATAATAAAGTCGCGTCCTGTTTTTTCGGATGTACGCTCGTCGAGCGAAATAATTATAATAGGGGAGTATTGGCGTTTCATGCGTACTTGCAATCATCAGACGGTCAAAATGTTAACACTTAAAAAAAAGCGGTGGGCTTGTTCTTATAAAATCTTAACATTTTTATTTTTTTTTATTTAAAAAATCTTTTAACACTTTTTTATTTTATTTTTAACATTTTTACCGTCTGATGTTTGCAATACGCATGAAACTGCAAGTTATAGGGATATTAAATCCATAAATATCTAATTTTCTGATATTAAACCTGCTCTGCTATTTTTAGCATTGATCTCCTTCTAATGCTAATACTTTTCACATTCATTCTCCATTATTTTATATTATATATTTGAGAATGCAACAGATCTCATTGTGATTTATTTTGGGGGGTCAGAGGTCAAATCGGTCCAGCCAGAAATATTCCTTTTCTTCTTCTCTTTCCAATAAATACCATTTTTACAATCCCGACATTCAATTTATAGTCTTAAAGCAACGTTACTTTACCGTTATTAAAGAGAATTGGTTGTATTAAAGATATCCTTGATTTCTACCATTCGTCTTATTTAATTGATTTTTAATCTAAATTTATTTCGACCTAAAAAATTTGAATGACAGACAGCAGAAATGTTAAATATTTGTAATTTTAAAAACC
>CM042162.1:83826563-83846563 GCA_023376005.1 Doryteuthis pealeii
TTGGAGAGATCAATACACGCACAACACACACATACACACACACACACAACGCACACACACCCTCTCCCTTATTCATTTCCTTATGATCTCTGCCTGTCTCTCTTATATCTATCTATATTAATTATATAAATATATGTGTGTGTGGTGTGTGTGTGTGTTGTGTGTTCTTATCTACTCTCATCCCTTAATTGATCTTTTGGTATCTTTTTAAGGGTTATTTCTGTTTGTCTGTCTATCTGTCTCTGTCTCTGTCTCTTTTTCTGTCTGCCTGCTGTCTGTCTGTCTGTCTGTTTCTCTACTCTATTTCTTAATCGATCTCTGTCTGTCTCTGTCCCCTCTCCTTATTCAACTTACTATTATTCCTTGTTAATCTCTCTCTCTCTCTCTCTCTTCTCTTCTCTCTCTGTCTCTCTCTCTCTCTCTCTCTCTCTCTCTTCTCATCTCTCTCTCCAAGCTGACCTGTTGGTAAGGTTTGTCTTCATAATGTTCCTTCTCCTAGACTGATTGCCATACCAAGGCTAGAAATCCCTGTCTTCCCAACTATTTGCCCAGACTTGGGGGAAGAATAGAATAGATTCATGGAACCTTATACCTTTAGGCACCCCCTTTTTGATCTCGATTAAGAAAGGACATGTTTTTCATTTACACCGTCATATCCGGTTGTTTTAACAGATTTTTTTAAACTATAAAACCAACCCCTAACCCTAACCCCTCACAAACAACCGGATATTGACGGTGTAAATGAAAAACATGTCCTTTCTTAATCTAGATCAAAAGGGGGAGCCTAAAGGTAATATGATCCGATTCATGCCTTTCCCTGGGGAAAACAGTTTCCTACTATTGTCTGGTTCGTTTATTGGGATGAGATTAGATTAAGAGATTAAAAGAGATTATCTGAACAGTTCTCATTAGCACGATGTTTTGTATTTCAGATAAAGACGGATTTATAAAAGTTTTATTGCTTTGTTTATCAATATCTTCTTAATTATTCCGAGTGGCTCTAATTATTAGTCCCGCCTGTCGGCTGGGGGCTGTAGAATACGCCGACTCCAATGCTTTTCAGTCATTTTGTTGGTAAAAAAGTAACATTTTTATAAATTCACAATCACTATATATATATATATATATATATATATATATGAAAAAGGAATTACTTACCGGTAAGATTGGTCTCAATATGTAGTTGATACAAGTTTTACCAAGATAACTCAGCGTTATAACAAATATAAAGTGCTCAATACGTAAGTAGAGCGAATTTTTTATTCTAGTATGCACAGAAATTACCTACTCGAGTTTCACCATGAGAAGAAGCTAACCCTGAAGATCTTATAGTGAAAATCGAGTAGGTTAATTTCTCTACACTCACACATATATATATATAATATATATATATATATATATATATATATATATATAAAGTCGCGTCTGTTTTCGGATGTACGTGTCGACGAATAATTATAATAGGGGAGTATTGGCAGTTTCATGCGTACTTGCAATCATCAGACGGTCAAAATGTTAACACTTAAAAAAAAAGCGGTGGCTTGTTTCTTAAAAATCTTAACATTTTTTTTTTTTTTTTAAAATCTTAACATTTTTTTTTAATTTTAACATTTTACCGTCTGACGATTGCAAATACGCATGAAACTACATTTACGGGACATTAAATCCATAATATTTAATCTCTGATTTTAAACTGCTCTGCTATTTTAGCATTGATCTCCTTCATATGCTAATACTTTTCATATTCATTCTCCATTATTTTATATTATATATTTGAGAATGCAACAGATCTCATTGTGATTTATTTTGGGCGGTGAGAGGTTAAATCGGTCCAACCAGAAATATTCCTTTTCCTCTTCTCTTTCCAATAAATACCATTTTTACAATCCCGACATTCAATTTATAGTCTTAAAGCAACGTTACTTTACCGTTAATAAAGAGAATTATTAAAGATATCATTGATTTCTCTATTCGATCATTGGTCTTATTTAATTGATTTTTAATCAAAATTTATTTCGACCTAAAAATTGAATGACAGCATAAATGTTAAAATATTTGTAATTTTTAAATACCTTTTGCGTTTTCCTGATATTCTTTTGTTTGTGTTATATACTGATCAAACAATATTCTGTATTCTAGTTCATTCAACTACAGTTTGCGCCAGACATAGAGTAACTCGTAACAGAGTGTTAAAACATCGACATAGACAGTTCGCGTAATGGTTCCGTAATTTCAGGGTATTTGCCTCTTATCTCACTTATGAGGGCGTGGCACAAAAACATTTTTATGTGGGCCCACCCACAAGCCGAAGCTCATGGGTGGTACGCACAAAAATGCGTCGATCCGTCGGCATTCCCCCCCCCCGAGGGAGGCGCCTCAGGCGCTGGCAATAAACCCAGCCCTTCCCCTTTAAATCTGGGGCAGGCATTGCCTTGGGGAGGGGATAGCCCCTGAGATCAACGCTGTTAATTTCATTACCTAGCCACCCCAGAGGCCGAAGCGCTCTAAAGCTGGCTCAGGAAATCACTCTGATGTTCTAAAACAGCAGTGTACAAATTGTCTTGGACCAGCTCATTTACTCTCTACGAAGGGTAAGCTAGGCTAGTCCACAACAGATAAAGAGATCTATTCTTTTCCCCTGCTACTCGATTCTTTTTAATTGCCCCAAAGATCAACATTTTATAGAATTGGCATTATGCAAAAGGAATGGTCGTTTGAAGATTCTCGTAGAAAAACCAAAATCGAAACTAGCACCTTCTGAATAACTAACTGACATTGTAGAAAGAAATTATGTATAAAGAAATGCAGGTTTTCATTGCTGATTAACAAAAGAAATATAATTCCCACCAATCCGTATTTACTGCCAATACGTTTGTACAACTTTAAAATATGTGAGGCACAGGCAACATAAAGTACCTTGTTTGTCTGAACTCTTGAAATGAGACTTGATAATTTGTATTATTTAAATTTTTTCAGGCTATTGCCCTCATCTTTATTGTTATATACACAACGTTTCGGCTGATGTGTCCTTCTGTCTTCTCCTGGTGTTTCTTGTCAATTTTTTTAGATGAGGCTTGATACTTTGTATTATTTAGATTTTTCGGAATATGTCCCATCTTTATTCCTATATACACAACGTTTCGGCCGATGTGCCTCCTGCACCACCCCAGGGGATTCTTGTCAATTTTTTTTTAGATGAGCTTGATAATTTGTATTATTTAGATTTTTTGACTATTGTCCTCATCTTTATTGTTATATACGCAACGTTTCTCCGGGTGTTTCTTGTCATTTAAAAAAAAATGAGGCTTGATGATTTTTATTATTTATATTTTGGGGACTGTTCTACTCATCTTTATGATAATAGACACAACCTTTCAGTCGATGTGCGCTATGGCCTTTTTCAGGTGTTTCTTGAGCTCGGCGACATTCTTATCGAACTCGGAAGCCTTCACTTCGGAACCTTTCATAGAGGCATCGTTAATAAATAAGATTTATTCTATGATTTTGACTAAATTAAATACTCATTGATAAACTCACGCAATTCCTGAGGGTATTATGACGTAATCAGTGACGCGGTTTCGGTAACAGACACCGAATAACCATTATAATAAGATAGTGGGTTCGATCCTTTCTAGGTTTCTGTATGTCTGGTTTCGTGATACCACCAAGCTTAGAAAATGATTATTAGCCACCATGGTTTCTTAAGCATCACGGGTTGCCATTCACGACCAAGAGGTGACCCTATTGGGGGGGGGGGTTAATGGGTCTTATCCATCTGCAGTGATGCAGTCGGTGTATTCTAAAGCCCCGATCCGACAGGGCTGATGGTAAATGATTCTCAGATGTGTTCAATAAAGATGCCGGTAAACATCGAAATGTTAATAAGATCAACTTTGATGGCGCGCGCTTTATACATTCTTTAATTGCAAACCTTTTGTTTTTAGTTGCATTCTTAGTATTTTCAAAGAAAATGTCTCCAAGACCAGATATTTCTAATTGGTTTTGCTCGGCTAATCCGTCTGTCTCATAGTTTCAATTAATTGTCTCCGACCTATTAGCACCTGTTCTCCCCACCTCTTTGCTTACTGTCTTCTTTTTCCTTCACCTTTAATTGCTCTCTCTCTCTCTCTCTCTCTCTCTCTCTCTCTCTCTCTCTCTCTCTCTCTCTCTCTCTCTCTCCTCATGCACACACACTCTCCCTCTCTTTCTCCCTCTGATTATATATATATATATATTTGTGTGTGTGTGTGTGTGTGTCTGTCTGTCTGTCTCTCTCTCTCTCTCTCTCTCTCTCTCTGACGTAAATGCTAGTTTCCCTCTCCTCTTGCTTAACCTACTCTACATCATTTAATTACCCCTATCCACCCTCTCTCTCTATTCTCTCTCTTTCTATATATATATATATATATACATAAATATAATATGTGTGTGTGGTGTGTGTGTTTCAGTTTGCGGTTTTCTCTCTCTCTCTCTCTCTCTCTCTCTCTCTCTCTCTCTCTCTCCTCTCTCTCTCTCTCTCTCTCCCCCCTATTCCTATATATTCTTTCTCACGTTCATGATACCTCTTCAAAAATATCTCTCTATTTTCAGACTATATTTTTCATCCCTTTTTACAATCTAATATTCGTTCATTTTATCTTCTCTCTTTCTCTCGTTTCTCTTTTCTTTCTCTCTTCTTTCTCTCTTTCTTTCTTTCTTTCTCTCTTCATTCTTTCTCTCTTTCCTTTCTTTCTTTCTCTCTTTCTTTCTCTCTCTTTCTTTCTCTCTTTCTTTCCTGCTCTTTCTTTCTATCTTTCTTTTGTGTGGGCGATGAGATTCTTTATCATTATTTTCCTTTTTATTTTCCCAAATGAAAATAAAGAAAAAGTTTTTCATGTAAAATCATTTCAAGTTATTAAGTAAACAATAACCAATTCGACAATTACAAAAAAATGGCGATTTCTCAACACATTCCCACTTTCATTTATTATATAAAACAATTAGACATATACAGGATGTTCGGGATAAATTTGACATATTTATATTTGGTTATTTTTCTACGTAGGTTGGAGGTATTGACGCACACTTAATTTAAAAGATTGGACCCTTCTTCATTCATATACGTGATAACAACTAGAATTGATGACTGGAACCCATCTGAATCATGGAAGAGAATAACTTGTATCATGATCATCTGCACCGGCCATCAAAATTAGGAGATTATGGTTGCTGCCCAATGCTCCCTGAACACTGTAAAAACAATCAGGTATCAACTGGAAAATTGCAATGGAGACTATGTGGCTGTGGCTAGAAGAAAACAATATAACAGACGATCTGATTGCGTTTGTACAGCAGAATTCCTCGAAAATCTGCAAAAGAAATGTTGGAGGACCCTCATATGCTTACGAGGAGTTGCTAAACACTGTAGTCAAGTCCTGGATAACAAGGGTAGCCAATGATAGGCCATATGTATTGAAGCAGGATTTGGCCCCCTGTCACACTTCTGGGAAAAGTCAAAAATGGTTGTAGGCGAATTTGTACGACTACACCAGCCCAATGTTTGGCCGCCGAACTCCCCAGATCTTAACCCCATGGATTATTATGTATGTGGTGCTGTTTGAGAAAGACACCAATCGCCGTGCCAGTACTACAAAAGCCCAGTTAATCGATAGAATTAAGGCAGTTTTGAGACTCTTCACAGGGAAACTGTAACATGTGCTTGCCCTAGGTTCAGGAGCAGGATTGAGGCTATGATCGACGCTAATTGACACTTGTAATCTAATGTAATTGTAGTGTAATTTCCGTGCCTGTTGAATTTCTTTACAATCCATTAAATTTTGTAGTTACCAAGCACTTTTTTCTTTTTCCTTATGAAACTGTCAAATTTCTCCCGAACACCCTCTATCTCTCTCTCTCTCTCTCTCTCTCTCTAATCATATATATATATATATATATATATATATATATATTATATATATATATATATACAAGGTGTGTCATGAAAGTATCGCGATTGAAGGTGTATTTACCAAGATAGAAATGAACAATGAATGGAACACTCATTTAATCAGAATGCAAGATGTGTCAAAAATGTCGAAAAATCTAGATACTTTTTTAACACACCTTGCATATATATATACACTAGTAGAACTACACGACCCCCCATATATATATATATATATATTATATATATATATATATATATATATGGGGTGGGGGTGGAGGCGCGTGATAAAACACTGTAATAATATAAAATAATAAAATTCGAAGGCAATACAATGCGTAAAAAATAAAGACAAAAAGATGTTTTATATGTCTAATCGATTTCAAAGCAAAGCTTTATCATCAGAGATTTTTTCAGAAATGACGTGCTTATGTTTTTTTATTTGTGTGGTTATAATTTCTCTTCATATTTCCTTTTCCTCTCCTTTTTTTCCTCTCTTTCTTCTTCTCCTCCTTTATGAATGGGCGAATAACTGTAATTTCTTATTTCTCTCTTCCTCTTTTTCTTCTTTAAAAGTTTGTTGAGAACAAGGCTGACATCTGGTAAGATGTTGCAATATGTTGCGACCGTGTGGACATGTCAAAGTTTTTTTTGAAAACAAAAATGAACAAACAAATAAAAACCGTTAAGAGAAAATTTTTTTACATACTTAGCTTTTGTTTCGCTTTCACCTTTCCTTTCTTATTCTTTCTCCCTCTCTTTCTTTTTTTTTGTGTTATTTCTCTTCTTTTCTTTTTTTTTTTTTTTTTATCCCCTTTGTTCTCTAATTCAATTTTTTTTTATAGTAAATAAGTAAATAAAAGATTATCTTAAATTATGTATTAGTATTGATAGAAAAAAAATCTTTTTATTATTTTTTTTTAAGAAAATATTTTATGATACTTTTTTCTCTTTTTTTTTAGATATTTAAATTCTTTTTTTTTTTCCTTAAATATTTATTAATAGTTCTAGACTGACCGTAATCCTAAGAGGGTATTATGGTTTAAAGAAATGGTGTCATGGTTTAAAGAAATAATGTCATGTAAAGGAGTTAATAAGTATGTCAATATTGTTAAATTAATCGTAATTAATTTTTTTTTATATACTGTAATAATGTTATAAAGTTGACTGGCGATATTAAATTAAATACCTAAGAATAATTAGGATGATTTAAAACAAAAAATAAATAAATAAAAATAATAATATCAAAAATCAAACTTGGTGACCCCCAATCACTATACTGGGTTCTTATCAAAGGTCAAATCAGAAGTTAGCCTCAACGAAGCACAAAAATTATTAAACAAGGAAATTTGAAAAGGATAATTTTAAATTTTGATTTAGATAAACAAAACAATAACTTATTTTGGATCGTAAGTCAAGTCAGGGCTAACTCTTCCGGAAAATTACGATGGAAGATTACAACTAAATCTGGCACAAGGCCATTTGCACAATAATCAAAATATTATCAAGTGGCTCACCAATCAATAAAAAATGGGGTGGAGTCTTTTTTTTTTTTGGCCTCCCCGAAATGTACAACCCAGGGTCATTATTTTTATTGGCTGTCCAATCAAACGCGGGGGGGGGGCTTTTCTACTTCTCTCCGATGTTTACGCTGTTATGCTATTGGTCCGGCGTTTCTATTGGCTGGCCAATCAGAGCAGTATGTTCAGGGGTCAGAACCCCATAAAAGAAGACTCCGTAAAGGGAACAGATCAGATCGAAAGCGGGTTCCATAGCTACGAGACTCAGTGCCCTTGCCGCCACTTCGCCGCTGCTTCCAGCTACCTTCCAGCTACCTTGCCACTCAAAGTCCTGATCTTGACCATTTCAATCAGAACTAATTAGGTGTATATCGCGAGTCAACTCATTAACTCCGACTTCGACTTCGACATCAAAACCCCTTTGTTGTTGTACATGATTTTGGTCATAGTATGATTAATCACAGTATGATTAATAAAGATATTGTTGTATACAATTGTTAATAATTGCGATTGTTAACCCGTTGACAGAATTAGTAAATTTAGTCATCTTCAGACCCAACCCGAACCGAGAAAGTCCGGACCAGCTCTTCTTCAACTTTCCTGTGGGTCAAACAAAACAACGTGAGCACAGGAAGTCCGAACGAGCAGGTTCATCAACATATATATATATATATATATATATATATATATATATATATATATATATATATATATATATATATATGAATAAAAAGGCCTTAAATACCATTGTTATTCGCAAATAACTTTGCTCTGTTTACAATAATTAAACATTGAGCTCTCATACGGAACCTGAACTCTACAACAAACTACTGGTAGAGAATTAGGACCAGCCTAGAATCACCTTGTACCAAGAAACTTGGTACTGCACCAAAGTATATATATATATATATATATATATATATATATATATATATATATATATATATATATATATGTATATATATATATATATATATATATATATATATATATATATTCTTGCTAATAAGGATCATTCTATGTGTAGTTTAAGCGTGGTGATACAGATAAACCATAATGAGACTTCAATGTGCCTAGTGCCAGTGAGTGAATGGATAGAGCAATATATTGAATAAAGGAATGAAAAAACTTTAGATTTGATTCATTGTAATAATTTATTTCAACTGCATTAGTTCATCATCATCAGAGATGAGTAAAAACATGGTTATTACTGGAGAAATTCGCAAGAATACAGTGGTTTCTATTTCTAAATTTTCGGCGGAATGTAACTTAGTTTAGGAGGGTAGGAGGGGCTGGGCTAGCGCGTTTGAAAGTGCAAGGAGGAATACGAGAGGGATAGGATATATGTTAGTTACATAGGGGATTAATTGTCTGGGGGTGTCTTACAATTCATTTCGACCGATTTGCAAGTTTAGCCATATGATGTGATTCCCTCAAATCTGACGAAAAGAAAATTCCCTGATCTCCCACCAGTTAGAATTAAATTAATATCGTTTTTACGTGGTGATTTCTATGGGTCCTCCTGCGAGGACCGAACTCGCTATTCAATAGTAACAGAACTGCAAACGATTATTAAACCATGTTTTTATCTCCACTACCCGGGCTTCGCCGGGTAGCCACTGCTAGTATATATATATATATATATATATATATATATATATATATAGCAAAAGGGATAGTATGAAAAATCAGACCAATATGTTTCATTCTATACAAAACGTCTGATCAAAAATTCGACACTACATATCAGAAATTATCGAGAGTAAATTTAGAGTTATTGATGTAAATATAACACGTCTAGACGTCTAGACACAATCACTTTATTTTATATGTTGGTCAGTTGTGCAAATTTCTTGAAACCCTAGATTTTAAAATTCAATATATTTATGGCTTCAGTGTCGATACTTTTTGATGACATCTCGTATGGCATTCTTTTTCAATTTTCTTTGTCTTGATGTTTATACATGATGAAAGATGTCAGACAAGTTATTATCTACCAGATTAATGTTTTTTTTTGCTGTTGTTTTCATTTCCCATAGCAGTAATACTCTTTGGAAAGGTATGCATCAAACTACTCTCTATCTAGCTATGTGTAATTAGTAGAACACTCAGGTATCTTTACCCTTGAAGGTTAAATTCCGCTCAAGAAATTGACCTTGTATCACATCCTACTCTTATATACATATATATATTTGTGGGTGTGTGTTTTATTTTTTTTCATTTTCCTAACAAAATGGCTTTTACAACATACATTATGTGAAAATGTTGACCCATATCTTATGATAGTTTGAGAGGGTATCAACTATAAATCACATTAGCAGTATTTTACTTTTCTGACGAGAATGAACAGTTGCTGCTTTTCAACAATACATTTGCATCCCAAATATATTAGATTTTACTTTAGGCTCCAAATCGCACTAATGACCTGAATTAACCAGAGGGGTCTCTAATAGCCTCTTAGGTCTTCATCCCTTATCCATGTATATCAGACTTATATTGTAGAATTATTCAAACTGATTTTAACGGCATGCCAATCCGTCTGTTTATTTTATGCCTATAGGTTAGGAAATTACGTTCATTGCATGTTCATATTAAACATTTTTGTCTCGTTATTTCTAAAGATTTTATTTCATAGGTATTCTATTTTTTTATCAGTTGTTAAATATATTTGGATTCACAGTTCGAAAATTAAATATATGCATAAGTCGAAACACGTGTCTGTGGATGACTATATATGTTCCCCATCCCCCTGGGGTTGAGCACTCGGGGGGGGGATTTCGTTGATGACCGCCAACTAAAGCGTAAACGTAACGCTCTCCTATAAAAGGGATGGAGCACTCTATGAAGGCCTTTACATACACACATATGTGTGTATTAAAACAGTTAAAAAACCCCTTCGCGTTCTGTGGGTGACAATATGGCCGAGCGGTTAAGCTGTCCGACAGAGTTCTATCCCGGGTGTAGGTAGTTCACAAAACGTCTAGCCACACTGAGGAGACTTGATAAGTCGAAACACGTGTCTGTGGATGACTATATATATATATATAAAGACGGGTAGCCTAAAGTCGGTATCGGCCAGATAGGGAGGAGCGTATCACCTTTTCACCAGCGCTAGACCAAGGATATTGTTTTTGCATCTGAAGTAGATCGCTACGCCAACTATCAGCTCCTCACTTTACCGCACAGATCCCTGTGCTACTCATGTACTGGGGTGGCAAGGGCTGGTATCGAAACCGGATATATATATATATATATATATATATATATATATATATATATAAAGAAAAGGCTTCGATAGCGGTTATATGAAGTTATAGATTTATTTGCACCGATATCAATCGGCTCATCAGACTGTGTTTCATGAAAAGCGCCGCGGTTCACCATCCACAGCTAATAGTTGGTCACATGGAAGGAATTTAACCCCTCTGCAGAGGTGCAGTCGGTGTATTCTTCTGTTCCAGCCGATAGGGCGTCTGGATCTTTTGGAGATCTGAAAAAGCTTTGGGACATAAAAGTGCCGATGATATTAATTATAGTTAGAACAGTCCCAATGGCCTGGAAAAGAGACTGAAGATCAAAGGAAGTATCGTTATCACCTTGTCCAAGACATTATTGAAAATTGGCTTGGATAATTATTAGAGGCCGGGAGAGGTGCCTTGTTGTGTAATGGTTATCGTCGTAGAAAATGGACTCGACCACTCGAGTTCAAATCTTTCGCATAATGCTAATTGAGAAGGGTGTGAATCAAACTATTTTAGCTATGGGTAAATAGTAGGGCAGACAGGGCTCTATAACCTTGGTTATGCAAACTAGTCTAGATAAGGAAAACTCTGAATTCTAACGTGTTAAACTCCGCTTTAAAAATGACCTTGTGTCACAATCTACTGGTGTGAAGGGTTGATAAATATACACATATATATTAGTGGTCACGAGACTTGCTGACACTCAGGCTTCAGTGAAAAACTACCAGTTAAAACTGGCAGGAAAATTACACAAGAAGAAGAAGAAGAAGAAGAAGAAGAAGAAGAAGAAGAAGAAGAAGAAGAAGAGAAGAAATTAAAAGACTTCAGTGAAAAACTACTAGTTAAAACTGGTGTGACAATTACGCAAGAAGAAGAAGAAGAAGAAGAAGAAGAAGAAGAAGAAGATGATGAGGATGATGAAAAAAAGAAAGAAATTAAAACGAGTAATATGATGAGAATTTATTTTTATTTCCAGTGTAAATTTAGACATTTTTGAATGACATTAAACACAAGTAAAAAGATAAATCAAAGAAGAATTTTTAAAATCCAAAGAAAAAAAAACAAAATGGACGAAAATGTCACATAAAATGAAATAAAGTCACATTCCAGCAACCAATCAGTCGCTAATCGAAACATTTTTCCATAAAGTAATTTTCTATCAAGTCTGAAATGCCAACAGAAAAAGTAAAAGAAAAAACATTGAATCCACCATTTTATTTTTAGGTTTCGTTTTTTTGTTTTGTTTTGGGTTTTTTTGTAACGTCACTAGACTGAGATAAAAAAGATAAGTTTTATTTTTATTTTTATTTTCGTTAACGTAAGACATCCACCATAAATATCAATCAAATGAATTCTCTGTATCTTCGCCGAAAACCCCGCGAAATGCAGACATTAGCATAACACAATCTCCCCGCTCATTTGTAAAAATCTTTCCCGAAAGACATTTTCAAAAGTTGGCTTTGAAAATTCAATGAAATATCATCACAAGAACAATCACTCAAACAAGATGGCTGACACAATCTTTCTCTTTCATTCAGGTCAGTTTAATCTTCTTTTTTTTTCAAAGGGCAGGCTATTTTGGTATCTAATCGTTATTTATTTAAAATGAACGACACCTTTTGAATTATTCACGTTTATCACCTTCCTCCTCCTCCCCCATCATCCTCCCCCTCCTAATCCTCTGAGTACTACTACTTCTACCACTACTACCCCTCCCTTTAACATTTTTCAGGTCAGTTAACTTTGAACCATGTATCTTTGAGAAACTGTGTTACGCCTCAAAGATACACGGTTCAAAGTTAACTGACCTGAAAAAATGTAAAAGTGTCTAAATAAAATAACTGGTGCATTATATCTTTTATTCATTAATATAACAACATTGTAAATTTCATTAAATTCAGTTAATTCCATGAATTTTTGGTATTTTTTCTTTTGGCGGGGTAACATACAGTGGTGGAATTTATGTCCGGTAAGTTCGGTTTATCCAACGATATACTGAACACAAAATCCCGGCAACACATAAAATTTGAAGCGGGCTTATATATGATTCCATGCAATGATTGTGATAATAAAAATACACAGGTGAAACCTCCAGGAATCTTAAAAATGGATATATGAACACGGGCGTAACATTAGATTAGGAAACCCCAACAATTGTCTCTTCCAGCACATATGCGAGACTAACCATAACTTTAATTTCAACACTGCCTCGATATTAAACCACACCCCCAACAAAAGTTTAAGACAATTTCTTTTTTAAACAGGTGTCATAGCTACATTACCAACAGTAAATACGAAACCCGTATTTTTTCAGTATATCACCTTTTTGGTAATTATGAACTTTTGTTTAGTAAATTAGGGTGTCCCAGAAAAAACAGAACCCACACATTTTGTAATAAAACTGTTAATTTTAACTAGGAGGGTTTAGAGTTAGGTTTAGGGTTGGGGTTTAAGGTTGGGGTTGGAGTTTAGGGTTGGGATTGGGGTTTAGGGTTAGTTTAATGGGAAAATATATTAATATTTTAGACAAGGTGACCCAGAAAAAACAAAACCCTAACCTTAACTCTAACCCTAACCCTAACCCTGACCCTAACCCTAAACGCCCTAGTTAAAATTAACAGTTTTATTATAAAATTAATGAACACACACGTGTAGTCGACTGCAAGTAATCGGCATCTCGATTAATTCAGTGGATTTAACCCAGAAGATCTTATGGTGAAACTCGAGTAGGTTATCACTTGTACCTATATTGTAATAAATTTGCTCTACTAACGTATTGAGCACTTTGTATTTCTTATATCGCTGACTTACCCCCTGATTTCTGCACCACCTAACCATCGTGACCATATTCATCGGTAAGTCACTTTTCCATTATATATATATATATATATATATATATATATATATATATATATATATATACCAAGCGTGTTGGTAGATCCTTGCGGAGAGAAAAAACCCGGCAGAGAGTTTGATTGTAAAAATATACTACCAAACATCAACCAGGAAGAAAAAAATTTTTGAAAAATAGAAAAGACCAAGATATTCGTACCAACAAAAAATAATCTATTGGTATAGTATTTGGCCAAAAGAAAACACAATTTATATGTATATATATGTATATAAGATAGATATATATTCATATAACCGCTAGGAGAAGCTAATTTGTAAAAAGTGCTCGATACCTAAGTAGAGCCAAGTAAGATTTTAGCCCTGAAGAGCTTTATGCGAAACTAATAGTAGGTTCGTCTGACTCAGTAGATTATCTTTATATATATATATATATATATATATATATATATATATATATATATAAACCATCTCATATCTAAATCGATTTCTTCTCGATTACTTGTTTCGTGCTCCAGTCATTTTAATACCAGCCCAGGGCTCATCTTTCGTACAATTCTAAAAGGTAGTACTAATAGCCGTATGATCGGTTACTATTATTAATGTGAGGATCCTGAAGAGTTGTCAAGGTTATGGCGTCGGTAAATCAAATCTTTGATCCCGAATAACCTTTTCTAATTCTTTTATACATTTATATTAGTTCGTCATAACATTTGGGTAGATTCACTAGCAAATATATCACGTGCAAGTATTTAAGTTTTAATGTAATGAAATATCGTATTAAATTAGAAAGTCTAATAAGAAGGCAGATAAAAAGATATGTAACAGAGTGGGTATAATAGAAAAATAGAAATGAAACTTACTCTTCCATCACTCCCGTCTTTCATTGCTGAATTTTACTTATTAACTATTTAGTTAAATTAGGAAATAAAGAATAAAATGAGTTATTTTTTTTGTTAATGGATTTCATTTAAGATTCATTGAAGAGATTTTTGCTTATATTCATTAAAATATAACCAAACAATTAGAAATCAATAATACTAAGCACATATTTAATAAAATCACATTTTTAATATCAATATGCAAATTAGCCTTCCCATTCACACTGTAAACTGCTATTTTTTGTATATATAAATACAATTGCATGTTATTTGTATGTAGATATGGACAACACTAATAAAAAGGTGAAGCAATTTTATAATAATTGAGGTTTAAATATAAATAAAATCATGGAGAATGTGATGTAAATAACGAAGGGAATTGTGGCTTGAGTAGTAATGTAGTTTCGGTTACAGACAGAAAAACACACAATCTCCATTATAATAAGATATGACCCATCTGTATATTAATACTCGTGTTCCTTAATTATCATCCTGCAACACCCTCTGGTTAAAAATGATACCGTCCAAATCGTCCAATAGGAAATGCAAAAATATAAATCCTGATTCTTATCTCTAATGAGTGTCGACACCTCAGCTAAACAATGGACTATTCCGTTTTTATTATTAAGAAAGAAAGTGAAGAAAAATGACATGCTACACAGAAAAAAATATAATAAGAAAGAAAGTTGAATATGTAAAAAGTATAATAATCTTGATTTAACATTCTCTCACTTTTTTATTTTATTTCTTCTTTTCATATTTTCATTATATTCGATTTAAACAGATTAGATTTATCGCTTCCGCGCGCTCAACCGCTCTCTATATCTTTCCCCTACACTCTTCTCTTTTCTTTCTTTCGTATTATATATTCTGTGTAGCATGTCCTTTTTCTTACCTTTCTTTCCTTTATGATAATAAAGAAATTTAATCGATTTTAGGATATATATATATATATATATATGTGTGTGTGTGTGTGTGTGTGTGTGTGTGTAAAGATAAATCTAAACCTACCGAAAGTTTTGCTTAATGCTCTTCAGGGCTAAGATCCGAATTTTATTTGCTCTACTTAGGTATTGAGCACTTTGTACTTATTAGCTTTAGCTTCCTGGTTTTGTATATATGTATATATATATATATATATATATATATATATATATATATATATATATATATATATGTATAAAAATTGTTTTTTCTTTTGGCCAAATATTGTACCAATAGATTATTTTGGTTGGTGCGATTATCTTGGTCTTTTTTTTTTCCAAAAATTTTTTCTCCCCGGGTGATGTTTGATAGTTTTTTTACAATCAAACTATTTCTGGGTTTTTTCTCACCGCGAGGATTTACCAACTAGTTTGGCATATTATATATATATATATATATATATATATATATATATATATATATTGCCATAAAATATACGTGGTATTCAACCAACTTCTAAAAAAATCCAATATACTTGGTTCACCGTTTCCAAAGGTTCTTTAAACTTGCCAAAAATATCCAATATTTTTATTTAAAAAAATGGTAATTCTTTTCTTCACAATATCTCTAGTATCTTGAATTTATACCCCCCTCGCCCCCTTTCTCTCTCCCTCTCTCCCTACACACACACACATACCCACATACATATATATATCTCAATATATCTATATCTATATCTATGTTGTCTGTCTGTCTACTGTATCTCTCTATTCCTATCTCTTTATATTCTTTATATATGTATCTCTTTCTCTCTCTCTCTCTCTCTCTCTCTGTATATTATATATATATATATATATATATATATATGTGTGTGTGTGTGTGTAACATACACACTCTCTATCTCTATCTCTCTCCCTCCCCCTCTCTCCTCTCTCTCTCTCTCTCTCTCTCTCTCTCTCTCTCTCTCTCTCTCTCTCTCTCTCTCTCTCTCTCTCTGCATGTGTATGTAGCTCTAACTCTCTCTATATATATATATATATATATATCTCTCTCTCTCTCTCTCTCTCTCTCTCTCTCTCTCTCTCTCTCTCTCTCTCTCTCTCTCTCTCTCTCTCTCTCTCTGTGTGTGTGTGTTCGAGGGAGTTGCCCACTAATTAAAATCAGAACTGAATGAATAACCAGATAAATTTGCTCATGTTTCATAACTAGAGAAACACGAATGGACGAAGGGAATAAAAATGATTCTTTTTTTTAAATTAGACTTTCATCTCTTTTTCCTTTTGTTTTTGTTTGTTTGCTTGTTTCTTTTTGTTTGTTTATTTGTTGTTTTTTTAACTTTTTTTTTACTGGGTGCTGTTTTTTTCCCCCGCTCTTTTCCTCTTTATTATCCAGTTTATTTAAAGTCTTAATCCTTAATATTATTCCGATTAATAAGATGCAGATTAATTCGCTTCTATTATTTTCGTCTTATGAAATCTTTGATAAATGCTAAAAATAATATTGCAGAATTAATTTCCATTTCCATCTGAGTTTATTGAAAGAAATAAAAGGCAAAAACGAATCTCATTGAATAGCAATCCAATCTGCCTGGACAAATAGGGATATCATCAAAGACAATAATAATAATAATAATAATAATAATAATAATAATAATAATAATAATAATAATAATACGTCCATTACACTTCACCAAGTAACCTTTAAAAAAATAATTCGAATCCTTAAACCTATTATAATAGCCAATACGTGAACGGCCATACACAGTCCCCAAGTAATCTTCAAATGAATAAAACAACAATACTCTGGAGAGTCTCGTGGCGTAGTGGTTAACGATCGGACTGTGACATCGTGGTTAGCGAGTTCGAACTCCAGTTTGCTATTACATTCACTTTCAGACTAATACCCTTAGGAAAGATTTTTTTGTAAATTATTCGCATCATCTTAAATATCGTTAGATAGTCCTACTATTGTTATTCTACAAGGATGGTTTTGCGAATAAATAAACCAAGAAGATTGATATGCCAATAATAAAACCGAAACAATGATACCTATCATTACTACAATATATATATATAAATATATATATGTGTGTGTGTGTCTGTGTGTGTGTGTGTGTGTGTGTGAGAGAGTTGAAAAATGGAAATGAATCCGACAATATGTTGAAAGGATAATATGGAAAGAGGGAAATATAGGGGGGGAATAGATGTTCGTATCAACAAGCTCCCGCCAAGATACGCAAGAACAAGTCCACAGTCTTCCAGCAAGCCAAACTTTCCCCTGGTCAACACGCTCTTCGTTTTCGTTTAGCAGCTGCAAAAATCACATTAAAGAATTACTCGGTCGTTCGCGTCAGTCAACCTGCTACTGCAACTTCTTACTGCCCTGCGTTTGATTCACACGTTATTTATGTACGTATTTACCGAAACATCCTGGCACCTCGCGTCCGTCCAATGCCTAACTCGCGTCTACCCTCGCATGCGGGAGGACGCGGGCTCGATCCCGGCAAGCAAGGCAATGTCTTGCTCTTTTTCTTTTTCCGTCATAGATAAATAAATAAAGGAAAGAAAATGTTGAATGGATAGAAATGGTTTAATGAAATGCGGACACGTGTTTCGGTCGAGAGTTTGTCCATGTACACATTGTATTCTATTTATTGTTATTTTAAATATGAAATAAAATAATGATAATAGAAAAATATAAAATATTTAAGTTTACAAAGAAAACGACCTTCTTCAGGACAAAATGTTTGATATTTGAAGTTAAAACAGTTAAAATACAGAGAATTTAGAAGTGTTCGAAAAAATTTTGAGACGCTTACGGTTGGAGAATAAAGAATATTCAGTGATGAGTAACATTTGAAAAAAGGGAATTTTTAATTTTCGTTAATAATATTATTGACTTGTACAAGAAAGTTGGAGTAGAAAATTGATTTAAGTTGTTATTACAAAATTAAATGTGTTTATTAATTTAATGAATCTTTAATAATTGTTGTTAGGTTTGATAAGATGAGAATACGTGTATTCATCTTGGTAATTGTTAAGTATCTGACCGGCATCCTTAGTTCCAGATGTAGTGAATAAGTAAGCAAGCCAATAAGAATCCGGTGTTATAGTGTTCTTTGTAAGTCCGACGTCCAAGAGAATCCAAATGTCAATGACATAAGTTTAGAATCAGGCTTCTATTAATACAACAACAGCAGCAGCAGCACTGCCAGTGATTGGACAATAGGAATCATCGGTGGTCACGTGGTACTCAACGAGTCTATATTTAGGAGTAGGCATCTATCACACGCCTTATATCACAAAATATTCCAACAGTAATTTATTTACTTATTTATTTTTTTAGTATAATCTTAGTAAGCCAATAGCTTAGGCAGGTGTAGAAAATTTGAGTCGATGTTCTAACATTTCGGTTTATAAGGGAAATTGTCCTGAAGAAGGTTTCCCTTATAAACCGAAATGTTCGAACATCGACACTACGAACTAAATTTCCATCCATTGTAACATCCCGTGTTTGTTCTACATTTTCTCCACATATTCAGGTTATGCAAAAAATTTGATTTATTTCCTTCGTAAAATCTTTTTTTTCTTCTTCTTTGCGTTCTTCTTTTTTTTCTTCTTTTTTTTTTTTAAAAGAAATCCAATAGAAATCTGGAACTGTTCACAGGCTCTATGCGCATGCGCAAAGAACAATTCATCCTGAAACTTTCCCGCCAACTTACGAAAATGTTTACAACAAAAGAAGCGACAGAATGAACGAAATGAAGCAAAGAATATGAGAATTGCCACAGTAAATAACAGTTACTTCCCCTTAAATGCACATAAATATAAAACTTCTTCTTAAGATTGTTCATATTTAGAAAATCGTACATTCATGTTTCAAGAAGAAGAATTAAAGAAAAATAAATAGATAAACAAACAAACAAACAAACAAACAAACAAATAAACAAAAAGCGATATAAGACGAAACTAGCCGAAAAATTGCAAGCCATTATTTCCCGGGGCGTCAAAGATAAAAGTTTAAATTGTACGACGCATTTATTCTTTCTCTCTCTCTCTCTCTCTCTCTCTCTCTCTCTCTCTCTCTCTCTCTCTCTCTCTCATTCCAATTTAATTATCTCTCTCTTTCACTCCTCAAAATGATTTCTACCCAACCCCCTCACTCTTTCTCACTCTCTATCTCTCTCTCTCTCTCTCTCTCCAAAAGAGATTTCTCTCTCCCTCTCACTTCTTCTTCAAAAAAGATTTATACCCCCTTCTGTCTGTCTGTCTCTCTCTCTCTCTCTCTCTCTCTCTCTCTCTCTCTCTCTCTCTCTCTCTCTCTTCAAATGATTTCTCTCACTATCTCTATCACTCTTCTCGAAAGAGATTCTCTCTCTTTCTCTCTCTTCAAAAGAAATGTCTCTCTTTCTATCTATCTCTCCCTTCAAAAGATTCCCCCTTCTCTCTCTTTCTCTCTCTCCTCTCTCTCTCTATATATATATATTATATATATATATATATATATATATATATATTCAACTTCTATTAAAGCATCTACTATTTATCTTTTCGTATATACAATATTAAGAGGTACTGTTCAAAAATAGAGGAACTCGAGTCGCAAAATGAGTTCCACATGGAAAGCAAATGCTGGATAAAGCAAATGAAAGTATCTCCTT
>CM042162.1:83851563-83854063 GCA_023376005.1 Doryteuthis pealeii
TATATAATAGGCTTGGCGAACGAAAGTTCATTCGGGTCTCAAACCCGGCCAGGGGTAGCTGTTAACGTATAGCCACACTGATGAAAGGTGAAACCTCGAAACACGTGTCTGTAGATTACTTATTTATATATATATATATTTATTATATATTACTCCCACTTTGGTTGAGTTCTCTGAATAGGGATTTAATTGCAAATTCACCGTTCTGGCGTCTAACTAACCCTTACTTTGTTTACAAATGTTTGAGGACTCTAGTGAATTCATTTCCGCTCAGAAATGTAGCGATTAAATATTCTCCTATATTTGACAGCTGCTTCTGGCCGTACGGGTATAAAGGCTTGTCGAACGAAAGTTCATTCAGGTCTCAAACCCGGCCAGGGGTAGCTGTTAAGGTATAGCCACACTGATGAAAGGTGAAACCTCGAAACACGTGTCTGTGGTTTACTTATTTATTATATTATTATATATATATATATATATATATATATATATATATAAACAAGTTTGTGGTACAGCTAAATTTATAATTAATTTTGAAAAGTATCATACTTTATTTATGATCAGCAATTTAAACGAATTGAAAAAAGAAAAGAAAGCGAAAGACGATAGACACTTAAGGGCCCTTTCGACCGGTGCTTTTTTAAAAGTAACAACCGGTGGGTCGTTTAAAAGTCAAATTGTATATATTGAGTAAAAGAGGGGGACAAGATTATGTAAATGTTGGAGCAACAAGAACATACATATATATATGTGTGTTTATATGCCTGTCTGTCTGTCTGTGTGTGGGGGGGATATCATGTCCCTGCTGATACAATTCGCTTCTCTCTATATATATCCCAAGCCAGAGTTAAATTGGAGCGATGCTGTTGCTGAGAATAAATTATATTTGCTACAACTTGACGTCCGAGACATTTTTTCCCAATGGGTGTTTTATAGACGAGTTTGGTTATTTTATCTTAATCTATATCCAGTTACAATGATCTAAAAATCTGCAACTGCAAACCAACCAGACGCTGGTCAAAACCATAACGCTACAACGCTATTAAAGATCTTAATCGAGTTTATAATTGGTTATAATTGGTTATAATTAGTTTTTGACGGAATACTAAATACTAGCCGAGGAAACAGTATACGTTGACTAAGAGATCAATACTTGGGTCGCAGTTTGCAATTCTCAATTCAAATTATCACTTAAGAGATTTATCGAATTAAACACTTTTGTTTTTTGTCCATATTGTTAGCCCTACCAAAGTGATAACATGTAATTAATCTACATCTTCATGTTGTATAGCCGCTTCTTCAATTGTGGTAATACTACTACTACTACTACTACTACTAATAATAATAATAATAATAATAATAATAATAATAATGCTGCTGCTGCTGCTAAACTGTTAAGCTCGTTCTGCCGTCTATCTCTGTATTGTTGTACTTATATTGGGCGATCGGATCTAGGGTGTTGGGCTTGCTTCTTTGTTCTTTTGGTTCATTGGTTAGTTAGTTGGTTGGTTGATTGGTTTTTACGGCATGTCAACCTGTGTTGGGTTATTTTATGTCAAAGACGTTTTGTTTTATTCATGCTTGATAGTTACTCAATTTTTACTTACTTATCTATGTCTATTCATATCTATTTATATAGATAGATAGATATGAAATATATGTATACTACTATCTATCATTCTTAGTCTATCTATCTATCTATCTATCTATCTATATATATATATATATAATATATCCTTGCCGATACCGCCGACACAGGCTGAGACACTACTACTCAGCCTGGAGAAGGCAGCAAAGAACGTCGCCTCTATGTGAACTCTGCAATAAAACTGGTTCATGACCTTCAAAAAGCAAGGGACATCTCCACACTTGACGGCAAGGCCTCTTAAGTCAGTAGAAAAATTCACATACCTAGGGAGTAATATCTCATCCACAGAAAGCGATGTTAACACTCAAATAGAAAAGCATGGTTGGCCACCAACAAAACTATCAGTCATATGGAAATCCGATCTCCCCAACAAGCTAAAGAGGCGATTCTTCCAGGCTGTGGTTGTGTCGGTACTTCTGTATGGCTATTACCACTTGGACCCTAATAGGCTACAGTCCCAAGCCGATTATCGTTCAATTGTGTCGGATGTAAAAAGTGGCCGAATAAATTGTCCTTTATTATTAAAATGATATCACCCCAAAATTCCAATTTTTTTTTCGCGCATGTTATTGTCGCAAGAATTAATAAAATAAGTTTTAAGTGATTAAAATACGTATAGAACGAAAATAGCTCCGAATTCAATTAGCCAATGAGATTACAGATTTTATCTGGAATGTAAACATCAGCTGTGTTCTGTGTTTATGAAATAAAAAAATGACCCTTAAAAACACCCCCCCAAAAAATCCTAATAATATGCTTTAGTAACTCAAGCAAACAATAATAATGCTTTAGTAACTAAAGTAAACAATTTTTTTTCTTCAGAAAAATTCAAAATATAATTTTCAATTAAAG
>CM042162.1:83859063-83869063 GCA_023376005.1 Doryteuthis pealeii
TCCATTGATCAATAGGGTGTATCACCTATAACACTATCTATCTATCTATCTATCTATCTCGGTCTATTCACATCTATCTAATTACACTGGTTTACAAAAAAATATTTTTTGTCTGAGGCAAGAATGTGAATAGGTGTTTTTTTTTTACTAATTTGGGTGTGCTGAATTCAAATTTATAAACAGTTTTGCTCTATCACCTCTAGTTTTCTGTCTTTTAAATAGTCTCATTTTAGTATATACAGAGTATATACGTGCTTATTTCAACAGTTGCAGCAGCTTATTACAGATAAAACAGGATAGATAAAGAACATTGACGGAATAAATATACTTGGATGACACAATGTACACAATTCATAGTACCGCAGACAGTTAGAAGTGTGTTTTCCTAGATGGTCTGCTTACTGCCAGTGCACTACTGGCTGTTGATTGAGACGTGTTGGCTACGCTTAACTGCCAAAATCCGTCTTGATATATAGCTATATATATATAATGTAATGCTATCACTTACATGTATTGCATAATGATTAAAAAAGAAGACATAAGTCACACAATATTAGAAATTAACCCTGAATGCATATACGCCTTTATGTACAGTATGTGAACAAAATGTACAATATGCATATCTAAAAAAAACTAGAGGTGATGAGTAAAAACGGATTTCAAATCTGAATTCAGCTGCAACCCCCAAATTAGGTTAAAACAGCTATTTTTGTGCTTGCCTCAATTTCTTTGTAAACCGGTGTTATCTTAGGCTGTCAAAATATAATTATCTATATATCTTAGTCTATTCATATCTATCTATCTAACTATCTATCTACCTATGTCTATTCCTATCTATTTCAATCAAGTCGATTCTCATCCATCTCAGTCAATTCTTATCTATCTATCAATCTATCAATATATCTATCTATCAATCTATCTATCAATCAATCTATCTATCTATCTATCTCAGTCTCTTCACATTTATTATTCATCTAATACTTATTTTCTTTTCACTTATGCTTTTAAAATATTTTAATATCTGACGCATCCCTTAATTCCATGTTGCATTTTTTCCAATTTTTGTGTTTGTTGAAAGTTTATTGTGCCCCACAAATTGATCCAGCTGTTTTGGCATGGTACAACCCCATTATTTAATCTACCTACCATAAGTTTATTTCGACTAAAAAAACTACCGAATACGAATATACAATTTATAAAGCTTTAAAAAACATGGTGCATACTTTAAACATGTCTTGCAAACGTTATAATTAATAATTGGGTGAACTGTTCCTGTTTCAGTCTATTCATATCTATCTATCTATCTATCTATCTATTTACCTCGGTCTATCTATATCTATCTACCCCGGTCTATTCACATCTAACTAATTATCTTAGGCTGTCTGAATCTAATTATCTCTCTCTATATATTTACCAACCCCTCCGCATGAGCAGGATGCGACACACGGTCAATTTCTTAAGCGGAGTTCAACAGGTTTGAATTCAGAATTTTCCTTTTACTAGACCGGTTATCTAACCAAGGTTAAAGAGCCCAGTCTGCCCTACTATTTACCCATAGCTGTAGGATTCATACTTTCCCAAGGGTATTAGCTAAATATCTAATTATCTATATATCTTAGTCTATTCATATCTATCTATCTATCTATGTCTATTCCTATATATCTCAATCAAGTCGATTCGCAGGTATCTCAGTCAATTTCAATCTATCTATCTATCTATCTATCTATCTATCTATCATCTATCTCAGTCTCTTCACATTCATTATTTATCTAATACTAATTTTCTTTTCACTTGCCCTTTAAAAATATTTTAATATCTGACGCACCCTTTATTTTCATGTTGCACTTTTTAAGATCTCCCCAAAGTCTCTGTCCATTTTTTTCTGTTTGTTAAAAGTTTATTGTGCTCCACAAATTGATCCAGGGTTCTGGCATTGTACAAATCCATAATTTATCAACCTACCGTAAGTTTATTTTGACTAAAAAAAAAACTACTGAATACTAATATAAAGAATTTATAAAGATTATTAAAAAAAACATAGTGCCTACTTTAAACATGTCTTCCAAACGCTATTATTAATAATTGGGTGAACTGTCTCTCCTCTCTCTCCTCTCTCTTCTCTATATAATATATATATATATATATATATATATATATATATTATATATATATTATAATATTATATAAGAAGAGAGAGAGGAGAGAGAGAGAGAGAAAGAGATCCTAGTTTGTTCATTATCTATCTGTCTATCTCGGTCTATTCTCATCTATATATCTTAGGCTATCCAAATTTTCTCTATACCTTAGTCTATTCATATCTATCAACCTATCTCGATCTAATCATATCTAACAATCTATCTATCTATCTATCTATTCTCTCTCTCTCTCTCTCTCTAATATATATATATATATATATATATAGATAGATAGATAGATAGATAGATAGATAGAAACATAGATCCTAGTTTGTTCACTATCTATCTATCTCGGTCTATTCTTATCTATCTATCTTAGGCTATCCATATCTATCCTATACCTTAGTCTATCATATCTATCAATCTATCTCGTCTAATCATATCTAAAAATCTTAGGCTATCTATACCTAATAATCTATCCACCTTAGTTTATTCATATCTATCTATCTATTTATCTATCTATCTATCTATGTTAGTTTATTCATATCAATCCATCTATCTATCTACCTACCTATGGCTATTCCTATGTATTTCAAGTCGATTTTCATCTATATCAGTCAATTCCAATCTATCTATCTATCTATCTATCTATCTAGCTATCTATCTATTTATCTATCTATATACCTCAGCCTGTTCGTATCTATACTATCTATCTATCCATCTATCTATATCTATCTATCTCTGTTCATATCTATCTATCTGTCTATCTATCTATCTATCTATCTACCTCAGTCTGTTCGTATTTATCTATCCATCTATCTATCTATATCTATTTATCTCTGTTCATGTCTATCTATGTATCTATCTATCTGTCTACCTACCTATCTATCTACCTCAGTCTGTTCGTATCTATCTATCTATCCATCTATCTATCTATATCTATCTATCTCTCTTCATATCTATCTATCTATCTATCTATCTACCTCAGTCTGTTCGTATCTATCTATCTATCTATCTATCTATCTATATATATATATTATATATATATATATATATAATATATATATTATATATATATATATATATATATATATATATATCCATCTATCTATCTATATCTATCTCTATTCATATCTATCTATCCATCTATCTATCTTCCTCAGTCTGTTTGCATCTATCTATCTATCCATCTATCTATATCTATCTCTGTTCATATCTATCTATCTATCTATCTCTTCACATTTATTCTCCATACTTACTTTCTTTTCACTTACGTTTTAAAAATACGTTAATAACGTTATAATGGTCGCTATTATTAATAATTGGGTGAACTGTCCCCATTTTACCTTGAAGCCACAACTCTCACAATAAATGCTCTTTTCTTTTTCTGGAGATCACAAAGTTGTTATTAGTTATTCAAGAAGAAATTGTCGAAAGAGAAACATATAAGAGACATTAGAATCAATTCGATGAATATACGACAGAAAAGGAAGAACAAAATCAATATTTATAAAGTGAATATTCACAGATGTTTATAGAACTGTCTTCATGTACGCACATACTTACACACACATGAACGCATGCACACATACATACACACAATCCCCCAAACACATACATACGAGAGTCGTCTGAAAAGTTCGTAGGCTGGATTTTTACCATTCACAGGTCCTGCTAGTGTAATTATTATTACTGGATAGGAATACTTTACGTCACCCGTTGTCGTGTGGGTTGGTACCGGACCACATAATACTGTATGGATTATCTCTTCCAATTTATCTACAGGATAATCCAGTACTATGCGTCCGATTAATCTGTCATCGTTGATTGGCGCTAAGTCTTCGTCTCAGCAGTCCACCATGTTGGATTGTCATTCTTCGCCTCCGCAGTACGCCATCTTTGACTTCCGCCAAAAACACTGTGCTTTCTCAAGGCAGAATCGTATTACGAAAACGCCTTTATTAGGATAAAGTTAAACTACGATTTTCGACACAAGCAGACATCACGACTAAAGATTACTACTACACTATTTCTAATTCTATTTCTTATTTGTCCCTATTTGGCTTTATGTATACTAGCAAAATAAAAAGACACCCTCCGGGCGATGTAAAAATAATTTTTTTAAAGATATTGCCTGAGGGGATGGGAGCTGAAAATTCAATATCATAGAGTGTGTACCATAAGTATGTAAAATCGTCAAATTTATTAAAGGAGTAAAAAAAAAGAAAGAAAGAAAGACAAATTGAAATGGAAACAGTTCCGATAACTTTAAATAGTATATTAGAATAGAACAATCTATATATAAATATATAACGCCTGGCATCTATTTATTGAAACAATGAGGATTGTCTAACGTTGCATGCTCACATATTGAGTATATTTATTCTATGTTATGACGTTGGATTATGTGTTGGATAATGTGACGTAAGCAGTGACACAGTTTTTGTTACAGACAAAAACCGGAAACGAATCTCCATTATTAATAGATTTACCAACCCCTCCGAACGAGCAGGATACAACACAAGGTCAATTTATTAAGCGGAGTTTAACAGGTTTGATTTCAGAGTTTTCCTTCTCCTAGACTGGTTACCTAGCCATGGTTAAAGAGTCCAGTCTGACCCACTATTTACCCATAGCTGGAGGGAGAATTGGATTCATACCTTTCCCAATATTTTTGAGGGTTTGACATGCTATTAAAATCTGGGTAGAAAAGTATGTTAGTAGTAGCAAGTCCATCTGTTCCGTGAAAAACCTCTTTGAGGTGGGTTATTTTTTAATGCTATTATATATGTGAGGGAGGGTTAGAGAGAGAGAAAGACACAGACAGACAGACAGACAGACAGAGAGAAGAGATAGATAGATAGATATATAGATACATAGATTACGCTATGAAGCAAAACAAATGTTCTCATGTTCTGTTGTGCATGTTAGTACTCTACATATCAAGTACACCCACGCCAATATGAGTGGTAAATTCTACCCTTTCTCACGCTATGATACAACACAGCTCCTAATGTACTATAATGAGAGCTAATTTTCTCTAATACCACTCACAATAGATCTTTGAAACAAGCCAATATAGATTTCACTAAAATTCTTATTAAGAATTCTTTTTAAATTAGATTAGATTGTTTTGTTTTTTCGCTTTTGATCTTAAAGAGAAAGCGAGTGAAATAATTAAAATATAGGGTGGTCCGAAAGTCTCGTCACTCCTACATAAAAACAGCCGGTGAAATGGCCTATTTGTGGTATTGGACGGGTTCTATCCCTTTTACACTAACGCTATATAAAGATATCGTTTTTGAGTTTGAGATGGAGCGCCACACCTACTACCAGCGAGAGCCGGTATCGAATGCAAAAAAAATTTCTGGTTCCTACGCAGACGCTATAACGACTAAGCTAAACTGACCAATCTTCATTATTTTTTGTTTCAATAATATCTATTAATAATGGAGATTCGCTTCCGGTTTTTGTCTGTAACGAAAATTACGTCACTGCTTACGTCACATTACCCAAAATCGCCATAACATAGAATAAATACACTCAAAATTTGAACATGCAACATTAGACAGTCCTCATTGTTTTTAAAACAAGTTTTAATAAATATATGACTGGTATTATATATCTATATATAGTTTGTTTTATTTTAATACATATTTAAAGTTTACATTTCAAATTGTTTTATTTTTTAATCCTTTAATGAATTTGATGATTTTACTTACTTAGGGTACAAGCTCGCTGACATTGAATTTTTTACTCCCACCCTCAAGCAATATGTTTAAAAAAACTATTTTTACGTCGCCCGGAGGGTGTTTTTTATTTTGTACTAGTAATATATAATATTGATTATAAATTGCATATTTACCAACAATTCCGCACGAGTATAATGTGATACGAGTCAGAGACGAAACGGTTAATCATATAATAAGTGAATGTAGGAAACTAGCACAAAGAGAGTACAGAACTAGGTATCACTGTGTGGGAAAGGTGATCCACTGCGAACTGTGCAAGAAATTCAATTTTCTCTATGCAACTAAATAGTATATGCAAAACCGGAATCTGTCCAAGAGAATGACATGCACAAGATTCTCTGGGACTCTGATATATAGACGGATCAAGTCCCGGCCAGGAGACTAGACCGAGTGTTAATTAACAAGAACAATAAAACTTGCCATATCGCGGATTTTGCCGTCCTGTCGGACCACCGAATGAAAGTAAAAGAAAGCAAAAATAGGGACAAATACTTTGACTTTGAAAGAGAACTGAGAATGCTGTAAAACATGCATGTAAAGGTCGTACTAATTGTAATTGGTGCTCGTGAAACGGTCCCCAACGGTCTGAAAAAGAGTCTGGGTGAATTGGAAATCAGAGGAAGAATCGAGACCATTCAAACTACGGTATTGTTAAAATTGGCAAGAATACTTAGAAGAGTCCTGGAGACCTAAGGAGAGTTGCTGGCACTCAACCTCCAGTGAACCACCGGCTAAGATGGGCGTAAAAGAAACTCTAATGGAGAATAATAATACACAAGGCACTACACCCGAGAGTCGACAGAGGTAGACTATATGTGCCATGAAAAGAAGGGGGTAGGGGATCGCCAACATAGAAGATTGTGTAGTGCGACAATTCGAGCAATTAAACAATACACTTAAAAGAAGGAGAAACCTCGAGAGAGAAACTGAATCTCTCATAATCGCTGCACAAGACAATGCCATAAGAACAAACTATATCAAACCAAACAATGACACAACATAATAGCAAGTGTAGAATGTGTGGAGGCAAAGACGAAACGGTTAATCATATTATAGATGAATACAGCAAACGAGCACAAAGAGAGTACAAGACCAGGCATGACTGTGTGTGATAGGTGATCCACTGGGAATTGTGCAAGAAATTCAATTTTCACCATGCTACTAAATGGTATATGCACAAACCAGAATCTGTCCTAGAGAATGAGACGCATAAAATCCATAGGGACCTTGAGATAAAGACGGATCGCCTAATCCCAGCCAATAGACCAGATCTAGTATTAATTAACAAGAAGAAGAAAATTATCCGCCCCGGTGGAATTTGCCGTCCCGGTTAATCACAGAGTGAAGATGAAAGAAAACGAAAAGAGAGACAAATACTTAGACCTTGTCAGAGAGATAAAAAAAAAACGTGGAATATGAGGGTGAAAGTCGTACGAATCGTAATTGAGGCCCTGGAAACGGTCCTAAAGGGTTTGGAAAAGAGTATGGAGGAATTGGAAATCCAAAGAAAAATAGAGACCATCCAATCAACAGCATTGTTAAAATCAGATTGAGTCCCGGAGACCAGAGGAGACTTGCTGTCACTCAACCTCCTGTAAACCACTAGCTTGAGTGGGTGTGAAAAACTCTCATTGATTATAATAATAATAATAATAATAATAATAATCTGTGGAATATGAGGGTGAAAGTGATACCAATTGTAGTTAGTGCACTTGGACCGTCCCAATAAACTTGGAAAAAAGATTGGAGGATCTGGAAATCAGAGGACGTTAGACCATCCAGACTACTGCATTGCCTCAATCGGCTAGAATAATCAGAGGAGTCCTGGAGACTTGAGGAGCCTTGTTGTCATTCAGCCCAGTGAAATACCATCAGCTAACGCTGATGTGAAAAACTCAAAAGGAGTGAAAATAATGTTCTATTTCATTTTCTAGTGATTCTAGTTGATTAATTAGGAGTTATATTTTGGTAGAGGGTGACAAGACTTTCCGACCAATTTGTCCATTCTTCCCTTCTCTGGTGAGAAACAGGATTAGGGACGAGGGGAAAAAAGTACCAAGATTTAGCAAAACATTAGTCACGCAAATTGTTCTGTCTCGTGCAATTGAAAATTAGTTTACGGTCCGTGTGTGTTGAGATCCCTGTCATAGATAATATTCAGGCTGTATCACACGAACACGAATACCTGATTAAGGGAAAGGTAACTGCTTAATAACTGAATAAATAAGAGAATATGAAATTATTTAATCGCTTGATTGACTAGAGCGGTAGAATACGCCGACTGCACCTCTGCAGGTATACATGGGGTATATGTGAAAGGTATGTATGGAAGCGCGTGGTTTAAAGGGTAAAGTCATGGGAAATGGACACGTTGCCCCGAGTTCAAATCCTGGACGTGGTAATTGCATTTCACTTAGCGTTAATACCCTTGGGAAATGTATGAATACTATGGGTAAATAGCAGGACAGACTGGGCTCTTTAACATTGGTTAGGCAACTGGTCTAGGAGGAGAAAAACTCTGAATTCAAACCTGTTGAACTCAACAGTGTGGTTTGGGGAATGCTTCTTATTCCCCTCGGTAAGTGTTGGTTGATTCGTACACAGAGTTTTCCTTCTCCTAGACTGGTTACCTAGCCAAGATTAAATAGCCCAGTCTGCCCAGCTATTTTACCCATAGCCAGAGGGAGAATTGGATTCATACCTTTCCCAAGGGTATTAGCGCTATGTGAAATCCATGCGTCAATCCCAGCCCGGAAAAAAGTTAAGGAACCAGTCTTGGAGAAGAAAAACTGAATTTCGTCCTGCTAAACTCCGTTTAAGAAAATTACTTTGTGGCTCATCCAGTCCATGATGAAGGGATTGCTAAATCATCTCTCTCTCTATATATATATATATATATATATATATAGAGAGAGAGAGAGAGAGAGAGAGAGAGAGATAAACCAAGCAGAGTTTGACAGAATTGAATTCAGTTTACCTTTTCCTAGACTGGTTACATAGCCATGATTAAAAACCTCAATCTGCCCTACTATTTACCCATAGCTGGATGGATAGTAGTTAGATGGTATTAGCATTATGTGAAATGCAAACAGCCTCCTACTGGATATGAACACGGTCTGGAGGGCAGGTGCTGATGACCGAGGGCTTAGGGAATATGACTGGTGAAAAATCAGTCTGATTTCACTCCGTACTGGAGGTACTCTGCTAAATCTAACCACACTGAAGAGACGTGAACGTGGAAATACAGTGTTTGTGAATGACTATATATATATATATATATATATATATATATATATATATATAGTCATCCATAGACACATGTTCCGACTTATCAAGTCTCTTCAGTGTGGCTAGACATTTGTAAGCTAACTACAGCCGGGGTTAGAAATCCGATCGGTTCAGTGTCAGCCAGACACCTTAACCGCCAGGCTGTCATCACCTACGAAGGGGATTTTAACTGTTCTAATACACACATTGCTTTGTAAAGGCCACCATAGGGTGCTCCATCCCTTATATAGGAGAGCGTTCGTTGCGTATATATATATATATATATATATATATATATATATATATATATATATATATATATATATATATATTATATATATAGTTTGTGTGCGCCATATCTATAATAACCTGTTGTTGATTATATCGTTTTTTAATGAATGCTGTTACTAAAAGTGAATGTATTCATTAGTCGAAATCTTATCACAAATATTTAACGATGAACCATGAAGCGAAATATCAGCCAATATTTAATCTGTCACTGAGAAAATTTGTTTTCATAGTTTTTCGCGGTTGTTTAAACTCAAATCACGTTCCATGGTTGTTAATGCCTTAACACAGGCATTGTTATTTTTTCGGCACTCCTTCTTTAGAAAATATATAAAAGCAGAAAGAAAGAAAGAAAGAAAAAAAGAAAGAAAGAATTAATTAATGAAAGAAAGAAAGAGCGTAGAAAGAAAGAAGAAAGAAAAGAACATAGAAAAAAAGAAAGTGAGTACAAAGAAATAATATAAAGAAAGAAAAAAGAAAAGAAAAGAGCATAAAAAGTGAGTACAAAGAAAGAAAGAAAGAAAGGAAGGAAGAGCATAGGAAAAAGAAAGAGAGTAC
>CM042162.1:83874063-83939063 GCA_023376005.1 Doryteuthis pealeii
GAGTGCAAAGATTAATAGACACAAAAATACAGGCTGGCTACCGAGTGAATACCGGGTGGATTCCGGGTGGATATCGGTTTGAGGGCGGGGGGATGAAGAATTGGAAGGAAGGGTGGAAGGAAGAAAGGAAGGAAATAATGAAGATAGAAAAAAATTCAAATATGGAAATTTTGGATACGTTCACAATACTCTTCAATAAACACGGAGAAAGAAGGAGAAAAGAAGAAAAGAAAAAGAAAAGAAAGAAAGAAAGATTTTTTTAATTCATTAGTAAATAAAGAAAGAAAGAAAGAAAGAAAGAAAGAAAGAAAGAAGAATAGAAAGAAAAAGAAAAAAGAAAGAGGTAAAAAAATGAGAGAGAAGAAAAGAAGAAAGAAACATGAGAACAAAAAAAAAGAAAGAGAGAAAAAAAGAAAGTAGATAAAAAAGAAAGAAAAAAGACAGAGAGGTGAGAGCCGTGAACAAAATCGGAAAATAATTAAAACAAAAGAACAACAGAGGAGAAGGAAATAAATATTGAACGTGGGATAGTAAGGTAATATATTTGTGATCTATCATTGATTGATTAATTGATTGATTGATTGGTTGGTTGGTTGGTTGGTTGGTATTTCGTACAATCTAAATTATGTCGTATGTCTATATTATTTCGAATTTTTTTCTTACTACCTGAAGATTGTTCTGTCTAAACGAGTATGAAATCAAATGGTAGTAGATAAGCTTCCAATTAAATATATAGCAAAACTAATTTATTATTATTATTATTTCAATTATTATTATTTCTATTATTATTATTATTTCACTCCATTCAAGTTTTTCATACCTGATTTAGTCGGTGGTTCACTGGAGGCTAAGTGACAGCAAATCTCCTCAGATATTTAGGACTCTGCTCAGTATTCTAACCGAGCGTAACAATGCTGTAGTTTAGATGGTCTCTATTCTGACTTCCAATTCACCCACCCAGATTATTTTCCAAATCCTTTGGAACCGTTCCCAGGGCTCCAAATACAATTGGCACTACCTTCACCATCATTTTCCACAGTCATATATTGAGCACTCTTCTGATACTAATGTGCATATTGGCTTACTACGGTCTTATCAGATGAGATAGTATTAACCATACACTGTGGTAATATATATATATATATATATATATATATATATATATGTGTGTGTGTGTGTGTGTGTGTGTGTGTGTGTGTGTGTGTATATGAGGGTGGCATTTTCTTTTCTTTATTTTTTCAGTTTTTTTTTTTTTAGTTTTCACCTCTCTGGTATTTGTTAATTTCCACAGAGGCATCTCCTGACATTTGCCGAGATGGAGATCGCGTCCTATGGGAACTGGAGATTTTTTAAAATTTTTATTCATTCGTTTATTTATTGACATTTTTATTTATTTAAAAATAAAGAAATTTCTTTAAATAAATTTTTAACCACAAAACTAAAAAAAATTAATCAAGATTTAAAAATATTTCAACGTCTCCTTTATGACAGGTGCCGCATTTTCGATTTTGCAAAAAAAGATTTTCTGAAAAAGAAATTTTTTTTTTTTGTTGTTTTTTTTGGTTTTTTTTACTAATAAGATCAATTTAAAGGTCAGGGTGACCTCCTATTTAAAAAAGAAGAGTACCTCAATCAATATGTCAGTGGGTTTGTAAACTCGATCAAATTTAATGGAGAAATATTTATAATTATTAATAACAATTTTGATATATATATACATATGTAATAATAATTATATTATGGTCCGATATATATATATATATATATATATATATATATATATTATATATGTATAGGGAGAGAGAGGGGGGAGAGAGAGGGGGAGAGAGAGTGGGGGCCTCACTAACAATATATATATTTATATATATTATATATTATATATATATATATATATATATATATATATATTGTTAGTGGGTCCTTCTACCCAATAAAATCATTTCAAATCAACGAATTTTGTAATGTCTTTTTCTATTGAAATCTAAATGAGAAGCTGCAAATTACCTAGCACTGGTGACTGTATTTCTACAATACCCTAACTTAAATATATATGCATTGTCATTGATATTGACCACTCTTTATCTATAAATATACCAATGTATATTATCAAAGCATTCTTTCATTTATACATGCAGAATTAAACAAACATAATATATATATATATATATATATTATATATATATATATATATATATATATTATTATAATGGAGATTGTGGGTTTTTTCTGTCTGTAACCGAAACTAAATTACTACTCAAATCACAATTCCCTTAGTTATTTACATCACATTGTCCATGATTTTATTTTTATTTAAACCTCAATTATTAATAAAAATTGTTTTACATCATTAAGACTGTTGACCATATCTACATACTAATAGCATGCAATTGTATTTATATTTACAACAAAATAGCGGATTACAGTGTGAATGGGAAGGCTAATTTGCATATTGATCTTAAATATTTGATTTTAATAAATATATGCTTAGTATTATTGATTTCTAATTGTTTGTTATTATCTTATTGAATATGAGCAAAAATATCGGGGATAAATCTTAAAAGAAATCCATTAACAAGAATAAATAACTGTAATTTTATTCTTTACTTCCTATTTAAACTAAATACTTAGAATATGAAAATTTACCAATGAAAAACGGGAGTAATGGAAAATGATGGAAGATTAGTTTCAAAGTTGTTCTATTTTGCAATCATACCCCCTCTGTTCGAAATCTTTTTATCTGCATTCTTATTCAGTTTCATTAGTCTTTCTAATTTAATATGATATTTTATTCTATTAAAACTTAAATACTTGCACCCGAAGGGTGCATATATTTGCTAGTATATATATATATATATATATATAAACATACATATATATATATATATATATATATATATATATATATATATATATATATATATATATATTGTTAGTGGGTCCTTCTACCCAATAAAATCATTTCAAATCAACGAATTTTGTAATGTCTTTTTCTATTGAAATCTAAATGAGAAACTGCAAATTACCTAGCACTGGTGACTGTATTTCTACAATACCCTAACTTAAATATATATGCTTTATCATTGATATTGACCACTCTTTATCTATAGATATACCAATGTATATTATCAAAGCATTTTTTCATTTATACATGTAGAATTAAACAAAAGACACATCTCCTGGTTAACAACTTTATTTTTGATCTTTTCGAATTTTCTGGCCAACTTTTTATATTTGGGTGGAATCCGTGATTAGTCCACCAAAGTTCAGGTCCCCCGAGTAATTTCCAATGCAGTACACACATTTTAAAATGCCTATAACACCTTTCTCATCAATTCTTCTCCTTCCAGCCTCCACATTAATTTAACAAAAACTGGAACACATCATCCCTGATGATGGCACTTCGAAGTGCCAAAAGTACTCGGGACCTGAACTTTGGTGGACTTATCCACGAATTCCACCCAAATATTAAAAAGTTGGCCAGAAAACTCGAAAAGATCAAAAACAAAATTGTTAAACAGGAGATGTGTCTTTTGTTTAATTCTACATGTATATATATATATATATATATATATATAATATAGAGAGAGAGAGAGAGAGAGAGAGAGAGAGAGAGTGGGGAGAGAGAGATACTAGACAAAACGTGACCGTTGGGTCAACCATTGAGCTCTGGGTAAAAACTTCAGCTTAGGGAAAAGTGAGTTTGCTAAGCGAATTTTTTTTAAATATATACGATTATATTTGTGATTGTTTCGCTGAAATGTGGTAGTTTCAGGAAACAGGTGTTACATTACAAATGAAATTAATAGAATACACAATAGATGTAGTGAAGAGACAGACAAAATCACACACACAGCACAATTTATGAACACCCTAAAAAACAATGGCTACCCAACTTCATTCATACGCCATTTAAATAATAAAAAACGCGGACACTACACACACACTCTAACACCTGTTTCCTGAAACTACCACATTTCAGCGAAACAATCACAAATGAAATACGCAAGGCTAATCGTAAAGAGGGACTAGATATCCAACTAGCACACTCTGGACCCTCACTACGCCAGCATCTAACAAAAAAACATAAGAATGATATTACAACATGCACACTAGCCAACTGCCCAATAAAAGACCCTAACATATGTCACAAAACCTATACAGTTTACCGTTTAACTTGCTCCAAATGCCTTAATTTCTATATAGGAAGTACAATTAGACCCCTCCACATTAGAATCAAAGAACATATCCACACACGTGCATCCTCATTCCACAAACATTTAATCAAATGCAAAAATAAAGACAATAGTTTGTTCCGTTAAGATAGAGACAGTAATACGAAACATTGATAATCTCAGAATTAGAGAAAGTTTATTAATAGCCAAATTAGGTCCTAGTATAAACAATAGATTAGAGCTAAACACTGAATACATAATTAATTAAAATACACGTTCCTCACAGTATATAGTACATAGTATGTACATTTCATTATACATATATCAAATGAATAATACATAAATATATAAATAGATGAAAATAATAAAATTGAAATTGAATGAACGGCTAAATGACTTTGAGCGTGGCGTTTAAAAAAAAGAACACCACGAGACGCGTGTTTATAACATAAAAAAAATAACGACCAAAAAAAAAACAAAATAACATCTTTTTGTTTTTTTTTTACTTGCATTGTAATTGCTTTCAAATTAATATATTATAATATATATATATATATATATATATATATATATATATATATGGTGGACTCTCCTATTGTGAACGACAGATGAGGGTCAGCAGTCAGTGATTTGTTTCCTCCCATGTTGTGCATGCTACCAAGAAGACTTTTTGTGTTTCCTTGAGTGTGATAGCAGCCCCGCCTTGTTGCGAGCTATGAAGCCACACTGACAGATGGAATTTTCTAAAGCGGGAGTCTGATGTTTTTTTGTTTTAAAGTTAGACGGAGCTGATCTCGGTGATCCACTCTATTTTCTTCAAAGCTCTTTAATTTAGCGAAACATGTCTTACGCCATTCTTTCCGATTTGATGCTAGACTTTCCCAAGCACCCAAGGTTAATATTGAGGCGTTTCAAATTGTGCTTTAATTTGTCTTTATGGCGTAAGAGTGGACGTCCAATAGAACGCTTAGAATTTGGTAATTGTCCGTATAATATCTTCTTTGGAAGCCTGTTCTCATTCATTCTGCCAACGTGACCAGCCCACCTAAGCTGAACTTTTGCTAGTAAGGTTTCAATGCCAGCAATATTACATTTTTTAGAACATTGTGCTATTTTTTACACCATACAATAGGGTAGAAAGCACTACTGCTCTGTAGATGTTAATTTTTCTTAACAATTAAGAGATACATCTTTGGTATTCTATAATCGATGTTTAAGGTTGCCGAAATCAATGCTTGCTTTACATATTCTGGAATTGATTTCTTGTTCATTATTCCATCAGACGTGACTGTTGATCCAAGATATTTAAACGTGTCAACAATCTTTAATGCTTTTCCATCAATGAAGACAGATGGATTTATAAGACGTGGATTGCATGTTTCGGGCTGGTACAGTAGTTCAGTTTTCTTTATACTGGTAGTAAGTCTAAATGCTTTTGATGTCTCAGAGAATTTATCAATAATGGTCTGAATGTCTTCTAGGCTGTGTGCCAATAGAGCGGCATCGTCTACAAAGAGAAGATCTCGTACTAGCTGCAAGGAAATTTCTGACCTAACTTTAAAACGTTGTATAGGTCACCACTTGTTCTGAATTCAACAGTTATTCCGTCGCTTAGATCTGAGAATGCTTTATCGAGCAGAGAAGAAAATAAAACAATGCAAATAGAAGTGGAGCAAGAACACAGCCTTTATTTGTACCGTTTGAGACAGAAAAAGTAATGGATTGCTCACTACATGATCTCACAGAAGCCCTCATTCCTTCATGCAAAGAGACGATGATATGAAGCATTTCTTCTGGAACTCCTAATTTCGACAACACTTTCCACATAGCAGTCATTGACACAGTGTCAAAGGCTTTTTTGAAATCCACGAAAACCATAAATAAGTCTTTATTTTGCTCTCGAGCCATCTCCTGAGCCTGTCGAAGACAGAAAATCATATCTACTGTTCCTCTACCCGAACAAAACCAAACTGAGCCTCCAGTAACATCGATCCTGAGACAAAGTCACCAAGCCTGTTAAGGATGATACGACCAAGTACCCTGCCAGCAACCGAGAGAAGAGACACTCCCCAGTGGTTGTCACAGTCATACTTGCCTCCCCCGTTCTGCACAAATGGATAATTGATGCGTTCTCAAAATTGATGCGGGACCTCACCCCTGTCCCACACAAGGTTGAAGAACCTGCAGAGACTGTGTGTCAAACGATTGGTTCCACATTCATACAATTCAGCTGAAATTCGGTCCTCACCAGGTGCCCCTCCTTTTGAAAGTTGATTGATAGCTTTCCTCACTCCAGATATTGACGGGTTAGCAGAGAGGGATTGTACAACAGTATCCGAGAGAGATTGTTTATTACATGAGTGTCGAAAGAAGATTTCTGACCCAGGACTGTAGAGAAATGTTCTGCCCAACGTTTGACAACATCACCTAAGTCAGTCAAAAGAGTGGATGGGGTCATCCCGTGCTGTATCGTGGCCGAGGCAGTATGGTTTCTGACTATGCTGCTGAAGTCCCGGTTTCGATATCTGTCGGAGGGAAATCGTTAGTATATATCGCTGATGAGACTTAATAAAGTTGAAACAGTCTGCACGATGTTCTACACACCGAATAATTCTTTACCGAAATTCACTTGTCATTATTATCTTCTATAATTATCGAATTTTATGCGATATACGCATTGTAATAGCCTTCAAGCATATATATATATATATATATATATATATATAGGTTGCGATGGGTAAATTGTCAGCATTTTAAACTATTAATTTTGCGCATTTGATTTGTCTGTTTCAGGTTTTATCTGCTGTACAGCGAACTAGATTTAATGAAAGCAATACCATGACGTAATTCCCTCCTTCAGAAATCTAGAAACGGTATGCTTTTCTGGTTAGTATTCACACTGGAAGCTCTCATAGAAGGATTTCAAACTGTTTGCCTGTTAATCTAAAGACAATGAAGAAGATTCAAAAATGGTTTCTAATGGTGATAACGACAGTTCGAAAGTTTCACTTTAATCGTTCTGATAAGAAAAGAGCTGCAGAATTTGTTGCTGATTAGAAATGTAAAAAATGACACAGCAAAATATGTTTTAAAACAAAATGAATCAAGTTCGATTCTCCCTGGTTGCTAACACTTCTGGCCTTGTCCTAAGTAAATAAAGTTAAGTAAATGACAACAACTATACAGTCAACCCACTGTTTGAAATATCAGTAATTTTCACCTTTAGTTGTTAAAATTCCTAGCAAATAAGGCAATTAGAGTAACCTCCCTTGATTTTCACTTTGAACTAAGCCGGGAGCTATTTTGAAAGTCTCTGTGCGAAATAAACAAATCTTAGAAACTTTTTTCGAAAACAATACAACTGCATGCTGTAACACAAAAATATCATAAAATGTGTTCTTAATTGTTGTGATGTTAGTCCCAACAGTAAAAGAAAACCGTTAAGTCGAGGGATGGGGATAAGAAGTAAGCACAAAGTTTAATATTGTTACAACTTATAGATGGTTACAGGGTCCGGTATCTTAGCGTTGTCAAATAATAAAAACGGGCCATAACAGTGCGTTCCACTGTTCCACAATACTTGTGGCTCTCCTCTGCTCTCCACTATATCTCGAGAAACACCGGACCCTGCATGTTCTCCACCTGTAGAACGGGCGCGCATAGACAAGACAAGATTAACCTATAACAGTTTGAAGGTTATTGTGCAGGTGATACCAATGTAGGCGGATGGCACAATTTATCGACATAAGTGAGAATTAATAAAGCCCAACGAAGTTACCACTGAGATAATTAAACCTACATAAGATATCGCTTGGCCATTTGTACACTGTCAATTACTTTCGACTATGTCAGAGTTCTAATCAACCCAGTGATGTGTGGCATACGTCTAACTATGATAATATATACTGTTATAAACTTAGTATGTTATAGACGATCTCCTATTTCTGGGCTAGAAAAAATATTTGTAGTTAAAAAAACTGAACACTTGATATGGAATAATTACCAAGATTAGCTCTCAGTATCAAATAAAACTAGCCAAAAATAACTATGACTATCCCGTCCGCCGCGTTGGCACGTTACTTCTTATGACGCTCCGGTTGGTTAATATTTTTAGATTAGAAAGTCTAAGTAAGAATGCAGATAAAAAGATTGAAACAGATGGGTTAATAATAGAAGATTAAATGTTAGAAATTAAAACACTTTACTCTTCCATCCTATGTCTGAGCGTCTGCTTCGAGTTCCAATCTTGCGGAATTTGACTTAATTTAACTTAGTTAATAAGATCTTTAGAGAGTGTTGTGTAACCAAGAAATATGTAATCTTGCGAATAATTAAAATATGAAATTTATTTTTTACCAACTATAACATTTTTTCTTGTTAATTTGATTTCTAACTCATTAGAAAGTATTAAACAATGAATTGACCGAGACACTTTATGCTTGATTTTCAAATAATAAATAAAATTGACTCCACAGATGTTAAAGAAAACATACCAAATGTCTCCCTTGGTCCACTCTGACCCCGGAAATAGACTAGTCAGTAACATATCTGTTTAAAATAGAATACATTTTTAATGGATTCCCACATATGAACAATAGGTTGATGTCATACGATTCACACCTGGATGGTCGAGCATAACTAGCAAAACACCGTCTAGTTATTTATGCCTAATTAAGAAATTGTAAATACGTTTATAGCATTGTCAATAATAGAATGCATTAGTGAATCGTGATTTGGACAATCACGTAATACCCAAAGGTGAGTGGAAGCTAGGATTTTATGTGAATACGAGTTGAAACTCTAAAACTCCAAACCACAAATATCCCAATAACAACTAACTAAAGCTTATCGAAGACGTTAATTTGATTAACCAGTAAATCTAATCGTGTCTTATAATTTGTGATCGAAATAGAGATAGATGATTATAGTATCTGTCTTGCGGTTATACCCAGATGAAAGATGACCAGTAAAAACCAACAAACCCAATCTCCTCCATCCTATATTACTTATGAAGTGTAATAACTCCTCACTCTGATATGAAATTGACCTATTGAATGTGGAGATTTCGTGTAGTTCGTTTTTCGCTTTTGTGCTTGGTGAACCGAAAACTAGGATTCACTACTTCTATAGTCAGCAGATTTCTCTTAGTTTATTGAGCAGATCAACATTGTCCTCATAAATTGTTTATTTTTTGATCTAAACCTCATTCAAGTATTATTTCAAAAATAAGTAATAATATTAATTGTTGGCTTATGCTATAACTAGAGAATTTATATAGCTCATGGTAACTATGGTCTTACATACTAAACAAATCATCTATGATCTATTTCTATAGACTCTCCATACTCTGAGCATATATAGTTCAGCCACAAAATATAGGACTTGGCGTTCTCCCACCAACAGTTGTGAATTTAAAACGGGAACGCTCTTAACCTTGTTTCGAGCGATTATTAATATTAAAAAAAATCGGAATTTTAATTAGAGTATTAGATAGTGCGTTACAATACATTATATCATGACTGTTATTGCTAACTAATTAATGCATAAGATTATGGATGGATTGTGATTTTAATGAAGAGATAAACTATTCAAAAAAGCGAAAAATTCTTTTCAGATGGCAAATACTTAAATAAAATCAATTAAACAAGATAGCAAAAATCTGTTCCCGAAAAATCTATAAACCATTCTGTACCCTCCCACCCTTTTATAACCTACCATACGGTGTTAAGAGTTTTAGAGAGAAAAAATAATTTACATGGATTGAAAGACGACCATGGAGTGGAAGAGTAAGAGATATCTCAATTGTTCTATTCTCTTACTTGCGAGCCTTGCTTTAAATATGCTCACTCTCTGTGTTCGTCCTAAGCTCCTCCTCCATTCATCTATACCTCCCTCTGTTTCAAAATCTTTTTATCTGCCCTTGGATGTAGAAATTACCATGCTCTATCCCAATAAAAAATTATTCTAGTATCTTCCATTAGCCTTTCTAATTTAATACATATTTTATTACATTAAAACTTAAATAGTTGCACCCGGAGGGAGTATATAGTACTTAATATATAATTTGCTTTAATGAAAATTATATATAATCATCCTATATATAACTATATAATATATATATAATACAATAACAAATCAGAGAATTTAATTATATTAGTAATCCACTGTACTCAAGAAAAACTCTTGTTTTTCTGATTCAAGCTGATTTTTATTATAAGCGGTCTTTCTATCTAAAGAGCGACATATTCTATAGCATGGCGAGAGAACCGAGAATAATAAACAAAAATATGAGTCTCGGTTATCTAACTTTTCCGGGGGTTATAATATGATCTATACAACACCAACTAATTATTGTGCAACATCTACATAATTTTATAGAAAAATATTTACACATATTTTTCTTCAAATTGTTGCTGTGGACTTTATTAATAATCATATTGTCTTGTTTGTGATATGATGCTTGATGCAATCTATTACTGAGAGAACTATATTGTGAGCTGAGTTTTACTCTATTCTCGACTTCTTCTCCATCATCATAATTATTGTTCGCTCTGGAGAGAAGTGCGAAGAAGACCGTGCTTATAAATAAGCAGATATCGAATCAGCACTTGTCTGTCACACCAATACTAATAACCTTACCTCTTGTATTTTTTATTTCCTCAATATACTATAGTTTCAAATCTAGACTACATACTCTCGGATATTACACGTTTATCTAACTTTTAAACTATCATAGTTTAGGTAAATCTCATAGTATCTTAATACTGTGAAGTTACTAGGTGGAGACCATATACAGTATATAGATAGGTTTATATATACTATCTAATTCTATCTAAATAGTCTTATAAATCATCGTCAGTTCGATAATGTCGTAATTCTATGCTAAACTGATTGGAAAACCACATGTATGTACTCTAATAATTCTCAATGATGGCTTTGTTTTTAATTCAATAGTGCGGTCGAGGTCTGTTTTGCTTTTAATATTTGATATCTTATCATATATTCAAAATTCTTCAGTACTGGGTTTGTCTGTGTGAGTGTGATTGTGATATAATTGCTTATAAGGATTCGTATATGTCTGTTATTGTATCTCTCTCTCATGTGCTTGTCGATATCTTTGATCTGCTATTTATTTCTATACTAATCTAAATATATTATCATTCATGCATAATGATATCTATAGTGTTCTTGACTCTCATTCAGTATATGTTAATTGATCAATGTTATTAAATTTATGTATATTCGTATATTATCTGGTTAATGTACTGTATTTCATTCTTGCATTGTAGTCTTTTGAATAGATCTGCGATTGATGTATATGCGAATAAATATATGTTAATAGTTGGCGGTACAGTATGTAACTATTATTCGCTCTCTGGGCTTGTGAGCGTGGTCTGTTATATATGACTGTAAATAATAGTAATAATAAAAAACAAGAAATGTGACGAATTGCCTAAAAACTATATATGTTAGATACGCCATCTTTATCCATTATAAGAGAATTCCGGTGATAATCATAGTATTTATCTCAGTGTTGATTAACATAATATAACATATACTACTTTAATTTTCTATACATATCCTCCCAGTTATATCATTAGATAATAGTGCTCAGGTAAGTATAAATGTCTTGGTCAATACTCATATAAAAATTGTGAATTGTGTTTGATAGTGTGCTGTGTAGTATTGTGCTCCTTATTTTCAAATAAATAATACATTGAATTGTACTATCGTTGGATTTACGTAAGTGTAAAGATGAAGTAATATGTACTAGATCATCTAAGAGAGCGAAACACCTTGTGTTTAATCTTTTATCCACATGTAGCTGTGAGAGTCTATTTCCAAATGTAAACAAAAGATAATTATTCTATCATATATTTATTCTCCTCTAGTTATAGAAAATCACTAAGCTAAACTCCATAGACATTTGGTGGTCGTAATAGGACTACTATGGTGAGGTTTGGCTATATATAATTAACTAATATATACCAGGTGTACATAATATATAATTTTAAAATCAAATTACATTCCACCTTATGACCCGTGGTTTTCGTCGTCTTCACGCTCTTCAAGATGTGCGCGCTAGTACTACAAAATCTCAATCTTTATCCGTGCTTCGGCTATACAAGAAACTTTTCGGAATGTACATGTTCATACTTTGTCTGATTTGCTCTCACCACGAGATATTTTGGTCTTAGTCCCTCCGGACCCACTTTCGATAGTTGTTAGCAGAGGCTGTACTCTGGATTTGCGTTTATTAACCTAGACTGATTAGTTCAATAATGTCACTCACACCATAGGTGATAATATGTTTTAGTGTCAAATGGATTTGATACTTAGAGTTGCCTCTAGCTGCGTGTCGAATTGATCAAATTTTCTAAAGGACGAAGTCGGAATCATCTCGCTCAAAGTTGATATTCGACTTTACCTTCCCGAACGATTAATCTAACGAGAATCCCGCCAATATTTTAATTACACAAATTCTAAACGATCCCCAGTATCTTTCACTTACTACTAATTTATTTTATTCCAAACAAGGAGTGACCATTTTAATTATACTCTCTCTTCTCTCTATCTATCTCTTCAGCGTCAGTCATTATGTGAGCCCCTCTAGTCCTAATTATAATTAATTAATGGATATGAAACTCATTACCTAAAATTACATATATATGTTTACTTATTACACTACCTTATCGTTGTAGTCTAAAGATTATACCTCGATATATATTCAATATACCTTTAAATAGTACCTGACGTGCAAAAGTAGAAAATAGAGTATGAAGGCCCGACCCAACCCCCGGTTTATATAACCCTTCAAATATATGCGTTATGCAGAGATTGATTTAAAGAAGGCGCGTGATCACAAGTTGAGCTAAGAGCTGTCAAGATAACAAAGTACACACTAGAGAATATACGGTAAACCAAACTTATCTTTTAGAAAGAATTTCTGTATTAAACACAAAGCCAACTAATCTTACCGTTAAACGTGAGTACTCATGTCGTCAGTTCATAGTACACTTCTTTTCTTAGAACAACAAGACGATAATATCCCTTCGATATGAGTTCAAGAATTAAATACAGAAAGGTAAGTAGAACACACAACACATTGTATAATGCGTATTATTATTTTTCTTTACAACTTGCCTTGCATTGTGATAGCCATTCTAAATGCAACCATCCGAAACCAAATATATAGCACAATGCTTCAAGCAAATTATAAACTCTCTCTTGAGTAATTAATTATATGATATATATATAGTGCTGTTTACACAATAAAGTGATGTATAATATATAATATTCTTCATATTCTTTAGTTTATTAAGTGCTTTGAGATTGTGTGCTTTTTTGGCTGTAACCGAAACTATATCACTGACTCAAGTTTATCACAATTTCCATCAAGTTAATTGACAATATCACATTCTATTCCATTGATTTTATTTAATCTTCTCAACCTCTATTATTAATAAAATTTTGTTTACTTATTAATTACTGTTATCACTAATAGTCTACATGAATATTTACCGCGGATACCCCACTTATTGTACGCGATGTGCAGGCACAAGAGTCCCTATTAACGTGGAATCCGACCCACGAGCTGAACCTCATCGTGGTTTCACCTCTGTTATAATTAAGATATCCGGGATAGATCCAACTGCATTATTTCAAGGTAAATTAGTAGAGTTGGGGACAGGATTATAGGTGATAAATTGTCGTCGAAATTCCCCCGTTCGCATTCCCCATCAAAAGAGCGAGGCGCCTCGATAAGCCCACGGCTGGGCGTAATAAAACCCAGTCCTGCCCTTTAAATCGAGGGGGCAGGTGTTGCCTGGGGGATGACCCCCTCGGATCGCATTAATTATTCAATGTCCAGAGGCCGAAGCCACTGTTGACCATATCTACATACCAACAACATACAATTATGTTTATATATACAACAAAATGGCGGTTTACAGTTTGAAGGGAAAGGCTAATTTGCATATTGATATAAAAAAATCGAATTTAATAAATATGTGCTAAGTATTATTGATTTCTAACTGTTTGGTTTTATTTCAATGAATATAAGCAAACATCTCTTCAATAAATCTTAAATGAAATCCATTAACAAGAAAAAATAACTGTCATTTTATTCTTTACTTCCTCTTTTAACTAGATACTTAAATTAGAAAAAATAACAATGAAAGACGAGAGTGATGGAAGAGTAAGTTTCAGTTGTTCTATTTTTTTTTATTATACTCCCTCTGTTTCAAATCTTTTTTATCTGCATTTCCCATTTAGTTTCATTAGCCTTTCTAATTTAATACGATATTCTATTACATTAAAACTTAAATACTTGCACCCGGAGGGTGCATATATTTGCTAGTATATATAAATATAATTGTCACCACTTAGTAACAGTAACGAAGTGGTCAACAAGCTAGTCAACTAAAGGTGAAAATTACCGAAATATCTTTCTTTTTTTAGACCTTTGTCGCCACTAATGATCTTATTGTTTATTTTTGGAAACAAACATAAGATAAGCTTAACCTACACTACTCCCCCCCCCTTTTTTTCTTTACCTCGTATCGCTTTTTATCTGTTTCTTTGTTAAGAACCTATTGCCACTAATCTTTTCAACAATCCCCCTTTTTTATATTCTCCTTTTCGTTGCACACCTATTTTTAAAATACTCCAATCGTACTCATCTCTTTGTCTGTTCCTTTTGAAATTACAAAAGACAGAACCTTTTTTTTCTCTCTCTCGCGTATTGATAATGCCATACAATGCAAAAGGTTGTTGGGGACTTTGGGTTATTTTTCTTTCTTTCTTTCTTTCTTTCTTTCTTTCTATTCCAATGACCAATTCTATCTCGATTTCGTTCTTTCATTCATCTTTTTATATAATCCCCTGAATGTTTGTTAACGAACGTACTAACACTGTACAGCAACATTCTTCAATCGCATTCTAACTTGCCCGTTCGTCCCGCAAAAAAAGGAGGTGCAATTGTCGCTGCAAGGATCAAGATGCGCTCCGGAATGAAACTTAATGACTCACCCAGCGGCAAATTAAGTGTAAGTAATGTCAACCGGAGAAGCAGGCTGAGCCCTGGGCAAAGTTGACCGCCATTACCAAAATGGCCGACCACAGTCAGATTGATTAGAAATCCAACTTGCACAGATTGATTCCAACTACAAAGACCCTCTTTAATACCATTGTTAAAACTGACTAAAAATTATCACGGTCTAAAAACCGGTGGAATTTACAACCAAGATATGTATGTATGTTTGTTTGTTGTCTGTCTGGTCAGATTCCAGTCATATCTAAAAGTTACAGGGTTTCAGGAGAAATTTGACAGTTTCATAAGGAAAAAGAAAAAGTGCTTGCTAACTACAAAATCTAATGCATTGTAAAGATATCCAAAGGGGCCGGGATAGCTCAGTCAGTAGAACGTTTGGCTAGAAACACAAGGTTCCTAGTTCGATACCGGCCTCGCCAACTCAGCGTATGAGTAGCACAGGGATCTCTGCAGTAAAGTAAGGAGATGATGGTAGGTGTGCGCTCCACCTCAGACGCCAAAAATCTCCTTGGTCTAGCGCTTTGAAAAGGGGATAGACTCCCTCGCTGACTGGCTGATACAGACATTAGGCCGCCCCGACGACTTTACTTACTTAAAGATATCAAAAGGGCACGGCATTTACACTACTGTCAACAGGTTTCCCTCAAAATAGCCACCATTAGCATCGATCACAGCCTCCATCTGCTCTGGAACCTGGAGCAAGCTGATGTTACAGTTCTGTTCTGTCGATTAACTGAGCTTTTGTAGTACCGGCACGGCGATTGGTGTCTTTCCCAATAGCGCCCCAACATAAAAATCCATGGGGTAATGATCTTGGGAGTTCGGAGGCCAAACATTGGCACTGGTGTAGTCGTAAAAATTCGCCGACAACCATTTTTTACTTTTCTCAGAGGTGTCGCGGGATGGGGGCATATCCTGATGCCATACATATGACCTACCATCGTCTACCCTTGTTATCCAGAGCTTGACAGGAATTCTGCTGTACGAATGCAATCAGACCGTCTGTTAGGTTGCTTTCTTTTAGCCACAGCCTCATAGTCTCCATAGCAATTCTCCAGTTCATGCCTGATTGTTTTTAGAGTGTTCAGGGAGCATTGGGCAGCAACCATAATCTCTGTATTTTGATGGCCGGCGCAGATACAAGTAATTCTCTTCCATGATTCAGGTGAGTTCCAGTCACCCATTCTATGTCATCACGCATATGAATGAAGAAGGGCCAAGTAAATGTGCGTAGTGCGTCAATACCTCCAACCTACGGAGAAAAATAACCAAATATAAATATGTCAAATTCATCCTGTATAATAGTTTGGCCAATGTGAAAAACAGGTTGGTTTAAAAAATCATTGATCTCATTTGAGATTTACTGAGTGTTTCAGAAAAATCTATATATTAAATACTCGTGTTCCTTAAAAGTACAACCGTTATCATCTTCCAACACACTCTGGTTAAAAATGAGACCGTCCAAATCGTCCAAGATGAAATGCATAAATGTAAATCCTGATTAGCTGTTAATGCTTATCCGCCGAATTCTTATTTCTTGCGAGACTCGTCACCCCAGTTAAATAATGGATCATTCCGTTTTTAATATAGAGAAAGAAAGGGAGAAAAGGACATGCTACACAGAAAATTTTAATTAAAAAAAGAGAAAGAGAGTAGAAGAAAGATAATCTGTTTCAATCGAACATAATGAAAAGATGAAAAGGAAAGAGAGAAAAAAATGAGCGAGAGAGAGTTAAATCAAGATTATTATACTTTTTACATATTGAACTATTTAGTTATAGCTCTTAAGTTATATGTATTAACATATGATATATTAACATATCAGACGTTGTAATAATTAAATCATCATACTGTGGTATATCCGCAGGTCCTGCTAATTAATATCATTACGTAATCTAATAACTTGACAAGTTCTTCTTCAAATTAACGGTTTGTGTAGAATCAACCATAATTCTATATTATGTTTAAACGCCTTTTCTTATCGCATCTGATGATTGGAAAGACTAGACATTTGCTCTAGGCTTCCTGAAATAAGACTATAATGCTAAAAATCTAAATTTCTGTTATATTTTACCCCCTCTCTCTCTCTCTCTCTCTCTCTCTCTCTCTCTCTCTCTCTCATAATTTGGTATGAGCTCTCTAATTGGTAATTTAAGTTAACTCTCACTACTAGCATATAAGCAATGATCGTTTCCCCGGAAATTTGATCTCTCAGTGACCGTAAAATACATAAACAAACTTATTGTATTAATAGTTTAAAAACACCAGTCCCCGCTACAGCTGTCAGTGGACGAGGGATAAGATATCGGGCAGGCAAACAGCCAGTCTGAGTTGACCCTAGCCAAGGATAGCTGTTGTGTCTAGCCACATTGAAGAGGCGTAAAACGCCGAAACACATGTCTGTGGATGACTATATATATATATATATATATATATATAAAACTTCAAACTTTAATTTTAAACAGACTGATAAACAAGGACTATCACTCGCTTTTCTCGTTATTCTGTGTTAAAAAAATTTCTTATTACCTTATATAACAAATTCCCTGAAGATGATCTAATTAATAGATCGAAACACTGCATCGTCGGCAAATAAACTCACCACTTAACTCATTTAAACCTGTGTTTTTTCAATCTTTTTTAATATTCTACATACCGTCGGATTCACTTGCTTTTCTTCATATTTTTTACTTCCTTTTCTTCATATATATATTATATATATATATATAGGGTCATCCACAGATACGTGTTTCGACTTATCAAGTCTCTTCAGTGTGGCTAGAACATTTTGTAAGCTACCTACAGCCGGAATTGAAATCCGATCGGTTGGGTATCAGTCCGGCACCTTAACCATTAGGCTGTCTTCACTTACAGAATGGGAAGGGGATTTTAACTGTTTTTTTAATACACACATCGCTTTGTGTGTAAAGGCCGTCACATAGTGCTCCATTCCTTAGAAGAGCGTTATATATTATCATTATAGTTACAAATAGGAGATGGACAAAAGGAAAGAGTTTGAAAACTGCACCTCTCTGACCGACAAGATCATAAATCGCCATGATTTACAGTCATGTGGCATTCAAGGCCGGGTTCCCGCCAGATTAGAACTCACCTGAGTTAAACAGCGATGAACCTGTCTCTGTAACACCAGCGCTACAACTATGTGTGCGTTAATCGGCTAAAGCAAAGCTTAGTAAATAACAAGACCATTAAGCTCGATTTTTATTTGTTGTCTTTGCACTTCGCTTGTGTTAGAATTCATTTTCAATATCAATATCTCTCAAGTGGTTCACAGTGATAATTAAGAGCAAATGATCCAGGAAAGTCTCGGCCAGATGATAGACATTATTCTTTGTTTTCATGGTCAAGTAAGAGCATCTGCTGATACCCAGGATAACATCGCTTTTCATTTATTCAAACTTCATCAAAGTTAATACGAGAATCTCAATTTACCTAAGCCCTCCGTACGAACAAAAAAGAATTTTAAAGCAAGTTTAACAGGTTTGACAAAACAAAAGATCAAAATTTTGAGTGGAAGAAAAATATTTTGGACCATATGACCTTTTTTAGGCTTTTTGCTTTGCTGATTCATAAGTACATTTTTTCATTTATACCGTATAATTTATAATTTTGTTTGTTAACAGACGATGTTTAGAGGGTTTTTTAAATTGTAAAACTAACCCCTAACCCTAACCCCTACACCTAACCCCTAACCCTAACCAACAACCGGATGTTGACGGTGTAAATGAAAAAAATGTACTTATGAATCAGCAAAGCAAAAGGGGTGCCTAAAGGTCATATGATCTAATATTTTTAAAGGTGAGCCTCTGGTAGAAAATAAGTACCGAAAATCTGAAAATTAAATGTAAAAAAATAAAAAAGATTTTAAAAAAACTTTTGGGGGATTTTTGTTTTTACTTTGTTCACATTTTGGTCTCTCTAACCTTGGTTTGGCAACCGGTCTAGGAGAAGGAAAACTCTGAATTCAAACCTGTTAACTCCGCTTTGGCATCAATTAACCCACAAAGGTTGATATACCATTAAAGAAAGAAACCAAACCAAACTAAACCTCTTGTATCTACACTTACTTGACGTCTTCTTTATGAATTGTGGTTCGTGATTATCGTCTATGTTGATACAAGTGTCCCCCCGAATATATATTTACCAATCCCTCCGCACGAGTAGGATGTGACACAAGGTCAATATCTTAAGCGTAGTTTAACAGGTTTGAATACAGAGTTTTCCTTCTCCTAGACTGGTTACCTAGTCATGGTTAAAGAGCCCATTCTGCCCTGCTATTTAACCATAGTTGGAGGGAGAATTGATTCATATCTTTCCCAATGGTATTAGCGCTATGTGAAATGCAAACAGCTTCGTCCAAGAGCCTGTTAAACTCTGTTTAAAAATTATGACTGAATTAATCAATTAACATCATTGAAAATCAAAAAAAGGTTTTCTACAGTAATATAAATGATAGAGTCAACGCGCAGTTCTCCAACAGTATGACTAGCTGCTGATTAGTAGTGACTCGACTACGAATAACCTCGAGTATTCGTATCTTTATATGGAAGCGCGTGGTGTAATGGTTAAAGTCATGAGAGATGAACTCGTCGCGCAGAGTTCAATTCCTGGATGTGGTAATTGCATTTCATTTAGCACTAATACCTTTTGGAAAGGTATGAATCCTACTCTCCCTCCTGCTATGGATAAATAGTAGGGCAGACTGGACTCTTTAACCTTGGTTTGGCAAGCGTTCTAGGAGAAGGGAATCTCTGAATTGAAACTTGTTGAAATCCGCTTAAGAAATTGACCATGTGTCATACCCAGCTTGTGTGGAGGGGCTGGTAAATATATATATGGATTCTGCTGGACGAGTCAAACTATCTTGTAGGGGAAATATATTTCCTTACTACACATATGCTGGTATAGTTGGATTCATACATTTCTCATATTAGTATTTATTAGCTCTATGTGAATTGCAAACAGCCTCGTTCAGGATTTGAACGCGTAGCCGAATGTACATCTTACGACGATAATCGTTATTGAATCCCACCCTTAAACACCAGTTGTCTGTGAGTGGCGACCGTGATGCTTAAGGATGGAACCCTGGTAGTTGAATAGTCCATGACATGCAACACTCCACATTGGCCCTTAGGCTACAATCAGAGAGGTGCCCTCCGATCAATCAGCTGGTTACGTCAAACCCTTGCACCAATATTATTATCCCAACAGTATTGCCCTTATGGCAAACCTCAACCATTTTTATTGTATATGTGCTAGAAGAGTGTCTTAATGTCCTGAGAATGATCTTAAACTCTATGTAGAATTATGGTTGTTTTTTAAAAGAGTACCTATAAAGAGTAAATAAAACAAAACCTCTACGGCATAAAATAATCCAACAATGATTGACATACAGTAAAATCAACCAATCTGCATTTTTTTCATTTTGGGATACTAATGCAGAACAGTGCGCAAGAGATAATATAATTAGATTACGTATAAAAAGAATTAAATTTCATTACATTTCACGGAAATACCCGAAACTTTTGAGACGCTGAGGTTAGGATTAGGATTCATTTTAGGGTTGGGGCTAGTGTTAGGGTTAGGGTTAGTCTACTTCGGTAGTTTCCGTAATATAATGCTATTTATGTGTAAAATACGATTCTAATGATATTATCTCTTGTACGCTATTCTGCATTTTTACCAATGGTATTTATACGTAAAATGCGATTCTAATGATATTATGTTTTGCGCGCTATTCTGCATTTGTACTAATGTCATTTATACGTAAAATGCGATTCTAATGATATCATCACTTTTGCGTTATTCTGAACTTGTACCAATGCTATTTATACGTAAAATGCAATTCTAATGATATCATCACTTTTGCGCTATTCTGAACTTGTACCAATGCTATTTATACATAAATGCAATTCTAATGATATCATCACTTTTGCGCTATTCTGAACTTGTACAATATATTTATACGTAAAATGCAATTCTAATGATATCATCTTTTGCGCTATTCTGAACTTGTACCAATGCTATTTATACATAAAATGCAATTCTAATGATATCATCACTTTTGCGCTATTCTGAACTTGTACCAATGCTATTTATACGTAAAATGCGATTCTAATGATATTATCTCTTGAGCGCTATTCTGAACTTGTACCAATACTATTTATACGTAAAATGCAATTCTAATGATATCATCACTTTTGCGCTATTCTGAACTTGTACCAATGCTATTTATACATAAAATGCCATTCTAATTATATTATGTATTGCGCTCTATTCTGCATTTGTACACAATTTTGTTTTGATTTCACTAAAATAAAACAATAAAACCATATTGAAGTATAAGATGGCCCGGACGCATTCTCGAGACGTTTCAGTAATTTTCTCTGATATTGTGTGGTTTTTCATTCGTTTAAGAGACCAATGCCATGCTGTGTCGAAAAAAAAATACACAAGAAAACAGAAACAAAATAACAACAAAAAAGCAACAAACTAGTGAATGGCTAATATTTTAAAAGCTGTCAACAATCTTTGATTTAAAGAAGGAAAAACAAAACAAGAAAAAAAGAAGCGGAAATGAACGGGAATCGTGTATTGATTTCAAACAACGGAATTACGACGGGGGAATTCCTGCTCATTTTACGCTCCAGTGATCCTTTGTTTACGTCCGTTCGTTTAACGTCATTTGTTGGTGCGTCCATCACACTGTTATGCATGGACTGTTCGTTCAAGGAAATCAAACTACAAACAAACAACAAATGAAAACAAGAAAACAAAACAAGTGCTTGCAGGAAAAGCTGGCGGGAACCTATGCACGGACACTCGAATTAGAATGCAGCCATAGAAATGTGAACGCAGATGCATGAAGTTTAAGTCGTATTTTTATGTGGACTGTCGAAATCTACGTGGGTCATGTAGCATTTGTTATTGATGATGAAGTGACAAAGTCAGGTTGATTTTTATTGCAAAGGTGATTCTTCCTTGGTGAGGATTTTATAAACATGGAGACGAAATTGAGTTATGTAAATATAAAGACACACATATAGATAGATAGATAGATAGATAGATAGATAGATATGAACCGAATGAGAAAGATAGATAGATATGAACAGACTGAGATAGATAGATAGATAGATAGATAGATAGATGTGAACAGAATGAGATAGATAGATAGATAGTTAGATAGATAGATAGATAGATATGAACAGAATGAGAAAGATAGATAGATATGAACAGACTGAGATAGATAGATAGATAGATAGATATGAACAGAATGAGATAGATAGATAGATAGATAGATAGATAAGGAACAGACTAAGATATAGAGGTGTATATATACACAGGAAAAGACTAGATGGATAGATATGAACCGAGATAGATAGATAGATAGATAGATTGATAGATAGATAGATACGAATATATATAATATATATATATATATTATATATATATATATATATATATATTGTAGTGAGAGAGGACACCCACCTCATTCAACACGGTGTGACAGAGAGAGAGTGGCGGGCGTGAAGACTTGCCGTATTCTCGAAGGAAGCAGGCTAGGCTTTGCCTGGCGTGTAGGACTGACCTAGAGTCGAACCCGCGTCCTTCAGAATGTGAGAGGGTTGTAGACGAGCAGTGAAATAGGAAATAGCAGAGTAGCCCGAATGTAGGTGGTCGCGCCGTAAGGATTGACGCATACTTGCTGTGCTGACGAGTGTTGCATGTGCTGCACGGACAATTCTGAGTGAGGAGCCCGGATGTGGTGAGATTGAGGTATATTTTAAGGACTTGCCCTCCCAGACCAGGGAGAGAACAACTGCAGTAGCATTTTGTTGTCGAGACGAGCGGGATAGAGAAATACATTTGGATATTGTTAGTGAGACGAGCGTGATACAGTTGGGAGAGTGTTTAGAGTGTCGATTGGAAGAACATTGCGTCAGACTTGACTGTGACTCCCCACTATTATATATATATATATATATATATATATATATATATATATATAGAGAGAGAGAGAGAGAGAGAGAGAGAGATAGATTACCTTTACTAGCGTGGTGCGCTCCCCCTTGTCCCAAAATTGCGTGTTTTGTCGTATTTAACTTTGATTACAGATTCAGATTGGCTTTTAAAAAATAATTCAATTTCTAAAGAAATTTGAAATTTGAAATTGAATAACATTAATTCTTCGCCAAAATAATTATTTCATCTTTAAATATCTCTTTTCCACTTCTTCGCTCTAAAATATTTTTTAAATGTAAATTTCTGTTTCTGATTCTGTCAACTCCCTAAAACTATTTTAGTAGTTAAGCAGCGAAGAACCAGTTCAGTACTTGATTGAGTGACCACTTAAGCGATAGCCGGTACTGTAAGCAGGCCGGGTAGTTTGTTTATCAAAATGACTTGATTCTGTTGTTGTTGTTGGCTGGATTTTACGGCATGTCAACCCACTGGGTTATTTTATGCCGAAGACATTTTGTTTTATTCATTCTTGATGGGAACTCAATTTTTGAACACGTTTTTTATTTAGAACACATAAATGGGACATTTGATTCGGCATTAAATAACCCGAAAGAAAATGCCGTAAAAGAAAACAACCATTCTTTCTTCTCTCTCTCCCCCTCTCTCTCCCCTCTCTCTCTCTCTCTCTCTATATATATTATATAATATATATATATATATATTCTTTTTTCTTTCCTAGTTCTCTCTTTATTTTCTCTGTCTCTACCCCTCTCTCTATTTATTCCTTTTTTCTTTCTTAATTCTCCCCTCTCTCTCTATCTCTTCCTCTTCTCTGTTCCTTTTTCTTTCTTAGTTCTCTCTCTCTCTTTCTCTCTGTATGTCCCCCCTCGCTCTCTCTCTATCTCCCTCTCTCTCTTTCTCTATTCTTTTTTTCTTTTCTCTCTCTCTCTCTCTCTCTCTCTCTCTCTCTCTTCTTTCTCTTACTCTTTTCTTACTCTTATCTCTCTCTCTCTCTCTCTCTCTCTCTCTCTCTCTCTCCTCTCTCTCCGTCTCTTACTCTTTTTCTCTATTATAGTCAAGTCACGCTAAAAGCACCGGTTCCAGATAGATCACCAAAGTTAAGCAGCAATGAGCCTGTTCAATACTTAATTGGGTGACCATTTAAACAACAGCAGGTACTGTACGTAACATGTGCCCTTTGTTTATCAAAATGATTTGATTCGGCATTAAATTACCCGAAAAGGGTTGATATGCAGTAAAGACAACAACCAACCAGTAAAGATGTTGATAATCCATAAAGGTGTTGGTATGCTGTTAAGCAAATAAACTTGATCATTTATGGTTTATATTTTCACATTGGGTTTTTATGGGACATCCTTTAAGCTAAGTAAGAGTGCTTGTCCAGCGGAAATCCTTGGTAAAGAATCCTTTGGTTGTTCCTTGGTGCTCCTCAGTATTGCAAGTCCTTTGTCAATGGTTGCAAATGGACGACTCTCAGTATCAGTGATTAAGTAGTCAACCAGACACGCAGTAAGGTTGTCGATTGACTTTTGGTTTAAACTACGTGACCTCACTTAGTCTATAAATTTATATACAAAAAAGAGTAGAAAACGCGTAGTGAAATGGTTAAAGTCATGGGAAATGGATTCGTAGACCCGAGTTCAAATCCTGGACGTGGTAATTGTATTTCCCTTAGCGCTAATACCCTTGGGAAAGGTATGAATCCTTCTGTCTCTTCAACCATGGATAAATAGTAGGGCAGACTGGGCTCTTTAACCTTGTTTAGGCAACCGGTCTAGGAGAAGGAAAAATCTGAATTCAAACCTGTTGAACTCCGCTTAAGAAATTGACCTGGTGTCACATCCTGCTCGTGCGGGGGGGGGGGATAAATATATATATACCAAAAAAATCTAACAGGGTTCAACCTATCCAAGCTAGAATACGAGTTTGAAGCCAAATGGATACCTTTACAAAAAAGAAAAAAATACCCACGTGGTTTCCTTTTTTTCCAACTGACATTGCAATACATGACAGGGAGATTATATTAAAACCGCAACCTGGGAACCCTTTTCAAGTAATAAAAAGAGAAAGGGCCACGATCAATCAGAGTTTTATTGACCTTCTAGATAGATATGTAATAATTAACCTTGGCTGTGATCATAGCTTTGTACGGCTCCTTTCACGATGCATTACTCTTTCAACCGTGACATCTTCAAAGGGACACTACTCTGCAAGTGAAATGACTCATGTGTTTAAAGCATCAGACCTGCCAGTTGTTTTGAACAGGCAAAAGTTTTCAAGTGATTGTCACATTTTAGAACAATGGATCAAGTCGACCATAATGATGTTCAATGACTTTGAGCCGGCATATTGAGCCATGATAACAAGAGAATCGTTCACATCTGACTTTTTGAATCAAATTTGAATATCTTTATAAGAATTTTGTTAAAGCCAGAAGGAAAATTTAAAAGCTCAACGTGAAGAAAATAATTATCGGCAACCCCCCCCCCACGCCATTTTTATAAGATTTGCTTCTGCTTTTTTTTCGCACAACAATGAAGCTTACCGGTTACATTAATTTGGCAGCTTAACGATATTTGATGCCCAGTGACCTTTAATATAATTGACCTTTTAAGAAGATCTATTTCAGACAAACAACTTTCTCGTATATTTTTCTCAATGCATCTTACTCTGTTGGCAGGGTTAACAATACGCTGACTGTATCTCCGAAACAGATGCAAACACCCACCAACCCACCCCCCAAAATAGGTGTCTTGGTTATGACACTAAACTGCACCTGATGGTGAGACTCCAGTTCTAGAGATCAGGAGAGTTTAGTAAGTAAAGTAAAGTTGGTGGATTGGCCTATTGTCGGTATCAGTCGGACAGCGAGGGAGTCTATCCGCTTTTTGCTAGCACTATACCAGGTAGTTTTTTGGTGAGGTAGAGCGCCACACCTACCGCCTCAGCTTACTAAATCCGTGCTACTCATGCGTTAAGATGGCGGGTATCAAACCCGGAAATTTGCCATTCTTAGGCGGCTGTAGAGTACCCTTTTATTGCCATTACTCCCAGGTTTAATCTGGTAGTACCTGTTAGGGTACCATCTATGGGTCAAATATATCTGTTTAAAAGTTATTCATATTCGATTGTGACGTGTGCAAGAAAAAACTCTTAAGAAACAACTACGCAAAAAATGTAAATATGAACGTACAATGAACGCGATTCCCTAACCCCTTGTTTCGATTTTTGTGTCCATTTTCAGGTTGCAGGTGAGATTACTCTACAGTGGAGATCCCTTGTGTTCCTTAGTGTTCGGTAGGATCGTTGTGTTCCTTAGTGAAGAATCCTTGTGTTCAGCAGTCATTGCTTGTACTTCGGTCTTAAGCAGGATCCTTGTGTTAAGCCAGTCCTTTGTTGCTGATCCGTTCGATCGGTGCAATTTGAAAGGCTTTCAAGATCGGCCATCAAATAGTTAACTAACCAAGTATTCGAGCGTGTTGATTGGCTCGCGTTAATGTCGATAAGTTTAAGTGGTAGCCTGCAGCACGCTTTATATCCCGAAATAATCCAACAAATCTAGGCATAAAATAACCCCAGACGATTTGACATGCCTTTAGAATAATTCAATTAATCAATGAATCATATCTATACAGATTGCATTGTAATTACTTAGATATTTGAGAAGCGCTTCACGTAACGGTTATCATCGTATAAAATGGAATAGGCGACCAGAGTTCAAATCCTGGATGTGGCTGTTGGCGTTTCACTTCGCGCTAATATCTTTGGGAAAGGCATGAACTCATCTGTTTCCTCCCAGGTGTGGGTAGGTAGTAGGGCAGAGACTGTTTTTGGTTGTTTTTTGTTTTGTTTTGTTTTGTTTTTTTTTGCTTTGTTTTTATATTTTTGCCTTGGTTATTGTTGTATACCGGATCATAAAGAATTAAGTATACTAGTACATTCAACTACAGTTTGTGCCAGACATATAGTAACTCGTAAATCGACGGGGGGGGGTGCTAAAGTCGGTATTAGCAAGTCAGCGAGGGAGTATATCCCCTTTTCAATAGCGCTAGACCAAGGAGATTGTTTTTAGCATCTGAGGTGGAGCACCACACCTTCCATCAGCTCATTACTTTACCGCACAGTTCCCTGTGCTACTCATACGCTGAGTTGGCGGACACCGGTATCGAACTAGGAACCTTGTGTTTCTAGCCGAACGCTCTACCGACTGAGCTAACCCGGCCCCTTAAAGTGCTAAAACATCCAGGTAGACGGTTCGCGTAATGGTTCCGTAATCTTCGCAGTCTCTGGGAATTTGCCTCTCATCCCACTTATAAGGGACATTTTTATGTGGGCTCACCCACAAGCCGAAACCCATTGGTGATAGGCACAAAAATGCATTGATCCCGTCGGCATTCACCCTCAAAGTGGCGCCTCAGGCACTGGGCAATAAACCCAACCTTGCCCCTTTAAATCAAGGGTGCAGGTATTGCCTGGGGTGATATTCCCCTGGGATCAACACTGTTAATTTTACTTAGCCGCACCAGAGGTCGAAGCACTCAGCAATTACCTTGATGTTCTAAAACAGCAATGTATAAATAGTCATGGACCCGCGCATTTACACTCTACGCTAGGCTAGTCCACCCGCGCATTTACACTCTACGCTAGGCTAGTCCACCCGCGCATTTACACTCTACGCTAGGCTAGTCCACAACAGTTATGTAACCAGTCGAGTAGGAAAGTTCAGACGAGCTTTTACTCCACTTAGTATTAGGAAAAAAGAAACATTAAAAAAAAAACCTTACCTTAAATGCTCCTTTTGTAAAGTCCCATCGTGATTGAATCACTGGTGTAGGCGCCAACTTCTTATATACAGACATTGCCATTTATGTAGTAGTTAAAGAATATATCATTGCTACAAAGAGAAAAATTTTCCAAGAAAAAGACATAATCTATAATTAATAGCATTCTCTATCGTTATTCCAAACGATTAGTGCTTAATTCCAGAAAAATCCTGAAAAGAATTCGTTTATCATATTTTCTATATGTACTAAAGTAATGTAGACAGAGTGGCCTATTGTATTAGCCGGGCAGTGAGGGAGTATATCCCCTTTTTGCTAGCGCCAGATCAGAAAGATTGTTTTACTATATATATATATTGAGATATATTTTTGTATCTGTATCCGTTTTTCCGAAGTACATATAACAGGTTTGGGCATTGGTGTGAAGCACTTAAGTGCTATATTATGATGATGTAGTTACCATAATATGTTAATCAAGGAATAAATATCAGAAAACTCAGTAGTTTTTTTTTTTTTAGTTTCTTTTATTTAGACGTAGTGGTAAATTTTCAGGATAGTGACATCCCTTCTTCAAGACCGTGAATAGTAGTGATCTTCTCTCTCTCTCTCCCTCTCCTCTCTCTCTCTCTCTCTCTCTCTCTCTATATATATATATATATATATATATATATATATATATGTGTGTGTGTGTGTGTGTGTGTGTGTGTGTGTGTGTGCATATAAATTAAATGTGCATATATTTAAATATAAACATATAATATGAACATATATAAAACACACACACGCACAAAACACACACACACACACATATATACATATATGTATGTGTGTATATATATATATTTTCACGTATATATGCATATACAAATGCATATGTTTATATATATATATATATATATATATATATATAATATATATATATATATTTAAATATACATGTATATAGAACACACACACACACACAAACACACACACACACACACATAGAGAAAGTAATCAAAGATAAGAATGGAAAATATTGAAAATAAATGAATGAATAAAGAAATAAGAAAGATATTCTAAAGTAAAGAAATTCAATAAAGAACAATGTCTAAACTTTTCTCCCTATGACTTGTGATTATCACCGTTAAAATGGAAGTGATTTCAGACCGTGGACGAGATTAACGAAGAGAAAGAAAGCAGCTTACGGCGATGCCGAAAAAGAATTTTGCATTCTGTTTCTAAAAGTGAAAGGGCTTCTGTGATCAGCGTGTGTGGTGACAAGTGGAGTTTTTGAAGCGGACTAAGGTGCTATATCTTATTTTATATTAATATCAAATGTTGAGATAGATAGATATATACATACATACATAGGAGCATAATGAGATAGATAGATAGATAGAGGGATGGATAAATAGATAGATAGATAGATAGATAGATAGATAGATAGATAGATAGATAGATAGATAGATAGATAGATAGATAATGAAATAAATAGATTGATATAGATAGATAGATAGATAGATAGATAGATGGATAGAGAGAGAGAGAGAGAGAGAGAAAGAGATTGGGACAGAACCAGATAAATACATAGATGGAGGGATGGAAAGATAGATAGATAGATAGACAGATAGATAGACAGATAGGAACATAATAAGATAGATAGATAGATAGATAGATAGATAGATAGATAGATAGATAGATAGATTGGAACAGAACGAGATAAATAGATTGATAGATTGATAGATAGATGGGAACATAATAAGATAGATAGATAGATAGACAGATAGATAGATAGATAGATAGATAGATAGATAGACAGATTTTTGTTTTTCTCTTTCCTCTTCTCTTTTTATCATTGCTTGAAATAATTCTAAATTTAAAAACGATTATTTAAGGTAAAATGCAAAAATATTTTTTAAATGAAAGTCCGATTTTTTCTCTCTTCTTTTTCCTTTTTTTTTTTTTTGGTTGGGGTTCTTTTTTGGTTTGTTTAATTGTCTTGATTTTTTTCATTGACACTTTCATGTGAAAACCTTATGAACTTCTATGACGTCAGAAAAGCGTAAACAAACCAAAAAAAATTCTGAAAAAGCCGCCAAAATGCAATAAATCAACAAATAGCAAAACAAATGTATAAAGGTGAAAGTAAAAGTAAAAATTTTTAAAAATGGAAAACTTACAAAAAATGAAATAAATGAAACGAATTAGGAAATAACTTGAGAACTTGAAGTCTAAAAAAAAAAAGTTCTACCATAACTCGTTAGGGTAAAGAAAAAGGTGTGGAAAAGCCTCGAAAAAATGATAGCAAATATAGCGCAGTAGATTCTTGACACCTAGAGGAAAACTAATTAAAGGTATTTCAGAATAATGTTAATGAGATGATTTTCAAATGAAAAAGAAAGGTGTTAAGGGCATAGAATATTCTTATTGATTATAGTCAGGCACGAATTACTTGACATAACCCAAACATTATTTTTTAATAATAATAATAATAATATATATATTTAAGTAAAGTAAAGTCGTCAGGGCGGCCTAAAGTCGGTATCAGCCAGTCAGCGAGGGAGTATATCCCCTTTTCAATAGCGCTAGACCAAGGAGACTGTTTTGGCGTCTGAGGTGGAGCGCCACACCTACCATCAACCCCTTACTTTACCGCACAGATCTCGGTTCTACTCATACGCTGAGTTGGCGAGGACCGGTATCGAACTAGAAACCTTGTGGCTTCTAGCCGAACGCTCTACCGACTGAGATAACCCGGCCCCATTATTGCATACATACACACACACACACACACACACACACACACACATATATATATATATATATTATATATATATATATATAACTAGAGAGAGAGAGAAAGATAGATATATAGATAGATTGATGGATAGGAACATAATGAGATAGATAGATAGATAGATAGATAGATAGATTGGAACAGAACGAGATAGATGGATGGATATGTGAAGAGATGGAAATGAATCCGATGGTATATAGTACAGTGAGAAATTTGAAAAAACACAGGTTTAAATAAAATGAGTGGTAAGTTTATTAGCCAACGCTGCAGTGTTTCGATCTGTTAAGTAGATTTTCTTCAGGGCATTTGTTAATATAAGGAAAAGTAAAAAATAAAAAATAAAAAAATTATCACAGAATAACGAGAAGAAGATCTACTTAACAGATCGAAACACTGCAGCGTCGGCTGATAAACTTACCACTCATTTTATTTAAACCTGTGTTGTTTTTTTTTCAAATTTCTCACTATACTACACATGGATGGATATATAGAGAAAGAGACAGATGTGGACAAACCGTGATAGATTGATGGATACTTAGAAGTGTACAGACTGAGATAGATAGATGAAAAGATAGATAGACATGTAGCGACTCATCTAGATAGATAAATAGGTAGATAGATAGGTTTTATTTATTTTCTAGGTTTAAGGTGTACCAACATTACTTAATGTCAAAAACATCCTTGTGGAAGAACGGTAGTGAACCCAACAGGTATAAGCCTCACATTCCCCCGCTATAGATTAAATAGTCTATAGGTTGGGGAAGAGGTGTTCATATCTTTCCCAAGGGTAATAGTCAGAAAGTGAACGTAATAGCGAGACTGGAGTTCGAACCCGTTTAAGGAAGTTCATTCATTAGTTAAAAAATATAAATGTTTACAAATAGATGACTATTACTAAAGTGTAGGTAAATCCGTGGTGTTTATGATAAATATCTTCAGAGGAGTAAACATTCATATGTATAGTTTTTTCATATATATATATATATATATATATATATATATATATATATGAAAATAAAATGGAAATTAATCCGACAGTGTGAATATGATAAAATGAAAAAACAAAGGATGTTTACAACTGCATGGGCTCATCAGGAGAGAGTGTGCAAACCGTTTCGGGGCCTATCTCTCGACGGTTTAAAAAGCAACACCGGCCCATCCTCACTAATATGAGGACCCTCGCAATATCATGCATCGACCGCACGTGGGTCGGTCATCAACAAAAAATAAGACGGGAAATTAAATAGAAATAATTACTTGAAATGATTAGTTGGATGGTTAGATTTTATGGTATGTTAACCCATGTTGGGTTATTTTATGCCGTATCATTTTTTGTTTTATACAATCTTGTTGGGCATTCAGTTTTAAATAATCTTCATACAATGACTGCTATTTACACAGTAGCATTGCAATCAACAAAGCCTTCATCAGATGATGACTCTGGGTTCAGGCATAGTTTCGGGGCCGAAGCATCATTACAACTAACCCAGAGCACCCCAGCAGTATCTCACAATACCACCAGATTTTGTAAGTTTGATGTCACAATATAGGACTGCCATATCCACGCTGATGCGGTTAGAGCTTTCTCCTGAATCTTTTTTAAGTATTTCCTCTTGTCTGGTGGAGAAAGTCCAAGTTTAGAAAAAAATGCCGAGGTTGAGTTGGTAATAAATCCCTGGCATCCGACTTCAATGGGAAATACATTTGTTATCCATCCGTTTCTGACGCATTGTTCACGTAGGTCTTCATATTTTTCCAACTTCCGCTGATGGGCCCAATCAAGATTTTCTTCAAATGGAACTGTCAATTCAACGATAAAAACTTTCTTTTGATTAACAGACCAAATGACAATATCAGTTTAACTCATTTCAACACATATTTAAAAGTCATTTTTATATATTTAACCCATAGATAGGACCCTAATAGGTACTACCACCTCATAATGATTAGTGTTTGATTAAGTTTTTAAATGCCATCTTTGTTCAGTTGAAAAGGACTTGAAGTAAGTAAGATCTGAGTTATGAAATCCTTTGGTAAGTGAATAAGTCCTATGCAGTGTATTGTTAAAGGTCCAGTGATTTAATCCTATGTCCGTCGTCCACGAAGGTTCAAAGTAGTTATGAGTAGGTATCGCCAGTACTACCGGTATAAGTATTGTATCAGCAGCAGAGTACTGCCAGTGATTGACCAAGAGGTTGATCACATGGTTCTCGGCGAGTCTATAAATAGAAGTGGGCTTTTAACACATGCCTTATATTACAAAAATCTCAACAGATAGGAATACAACTGGGTGCAAATTAATTGTATTAGATAGGAATACTTGATATCATATATATATTTACCAACCCCTCCGCACGAGCAGGATGTAACACAAGGTCAATTTCTTAAGCGGAGTTCAACAGGTTTGAATTCAGAGTTTTCCTTCTCCTAGACCGGTTGCCTAACCAAGGTTAAAGAGCCCGGTCTGCCCTACTATTTACCCATAGCTGGAGGGAGAGTAGGATTCATACATTTCCCAAGGGTATTAGCGCTAAGAGAAAATGCAGTTACCGCGTCCAGGATTTGAACACTGGGCGACGAGTCCATTTCCCATGACTTTAACCATTAGACCACGCACTTCCTACTTGATATCATATAACTGTGCAAAAACATCTTAAGAAACAACTGTACACAAATGTAAATATTAACGTGCAATAAACACAATTTCCTATCCTCTCAACATGACATAACTCGAGACGGGTTGACATGCCGTTAAAAAAAAATCGACTAATCAATCAATCAAACCCCTCCAACTACACAATGTAAGTATGAATGTGCAGTGAAGCCGATTCCTCTAGGCATAAAATAACCCTAGACTGGTCAACATGCCGTTAAATCAATCAATCTTTCAATCATCAGTATGATCATTATCATCAGTCTCTCTCTCTCTCTCTCTCTCTCTCTCTCTCTCTTCTCTCTCTCTCTCTCTCTCTCTATTGCGTCACCCGTTCCTCTCCTGGCAGGTCTTCCACATGGCGTCCGGAATCCATACAGAACTTATTCATGTAAGTGTTTTGCTGATTGGCATACACTTATGTGTCCATGTGTAATTTTCAACTGGAGAACGTCACTTGTGAGTTCGTCCTTGCTTCTCCAACTCTATCGAATATATCTTGTTCATATTACTTGGGTGGTTTTTGTGATAGGAGGCAAATAGCCATACAACCGCTTTTTGTGGGGCGCTGCTTCTAAGATTTATTCAAGATAGAACGTAGTATCCTTATTTAGTTCCCTTCTATTGTTTTTTCTCTAAACGTTTCGTTAGAGTCAAAGTGGTGCAGCCATACAGTAGCACTGACATGACTACAGCTTGTAAGAATTATTGCTTTAACTTATCATATATATATATATATATATGTGTGTGTGTGTGTGTGTGTGTGTGTATGGTTGGGAATAGAGGAAAATGTGGACAAAAACAGCACAAACAGCAGTAGATTTAGTGGAATATTTCGTTTTTCCCTCTATTCTCAACCACATTTTGTCGGATTTATTCAAATCCTCCTATCGTCATATATATATATATATATATTATATATATTATATATATCTGATAAGATAAAGCAAGAATTCTTACAAGCTGTAGTCATGTCAGTGCTACTGTATAGCTGCACCACTTTGACACTCTCTCCTCTCCTCTCTCTCTCTCTCTCTCTCTCTCTCTCTCTCTCTCTCTCTTTCAACAGCGTCGATCCCAGTGGGCTATCCACATAGGCAACACCTGCTCCCTTGGGGGTAGGGCTGGGTTTATTTCCCAGCACCTGAGGCGCCCCCCTTGAGGGGGAATGCCGAGGGGATCGACGCAATTTCTGTTCTTTCCCACTCATGAGCTTCGGCTTGTGGGTGAGCCCACATTAAAACGAGTGCCCAGTCCATACAAGTGGGGTATGAGACAAATACTCCTGCCCCCTTGATTTAAAGGGGCAGGGCTGGGTTTATTGCCCAGCGCCTGAGGTCACCCATTTGAGGGAGAATGCCGACGGGATCAACGCATTTTTTGTGTCTACCAGCCATGAGCTTCGGCTTGTGGGTGGGCCCACATAAAAATGGCCTTGTGTCAGGCCTTCATAAGTGGGATGAGAGGCAAATACCATAACATGGGCTGTTTTGAGGCAAATCTAATTCAGGTTTTCATTGAGACCTCGTCAATGAATAAGATTTATTCACTGTATTAATGATTTTGACTACAAATTAAATACGCACTGATAAACTTACACAATTCTTGAGGGTATTGTGAGACGTAAGCAGTGACATTGTTTCGGTTACAGACAGACACTGAATCTCTACAATAATAATTATAATAATGATATATATATATATATGGAATAATAATTAAAATAAAATAAAAAGAAATGATCAGACACACAGACATAAGCACCACGCACACACACATACGCTTACATTTACACACACAAGCACGCACACACACACACTTACACACACAAACACACACATAAGCAAGCACCCCAACCTACACATACACACACAGAATTTGGAAGACCCAAGACAGAACGAATCTAGCAGCCGCTAAGACAACTTCAGTTCCAGTATTCTTCTGAGGATGGGAATTTTCATCCCGAAATATTAAGGAATAAAATGACAGGTTAACAAAAAACATCATAGTTACCCTCTTTTTATTTACACTCGCATTGTGACAGCCTTCAAAACCAACCAACAAACCAATATATATATATATATATATATATATAGTTCTTTTCCTACGTTGACGCGCCGCTTTAGTCAGATTATAAAATAGAAAAGCAAATTAATTCAGTGTCAAATAATTAATCTAGAAAATAAAAAAACAATAAAAAACAGACGACATTGTTGTCATACTCTCCCGCCTTCTCAGCTGCGTATATTAAAACGATATGAGAAAAGTCAACTCTGTCGAAGTGGGATTTACGAGGGAGATTAGGGAATGTGTGACGACGCATCGGAACAAATATTAAAAGCATAATTATTGGATGCCGACCGGTAAAGATGGGGGGGGGCAGGCCAGCCATATTGGTTGGTTAGCTTCGACTAGATTCTGATTTGGGTTCGTTTTTTTCCCCCCCTAATCTGACGCGTCGCTTTGGTCAGATTAAAGAAGGATTAGTTGATAGTGAACAAACAACTCGCATCTCATTAATAGATTTAAAGACGCGCCCATACACACGTATACACACTCACACACGTGTACACACACATACACACACACACACACAAACAAACAAAAATCACGCACGCTCACATAGATAGATAGATATGTGCAGACTAAATATATATAAATGTATACATGTGTGTGCGTGTGTGTGTGTTTGTATCTATCTATCTATCTATCTATCTATATATATATATATATATATATATATATATATATTCTTAATTTTTTAAGTTGGGCGTTATTACAAAGCATTAAAAATAATAAATGAATGAACTCGATATTATGGAGTATTGGATTCACTTATTTTATTATTTATTATTAAAAAAAACATTAAAAAAATATATACCGAAAGAAGCATACAGAGACCACCTAAAATACAACATATATATATATATATATATATATATATATATATATATCAACAGACTGAGATAGATAAATCAGTTACGCGCATACACACACGAATACACACTCACACACATGTACACACACACAAACAAAGTAGTAAAGTAAGTAAAGTCGACGGGGCGGCCTAAAGTCGGTATCAGCCAGTCATCGAGGGAGTCTACCCCCTTTTCAATAGCGCTAGATCACGGAGATTGTTTTTTAGCATCTGGGTGGAGCGTCACACCTACCATCAGCTCCTTACTTTACCGCAGAGATCCCTGTGCTACTCATACGCTGAGTTGGCGGGGACCGGTATCGAACTATATATATATATCAACAGACTGAGATAGATAAATCAGTTTGTTAATATAATATATGTATTAATAGACTGAGCTAGCTAGCAAGCTAGATAGATAGATATATAGATAGTCAATGGACTGGGATTGATTGAAAGAAAGATAGATAGGCGGAATACAGGAAGGAGAGAAGAGGAAAGAAGAAATAAGAGAGTGGGTGGTAGGGGGTGTTGTGTATAGCTCCCCTCGTAATTAATCCAATATCTAATGGAATCTATTCAGTTTAAAATATGCGCTCAGCTTTGCGTACAGAGGGACTCGTTTTCGTAATATATCAAATGAAAAACAACATGTTTTTCGATTTTGATCCATATTAATACCCTATGAAAAAAAGAAAAAACAACTTTCTCTCTCGCTAAAAAAGAAAGAAAAAGAGGTGTTCGATTCCCGCTATCACCTTTTCAATATACAAACCACAGGGTTTTTATGAAACAGCCAAAGAAGAAGAAATGGCTAGTTTATAGTGTTTTTCCTTTTAACGTCACCTCAGGAGAAAGAGAGAAATCTTATTCTATCACAGAGCTTTAACAGCCGATGGCTAACCGAGCGGATATAGGTATCAAAGTCAAACCGGTTGGATTATTTAGCACCAAAGTGGCAGAGATTCTAGCACTTTGAGGTTTTCTAATCAATCGCGAAACCAATGTCTTGCAGACTTTCTTCACAAATGAGCGCCAGGTTCACGCTGCTTACTCAAAGACGATATTTTGGCTATTACCGTTTCTTGAATTCTTGAAGGATCCGATTCTACCATATCTTAGACGAAGTTCTCTTTTTTTTTTCTTTATTTCTTTTTTCATATAAATAAATTTCAAAAGATGAAAGAAAAGAAAACCACACCATTAAATAATGAATGTTTTTCATTGCTGATAATGATCCAGCAATATCTTTCAGGATGCTGACAAGTTCTAAGTAAAACCAAGATGTACTTTTATATGATGGTTAGGTATTGCCTATCATTTTAGTAAGGAAGTGTAGTCTAGATTTTATAAAGAAGATTTGGCAATTACCGTTTATGGAATTCTTGCAGAATACCATTCTGACTTATCTTAGACTTTATGTTCTCTTTTTACTTTTTTTCTTTCTTTTTTTTCTATATAAATAAATTTCAAAAGATGAAAGAAAAGAAAACCACACCATTAAATAATGAATGGTTTTATTGCTGATAATGATCCAGCAATATCTTTCAGGATACTGACAAGTTCTAAGTAAAACCAAGATGTACTTTTATATGATGGTTAGGTATTGCCTATCATTTTTGTAAGGAGGTGCAGTCTAGATTTTATAAAGAAGATGTTGGCAATTACCGTTTATGGAATTCTTGCAGAATACCATTCTGACTTATCTTAGACTTTATGTTCTCTTTTTACTTTTTTCTTTTCTTTTTTTTCTTATATAAATAAATTTCAAAAGATGAAAGAAAATAAAATACATCATTAAATTATGTTTTTCATTGCTTATACCAATCTACCGATATCTTAGGGGAAGATGAAAAGTTCTCAGCAAAACCAAGATGGGATTGGTCTTGAGCCACAGGATTTACTTTTACAGGTAATCTTGAACTTTAAGTGACTAAATTCTTACCATAAGATTGTACTTGCGCATTATTTGAAATGAACCTAACTGTTACTAAAAACACATTTTATGATATTTTGGAGTACAAAAATGCATTAAAAAGATTTTAAAAAGAAAACACGCCGGTTTTCAAATCCATTTTAATGCATTTTTGTACTCCAAAATATCATAAAATGTGTTTTAGTAACAGTTAACTTCATTTTAAATAATGCGCAAGTACAATTTAATGGTAAGAATTTAGTCACTTAAAGTTCAAAATTACCCCTTTATATAATTGTTAGGCATTGCCTATCATTTTTGTACGGAAGTGTAGTGTAGATTTTATAAATTATATTTTGGCTATTACCGTTTCAGGAATTCTTGCAGAATACGATTCTAACTTATCTTAGACTTGATGTTCTATTTTTTCTTTGCTTATTTTTTCATACAAATAAATTTCAAAAGACGAAACAAAAGAAAACTCACCATTAAATTATGAATGTTTGTCATTGTTGGCAACAGTCCATCGATGTCCTAGGGAAAGCTGAAAAGTTCTTAGTGAAACCAAGACGTACATAAATAACAAGCAATGATAAGGCATTGCCTATTATTTATGTAAGAAAGTGTAGTGTAGATTTTATATTGTATTGGTGCATAATTATCGCGGCATTTTTTTTTCAACGAATTCTATTTACCAAAAACATATACAATTGGTGGTTTGTTTTATTTGTTTTATAAAAATAATCCTCTCTCTTTTCAGAATGCGTATCAAAAACCATATCCATATTCGTCCTATTATGCTCTAGAAAGATTGTGAAGGAACAATGAGAAAACACCAAGCTGCAACATTGTTCAAACTTATCTTAAACTTGGTGTTCTCTTTTTTCTTTACTTCTTTTTTTGTATGGATAAATTTCAAAATAAGATAGAAAAAGAAAATACACCATTAGATTATGAATGTTTTTCATTGCTGATCCCAATCCATCGATATCTTGGGTTGCTGAAAAGTTCTCAGTGAAACTAAGATGGGGTTGGCTTTGGGAATGAAAATAATCCTTTTCTTCAACGTGACATAAACATGTATATAGGACAAATCCCGACAAAGAGTTATAATAAATAGACTTTATTGCCTAAGCAAGTCCAACAGAAAGAATACAAAATAGGATAGATATATGTCATAAAGAAAAGTCCTTAAAGATAGTTTAAGGCTATAAAAAGGAAGAACAAATGTTCACTTACTGCGAAGAAAGCCTCGCGTAACAGGTACGCGGATATAAGGGTACAACTAGTGCGCCAAGCCTCTATGAAACCATAGAGTATAAAAGACCTGCGTACAGGTACACGTATTGCCTGTTGCTGGGAGGATAAGCCCCTCGACAGTCCGAATGGACGAAGACACACTTGTGTCTAGTTCACGGCTGGAGAGTCCAGGAGAAAGAAGGTTTTACTTTCGTGGGACTACCTTTAAATATTCAGCTCGCAACGCCACCTAACGGCAAACCGTAGCAATTAAGGGAAGATAATTCCACACCTAACGGTAAACTTAGCAAGTAAAAGAAGATAATTCCACACCTAACGGCAAACCGTAGAAAGTAAGGGAAGATAATTCCACACCTAACGACAAACCGTAGAAAATAATGCGAGATAATTCCTCCAGTACTTTTACATAATGGTTTGGCATTGTCTATTCTTTTATGCAAGGAAGTATAATGTATATTTTATAATTTACTATGGCCATGTGTTGACCATGTCAGTGAATGGTCAAGGATTATTTATACGCTGCTGTTTTAGAACATCGGAGTGATTGCTGAGCCTGCTTCACAGTGCTTCGGCCTCTGGAGCGGCTATAGTAAAATAGGGGGCTATCCTGCCAGGTGATACCTGCAAAGGTACAGGGCTGGGTTTATTGCTCAGCGCCTGAGGCCGAAATGCTGACGAGATCAACGCATTTTTATGCCTACCACCCATGAGCTTCGGCTTATGGGTGGGTCCTCATAAAATGCCCTTGTGTCACGCCCTCATAAGTGGGATGAGAAGCAAATACCTGAGACTACAAAGATTACGGAACCATTACGCGAACCTGTCTACCTCGATGTTTTAGCACTGTTGCGAGTTACTACATGTCTGGTGCAAATTCTAGTTGAATGTACCAGTAGTATACTGAATACTGTATGGTCCAGTATACAGCAAATATACACAGCTAGTAATGGAATATTTGGTTTAGAAGAAATTTATCCTTTTTTATGTTAAAACTATTTTTAGTGTATACTTATTTATGGGCGATACTGTATATATATATATATATATATATATATATATATATATATATATATTTACCAAATCCTCCGCACGAGCAGGATACGACACAAGGTCAATTTCTTAAGCGGAGTTCAACAGGTTTGAATTCAGAGTTTTCCTTCTCCTAGACTAATTACCTAGCCATGGTTAAAGAACCCAGTCTGGAGGGAGAGTAGGATTCATACCTTTCCCAAGGGTATTAGCGCAAAGTGAAATACAATTACCACGTCCAGGATTTGAACTCGAGGCGACGAGTCCATTTCCCATGACTTTAACCATTACACCACGCGCTTCCTGTATACTGTATATAAGGCGCATGTGATAATGATGTTTATTTAACGAGTCAATCTTACAGAATTTTAACCTCTAAGCGTACAACCAGGCCTAGGGCAACTCGTTCAGACTCACTGAAGTCATTATTATTGTGTACTTGTAAAATAATCGTTGCATAAATAGCTATTTTGATAGAGCATGCGTACCAACAACCGGATGTAACAAAGCACAAAGTTGGCTAAACATCTTAAATGGAACAAATCAATTTTTTTCTATCAGAATTCAAATAAGATTAGCAAGACAAAATAATAAAAAGAAATATTTTTTACAAAACTTAAAACAAAAAGACATAAAACAAATTAAAATAAAAACAAAAACAATAAATCAAACTGTTAATTACAATTTTGAATTTTGAACAAAGGAATTTGAATTTTGCCTGTGAAAAAAAATATCTTCTTCTTGGCTCCGCTGGACAAACCGTTACGGACTGACGAATAAGAGACAATGTAGAGTGGCGTCAACACCAATGCGGCCATATTTTCATTGTTTTGTATTCATTCCACCATCTTGTGTGCAATGTTGTCTTCTGTGCGAAATAAAAACATCAATTTTCTCTACTCTAACGAACCTTTTCATCACCGAAGTCGATGGATATTTTTAAAGGTGTGTGCAAAGATGGCGGGAAGGTACCTGATTTTATTTTTCTTTCTTTATCATTTATTCTTTCTTGTTTATTCAACGCTTTTTCCTTCATTCTCTTTTAAAATTAATTCTTCATTTCATTCTTTTTTCTTCATCCTTTATTCTTTCTTGTTTATTCAACGGCTTTTCTTCATTCTTTTTTAAAATTAATTCTTCATTTCATTCTTTTTTTCTTCATCCTTTATTCTTTCTTGTTTATTCAACGGCTTTTTCCTTCATTCTTTTAAAATTAATTCTTCATTTCATTCTTTTTTTTTCATCATTTATTCTTTCTTTTATTCAACGGCTTTTTCCTTCATTCTCTTTTAAAATTAATTCTTCATTTCATTCTTTTTTTCTTCATCCTTTATTCTTTCTTATTTATTCAACGGCTTTTTCTTCATGCCCGTTTACATTTAATTCTTCATTTCTTTCTTCATTTTTTTCTTCATCTCTTTTTTTATTTATTCAACGGGATTTTTCCTTAGTGCTCTTTTAAAATTAATTCTTCAGTTCATTCTTTTTTTTTCTTCATCCTTTATTCGGCTTTTTTCCTTCATGCTCTTTTACATTTAACATTTTATTCTTCTCGAACATATTTTCTTTTTTTTATCATTTCATTCTTAATTCCTTCATTTTTCTTATTCTTTCAACTTCTATTTTTCATTCGGCTTTATTAAAATCGATCCCTTTTTCTTTCTTTTTTATGATACCATATTTTCTTCTCTATTTCTTTTTTATTGATCTTTCTTTATGTATCTTTCTTCATCTTTCATTCTTGTTTATTTAACAGTTTATCCTTCATGCACTTTTATATTCATTCTTTATTCTCCTTCAACATATTATCTTATTTGTTTCTCTTTTTTCCTTCATTTCTTCTTATTCTTTCAACTTCTATTTTTCATTTGGCGTTCTTAAACTTGAACCCTTTTGTATCATTCGGATATTTCAGACTATCTTTCGTATCTTTATTTATATACATAGAATACTTAACATAGGTTAACGCTTGTATCCGGTCATTGTTAATGGAATGAGAAGAGCCTACTGCGGTGAATTGAATAAAAATCTCGGTTCGAAGTTCAATTAAGGCTCCCGATTACGACATGAAGACTGTCGAATTCGACAATAAGTTCCCGAGTTTGAAGGGAGGGTTCCCGGGTTCAAGAAGGTTCCCGAGTTCGACAAGATATTCTTCATTCAGTTGATTAAATAATAGGGCAGACTGGTCTCTTTAACCTAGGTATTACAAATTATCAAGCCTCATCTGAAAAACAAGAAACACCAGAAGAAGACAGGAGGCCATACTGGCTGAAGCGTTGTGTATATAACAATAAAGATGAGAAAGAACAACCAGCCTGTTAAACAAATAAACCAACCCAACCAGACACCTCAACTGTTTTTAGGCATATGTGTTTCTGGATGCAAAGTGAGGGATCATTTTGGTATTATGATAAATCTGTAAATTGAACACCCAATTCTTGACCACATTAGATTCACAACGAGTTAGGTTATTCAACAAATTAGGGTTGAGTCGCACAGAAAGTCCCCTGTTTATCAAAATGACTTGATTCGGCATTAAATAACTTGAAAGGGGTTGACATACCATAAAACAAAACAACCAACCAGTGAGAGCCTCTTCAAATTTATGTAAATTATGTATGTTTTAAGTAAAACACTTTAAGCCCACGAATATGAAATATTAATATAATAGATAAGTAATTGAATAAATAAATCAAATAAGTATATCGTCACATTCCTATCATATTATATATATATAATATATATATATATATATTCTAATCTAATTAATAGAATTTATACCGAATTCTAAGGTTTCATATTTCTTCTGCATATAAACAAATCTCCAGACAAAAATATTTCTTGCTGAGTCGGTTGAGCACCCGCCTCGGAATCGCAAGGTTCCGGTTCGATACCGGTCCTCGACAACTCAGCGCATCAGTAGCACAGATTGTGTAATCTGATCGGTGCGTTAAAGTGGGGAGCTGACAGTATGTGTGGCACTCTACCACAGCAAAAAAAACAATATCTCTTGTCTAGCGCAAGTGAAAAGGGGAGAGACTCCCTCGATGGCCGGCTGATAAACAATGGGCCACTCCGCCAACATTATTTTACTTTAGTAATCTATATATATATATTTACCCCCCCCCCCCCCGAACGAGCAGGATGCGACACAAGGTCAATTTCTTAAGCGGAGTTTAACAGGTTTGAATTCAGAGTTTTCCTTCTCCTAGACCAGTTGCCTAACGAAGGTTAAAGAGCCCAGTCTGTCCTACTATTTACCCATAGCTGGAAGGAGAGTAGAATTCATACCTTTCCCAAGGGTATTAGTGCTAAGTGAAATGCAATTACTGCATCCAGGATTTGAACTCGGGGTGACTTTAACCATTACACCACGCGCTTTCTGAATATATATATGAGGCGCTTTTAGTAATCTATATAAATTATAAAAAAAAGTCGTCGGGGTGGCCTAAAGTTGGTATCAGCCAATCAGCGAGGGAGTCTATCCCATTTTCACTAGCGCTAGACCAAGGAGAATTTTTTGCATCTGAAGTGGAGCGCCACACCTACCATCATCTCCTTAATTTACCACACAAATCCCTGTGCTACTCATACGCTGAGCTGCCGAGGGCCGGTATCGAACTAGGAACCTTGTGGTTTCTATCCGAAAGCTCTACCACTGAGCTAACCCGGACCTAGATAAATAAATTGTAAATTGACTTAAGTTTAACAAAAATTTTAAGCTTATGAATGCAATTACCCAATGCCAGCACGACGAGTAAAGTGTGGCACAAGGTCAATTTTAAGCGTTTAACAGGTTTAAAGTTTTCCTTCAAGAATGGTTGCCATACAGTTTAAAGTGCTCAGTCTACCCTAATATTTACTCATAACCGGAAGGAAGATATTTGGATGAATACCTTTCCTAAATGTCAGGACATCCCATCGTGGTGTAGTAAATGGTTAGCAAGCTAGTCTCGCTGATCCATTATTACCAAATAGCGATTTCGATCCTCCTACATGTCCCCTTACTTACGATCTTTCGTCACATCCTATCTGTGACAAATGGTTTGGGTAAATAATACCAGTTGAGGAACGCCGTATATTTGATTTTTTTTCTTTTTCGGTTAATTCCGTGATGTTAAATGATGTCAACTTCTTAAAACAACAGATGATTACAACATCGCCGTGGGATAAGTACTATAAAAAAAACACCTAGTACTTTTAATAACTCTGATGATGGAATTCTATTTCGAAAATATTTAGAATTAAAAAAAAAAAAGTTAAATAAATATAATTTTCAACACACATTGCATTGTCAATTGCCTTCAAAAATCTTTATATTACACATACGCACAATACCTCAAACATACTATTAAAAAAACCTTTATATATATATATATATTATATATATATATATATATATATATAAATATATATATATATATATATATATATATATATTTATAATGGAGATTCGCTTCCGGTTTTTGTCTGTAACAAAAGCTACGTCACTGCTTACGTCACTATACCCGAAATCGTCATAACATAGAATAAATTTTTTTTTAAACAAATTTTAATAGATACATCCCCGGTATCATATATTTATATATAGTTTGTTTTATTTTAATAGATATTTAAAGTTAATAGAACTTCAATTTCAAATTGTTTTTTTTTTTTACTCCTTTAATAAATTTGATGATTTCATGATTTATGGTTCAAACATTTAATTTTTAGCTTCCACCTCCTCAAGCAATATCTTTCAAAAATGTATTTTTACATCGCTCGGAGGACGTTTTTTTATTTTGCTAGCATATATATCTTATTATAATGGAGATTGTGGGTTTGTCTGTCTGTAACCGAAATTATATTACTATACAAGTCACAATTCCCTTTGTTATTTACATCACATTCTCCATGATTTTACTTTTATTTAAACCTCAATTATTAGTAAAATTGTTTTACTTCATTAAGACTGTTAACAATATCTACACACTAATAACATGCAATTTATTTATATATACAACAAATAGCGGTTTACAGTGTGAATGGGAAGGCTAATTTGCATATTGATCTTTAAAAAATTGATTTTAATAAATATATGCTTAGTATTATTGATTTCTAATTGTTTGGTTTTATCTTATTAAAATGAGCAAAAATCTCGGGGATAAATCTTAACAGAAATCTATTAACAAGAAGAAATAACTGTAATTTTATTCCTTTCTTCCTATTTTAACTAAATAGTTAAATTAGGGAAATTTACCATGAAAGACGGGAGTAAGGGAAAATGGTGGAACAGTTAGTTTCAAAGTTCTTCTATTTTTAATTATACCCCCTCTGTTCCAAATCTTTTTATCTGAATTCATATTCAGTTTCATTAGCCTTTCTAATTTAACATGACATTTTATTATATTAAAACTTAAATACTTGCACCCGGAGGTGCATATATTTGCTAGTATATATATATATATATATGATGTTTTCAAATTTCTATGAGAAATATGTTTATAAATATAACTGCTGTTTATATAGTATTTCTGTTAAGGTATTTTCATTTTTATAATGTTTATTTATTTTTATTTCGTATCTTTTCATGGTTTCGAATTTCTGTGCATGTTCCCCACTTCGACGTTTCTATTAACACATTTTTTTCTGCAACACCGGCGTTCATGCGGATTTGCATCGTTTTTTATTGACAAAATATGGTGTTTATCGAACGCGGCGGGGGGCGGGGGGCGGGTGATGGATAATTGGCTGAAAATGTGTTGCCGAAGTGTTTGGGGGTGAAAAAGACAACAAACAGAAAAGTTTGTTTTTAAAATGGATAGAGAGAGAGGGGGGGAGAGAGAACAAAATTAGATAGATAGATATAAGCGGACTGAGGTAGATAGATAGATAGATAGATAGATAGAAGGAGACTGGGATAGATAGATAGATAGATAGATAGATAGATAGAAGTAGAGTGAGATAGATAGAAGTAGACTGATATAGATAGATAGATAGATAGATAGATATCAGGAGACGAGATAGATAGATAGATAGATAGATAGATAGATAGATAGATAGATAGATAGATAGATATCAGGAGACTGAGATAGATAGATAGATAGATAGATAGATAGATATCAGGAGACTGAGATAGATAGATAGATAGATAGATAGATAGATAGATAGATAGGAGATTAAGGTAGATAGGAAATTGAGATAGATAGAAAGACATGAACAGGCTCGGGCAGATAGCTAGATAGCTAGCTAGATAGATAGATAGATAGATAGCTTGCTATATAGATAGATAGATGGATAGATAGATAGGAGATTGAGATAGATAGAAAGACATGAACAGGCTCGGACAGATAGCTAGCTAGCTAGATAGATAGATAGCTTGCTAGATAGATAGATAGATAGATAGATAGATAGCTTGCTAGATAGATAGATGTATAGATAAATAGATAGATATAAGGAGACCGGGATAGATAGATACTTTTTTGTAGACTAAGAAAAGAACACATATTTGAAACAGAACACAGGAACAGTTAACAAAGGATAAGGTACCCGAAATATTAGGAGAAATAAAGACTAAAAAAACAATATTCATCACTTTGATTAGTGTCTTGTTTTCTGCTCTTCACTTCATTCTTCCATGCTTCTAAGACAACCAAAACAATTTCCCCAGTATCCACCATATATATATAATATATATATATATATATATATAATCATCCACAGATACCGTGTTTCAACTATCACGTCTTTTCATTGTGGCTAGACATGGATGGAAATCCGATCGATTCATCATCAGTCAGGTTGCTTAACCACACGGCCATCGTTACCTACAGAATGGGAGGAGGATTTTAACTGATAAATACACACATCTGTATAAATGTAAAGGCCGCCAGAGTGTGCTCCATCCATTTCATAGGAAAGCATTGCCTTTAAGTTTAGTTGGCGGTCACCAGCAAAAATTATTTTTGGATTACCTTATTTGTTTAATAGCACACCTTATGGGTTATTTAATACCAAAATTTGATTCATTTGTACACGTTTGGCGAGTCATAACTATATTTTCAGTGCTCTATTGCATTTTTTTTATTACGCTTCTTTTTTTGGTCTAAAATTATTTGTCACACACTGTTATATGATATCAAGTATTCTGTCTTTTTATTGACACCCTTCCGTCTGCTAAAGACGATGGCGTAGTGTCCATTTTTTTCTTTTTTGAGCCAGAGAGTCTGGAACAATGCCAGCCTTACTAAGAGAACCAAACTGCGCGTCTACAAAGCGCGCCTTCCCGTACCTTCCTCTACAGTAGCGAAGCCTGGACCACATATTCATATGGACAATTTCCACCTTAGATGCCTACGCCGCATCCTACGCATACACTGACAAGACAAAGTGCCCAACACAGACGTGCTGGAACGAGCAAACATGAACAGCATGCCCGCCATCATCTGCGAGAGACGCCTGCGCTGGCTTGGTCATATCAAGAGGATGGACAAAGGGCGCATCCCCAAAGACCTACTGTATGACGAATTAGTAGAGGGCACCCAACCGGAAGGGAGCTACGCCTACGCTTTAATGATATCTACAAGAAGAATATGAACACATGCCACATCCCATGTGTTGCATGAGAGCTTGGTGCAGAAAAGCGAGCGGCCTGGTGCCTCATTGTCAAACAAAGGACGAAAAGGAGTGAAAAAGAGAGGAAAGAAGAAAGAGAGGAAAGAGAGCCAGAAGGAAGGAGAGACAACTGCAATTCCAACAAGCATCACTGTTTGTTTGCAGTCACTCCGCCAGAGATTGCAATTCAAAAATTGGCCAGTTCAGCCACTCGCGCAGATTCAGTTAAAATATCATATCTAATGCTGGACTAAGAAAGAAAAAAAGAATGAATGAAATGTGAACCTGGATTAAGAAAGAAAGAAAGAAAGAAAGAAAGAAAGAAAGAAAGGAAATTGAGGGAGAGGAAATTTGATTGAAAGAAAGGGTTAAACGTTATGAGAAAAGGTTCAGCTCTAGAAAGAGGACATCTGCTCCCTTTGGCTGTCCTCCCTCCCCAACTCGCATCTAACTACAGTTAGTGTTAATCTTTGATTTATGAGAATTTAAAAGGGAAATACTGGGGGGGGGGGTGAAAGATTTTTATCCTATCCATGCGTACGCGTAAGGGTCCCATAATAAACACGACCTGGGGTGAGATTTTCGCCCATGTGGGGGGGGTATGTACTGTATTTCTTGAAAAGAAAAGAAAATAATATTTTGGGAAAATATTATTTTTCTTTTCTTTTCAAGAAATACAGTACATACCCCCCTCCCCCCGGGACTCGGGAACCTTCTCGGACTCGGGACAAGAAATACCTGAAGAAGGCCGGAGGGCATATCTGCCGAAACATTGTACAAATAACAATGAAGATGGGGACAATAGTCCGAATAATGCAGATAATACTAATGATCAAGTCCAATAAATAACGCAGAAGCGATAACAGAATAGAATCATCAAGCCTCATCTCAAACATTCAGAGAAATAGTGTAGATAACAATAACGCAGATATTACTAATCATCAAGCCTCATCTCAAACATTCCAATAAAGATGAGGAGAATAGTCCGAATAACGCAGATATACTAATCATCAAGCCTCATCTCAAACATTCAGAGAAATAGTGTAGATAACAATAAAGATGAGAATAGTCCCGCAGATATTACTAATCATCAAGCCTCATCTCAAACATTCAGAGAGATAGTGTAGATAACAATAAAGATGAGGATAATAGTCGAATAACGCAGATATTACTAATCATCAAGCCTCATCTCAAACATTCAGAGAAATAGTGTAGATAACAATAAAGATGAGGAGAATAGTCCGAATAACGCAGATATTACTAATCATCAAGCCTCATCTCAAACATTCAGAGAAATAGTGTAGATAACATAAAGATGAGGAGAATAGTCCGAATAACGCAGACTAATCATCAAGCCAATAAAGATGAGGAGAATAGTCCGAATAACGCAGATATTACTAATCATCAAGCCTCATCTCAAACATTCAGAGAAATAGTGTAGATAACAATAAAGATGAGGAGAATAGTCCGAATAACGCAGATATTACTAATCATCAAGCCTCGTCTCAAACATTCAGAGAAACTGAAATCTAAATTTGTTCATATCTATCTATTTCAGTCTTTTCATATCTATCTATCTATCTATCTATAAATCTCTTCTTATCTATCGATCTATCTATCTATCTGTCTATCTATCTATCCTTTAATTATCTTATCTTATCTATCTATCTATTTATCTATTTCAGTCTGTTAATATCTATCTATCTGTCTAATTTAGTCTATTCCTATCAATCTATTTCAGTCTGTTCATATTTATCTATCAATCTATCTATTTCAGCCTGTCCATCTCTCTCTCTCCCCCCTCTCTCTCTCTCTCTCTCTCTCTCTCTCTCTCTCTCTCTCTATCTATCTATCTATCTACCTATTACACTCTCTTAATATTTACCTATTTATTTATTGTTCATGTCTATCTATCTATTTATCTATCAGTCTTGTTCATATTTATCAATCTATCTATCTATAAATATATTTCAATTTGTTCATCTCTCTCCCCATATATATATATATATATATATATATATATATATATATATATATATAATAAAATTCGAAGGCAATACAATGCGTAAAAAATAAAGACAAAAAGATGTTTTATATGTCTTATCGATTTCAAAGCTAGAGCTTCATCATCAGAGTTTATTTTCAAACTTTTTTTTTTTTCAAACTTTTTTTATTTGTGTGGTTATAATTTCTCTTCTTATTTCCATAGATAATACAAATTTAGATAGAAAAAAAGGAGAGGAAAAGGAAATAAGAAGAGAAATTATAACCACACAAATAAAAAAACATAAGCACTTCATTTCTGAAAATAAACTCTGATGATGAAGCTCTAGCTTTGAAATCGATAAGACATATAAAACATCTTTTTGTCTTTATTTTTTATGCATTGTATTGCCTTCGAATTTTATTATTTTATAACATACTTAACAATGCTTCAAGCAAATTACCAATTACTTTATATATATATATATATATATATATATATATATATATATATATAAAAATGAATAGTGAATGAAAAAATGAGAAAAGTATTTGCATGGAAAGGTGCTCAATGCTAATAAAGCAGAGCAGATTTATAATCAATGGTAATATTATGGTTTTACATTCATATTCAAGTTATGAGTGTAAAACCATAATATTACCATTGATTATATATATATATATATATATATATATATATATATATATATATATATCAGTCTGTTCCTATCTATCTTTCTGTCTGGGTACCTATTTTTATTCATTTATTTATTTGTAACCAGTGCTCCTTAAAAAATTTTTTCCAGAGAAAAAAATCATCTTTTTGCTGTGAACAATTTTTGAGGCATGAATAAACAAGAATTTATTTTTTAACTGTTCTCTTCCTTTTTATTCATTATACGCATGAAATTACTGTTTTTCCAACACAAAAGAGTTCCACTATTTTCTGTTTGTTTCGTTGTGTCGTTTGTTTAGGGCCACGACCCAAAACATTGTTGTCGTCGCCGTACGAATAGTAATCGTGAGGTCAGACAAGACTAAGAGAAAAATGTATAAGAATTTATGGGTTCCATTGTTCAAGAACTTTGGCAAAATGTAATTGTCTTGGCACCAATAATATTCTCATTCGACAAATTGAAATTCTGATTTTAAATATACGAAAACAGGAACATTTGAATTATTATCTGATTTTGTTTAGTTTCTTGTTTAATAGTTATTTACCTTCCATCCCACGTATGCGGGTATGACACAAGGTCTTTTCAATGTGGGATCACCCACAACCGAATCTTATGGGATGGTAGGTACAAAAATGCGTAAATCCCATTGGCATTCCTCCTCAAGGTGGTGCTTCAGCCACTGTGCAATAAACCCAGTCCTGTCCCTTTAAATCAAGGGGACAGGTGTTGCTTAGGAGGAAGCCCCCCAACCCCACCCTGGGATCACGCCGTTAATATTACTTAACTGATCCAGGGCCGAAGCCACTGGACCCCCGACTTGAGGGCCAGGAATAAGGTTATTTTTTTTAATGGCATATCAACCTTAGTGGGTTATTTAATGTCAAAACCATCCTTTGTCTGAATTTAGATGAGGCTTGATAATTTGTATTATTTGGTTTCTTTGTTTAATGGCATGTCAACTTTTGTGGGTTATGTGACATCATTATGGACAAGTTCTGCTAAAAGCACCAGTTCCTGCTAGATCACCGAACCAGTTGAATTCTTAATTGGATGACCACTTAAACAAAAACAGCAGGTACTGCAAAAAACATGGGTCTTTTGTTTATCCAAATGACTTGATTCGGCATTAAATGACCCCAAAAGGGTTGATATGCCGTAAAACAAAACAACTATTAATTGATACCAAAGCTATCATTGTAGAAGAACATTAGTGGTACTATTTAACCCATAGCTGGGGGGATGAAGAGGTCCATGCCTTTCTCAATTGTATTAGTTCGAAAGTGAACGTAGAAAGAGTGTACGTATGAGAGAGAGAGAGAGAGAGAGAGAGAGAGAGAGAGAGAGAGAGAGAGAGAGAGAGAGTTTTAAAAGAGTTATGATTAAAAGAAATAGCCAAACTTTATCTTTAGTTTCCTTTAACGACCAAAAGGTCTAAGCCAAGTAATAAACAATTCATGTTTTACTTAATAATGGTCACCAAAGCGTAAAGATAATGATCCGGGAAATTCCAATATGCTGGTGAAAACCTATTTACAGAAAACGGGAATGTTCTCGATTTAACAAAGAAATAAAACATTGTATACTGGCTGTAATAAATAATTGAGAGTTACCTCCCCTATTTCTGACTAGAAGCAACTACCCTGCGTCAGATGCGTAGAGGAAAAAAAAAGCAACAAAAAAAGTGGTATAATGGTTAGCAAGCTAATCTTGCAGATCCATTACTCCTGAATAGTGGGTTTAATCCTCGCTGGATGCCCCATAAAAATCCCCACGTAAAAATACCTTATGTTAATCCGGCCTGAAAAAAATGATTGTTTCGCACTTTCATATTAATTTGCTTAACTTTGAGATTCACAGAATCTTCAGAAGATTCGGCGAGTTGGATAAATAAGGTGTCCCATCGTGGAGTAAATGTTAGCAAGCTCGTCTCACAGATCCATTATCACTAAATAGAGAGTTTGATCATCGCTGTATGCGACCTTATGTCTTATTCTACTCGACCCGAGCAGATTCAGCATAATCACAAAAACAAGGTATTTCGTCAATTTATAGGCAAAAGTAAGAACTAGAAATGAGCCCAATTATTGGATCAAATAATATCCTTCACCCACTCAGCTCTAAGTAAAATAATAATAAAAGCAAACAGTATAGGAGAACAACAAAAATCTCTAAAATCAAAACCAGTTTCTGAGCTTGAAAAGGAAGTTCAGCGCCGTGTTCAAATTCGTTGTGACAATTTTAAGTAGAACTTTAATGCGATTTCAATGCTATTTTAATTTTTAGATATTTCCGCGAATATAAATAAAATCTTCATAATTTTTGCACAAAAAGCTAGACTCAGTAACAGTGAATGTGTAGATGTATTTACTTTCTCTTGAACTGTTTTATTTTTGTATATGCAGAAAATTTCCGGATCCTACAAGGGCTAAATTCAATGCAAACACATATGAAATAAAGCGAGAACGTGGTTTATCTATACATACACACTAACTGTCCTTTATATATGTATAGATTACTTCCCCTTTCAGAGAACTCTTTAGTAAACTTTACTAATCTATTTAAACTCACGATACACGTAACAATTATTCTAAGAAGAATAAATCTTTCTTAAGCCTGTCGTTGTTATCTTTTGTCATTCCACTGGCTTTACGAAGTTTAAGACAAGAACGAAATCAGGGTACAAATGCAGAATAGCGCGCTAGAAATAATATCATTGGATTAGGGCTGGGTCAGCTCAGTCGGTAGAGCGTTCGGCTAGAAACCACATGGTTCCTAGTTCGATTCCGGTCCTCGCCAACTCTGCGTATGAGTAGCACTGGGATCTGTGCGGTAAAGTAAGGAGCTGATGGTAGGTGAGGCACTCCACCTCAGACGAAAAATGATATCTTTGGTCTAGCACTAGTGAAAAGGGGATAGACTCCCTCGCTGATTGGCCGATACCGACTTTAGGCCGCCCCAACGACTTTACTTTACTTTACATATAAAAAGCCTTACATTTCACGGAAATACCCGAAACCTTTGAGACGCTAAGAGTAGGGTTGGGGTAAGGGTTACGATTAGTTTTAGAATTAGGGTTAATGTTATGATTAAGGTTAGTGTTAAGCGACTTCGGGAGTTTCCGTAATCTAATACTATTTCTACGTAACATGCGATTCTAATGATATTATATCTTGCGCACTATTCTGCAATTGTACTGAATTATGTGCTTGAATCTATAACACTGGTACCTTTTGAAAACTACCAACTCACCTTTTGCTTGTTTCTTTATTAACGCAACTAATGCGAGTTCGATCCGGGCAGGCAAAACACAACCGAGTTCTCTTACAAGTACAGCAGTGATATTCCTGCTGTAACGTGCCTTCTGCTGCAAATGCTCTGACCACTGCGTAGCGTAGACGATGCGTAACGCAAACATATACAAGGCAATCTCTCGTTCGGCGAGGGACACGACGGTTGGCTTACCAAAGCACATCCTTTCTAGTAGCGGTAGGCTCTCGGCTGTTCGCCCAAAGAAATACTCCCTCTTTCTGTGGTCAGGAGATATCTAATTACAGTGTCAAGAGTGTTAAGTATCTGTTCGGCATCCTAGGTTCCAGATGTAATGAATAAGTAAGCCAGCCAATAAGAATCCGGTGTTAACGTATTCCTTGTAAGTCCGTCGTCCAAGGGAATCCAAATGTCAATGAAATAATCTCAGATTGTGGTCTCTATTAATACAGCAGAAGCAGCAGCAGCAGTGCCAGTGATTGGACAATAGAAATGCCTTCGGTGGTCACGTGGTAGTCAACGAGTCTATATCTAGGAGTGACCATTTGCCCCATGCCTTATATCAAATACTTCAACAAAGAGGAGGAAAGGATCAGTGGACACGCGTCGTCGTCAAGGTCAAGTAACTTATGTCAACAAACTGTTTTCCTCTGGTCCTCGGTTCCGGCTCATAACAGATATTCATAACATAAAACAAGAAGTAGTACAATTCACAAGACAAGCGTACAAGAATGAGGAGGGTCAAATGTCTGTAGTCAAACGCAGTGATTTCGTCAGAATATATTTTTCCCGATTTTATCACTGCTACGTTGACTCTTATAAGGCTATGAGCCAGTCCATCTTGTAGGGGTGTTAACTCCTCTACATCAATAAGGCTATGAGCCAGTCCATCTTGTAGGTGTGTTAACTCCTCTACAACAATAAGGCTATGAGCCAGTCCATCTTGTAGAGGTGTTAACTCCTCTACAACAATAAGGCTATGAGCCAGTCCATCTTGTAGGGGTGTTAACTCCTCTACAACAATAAGGCTATGAGCCAGTCCATCTTGTAGGGGTGTTAACTCCTCAAACAATAAGGCTATGAGCCAGTCCATCTTGTAGGGGTGTTAACTCCTCTATGACACAAGGTCGCAAGTATGGACATCCAACGAGGATTGAATTCACTAAAATTTGTAAGAGATCTGCGAGACTAACTTGTTAACCATTACACCAGATTGGAACGTCCCTTTGCGTCGCTGAGTATAGAACATGCTTATTATGTTTTTTATTAAGCATAACTTTGATGTGGCTTCTTAGTTGCAATTATTTCACTATCGGCGAAACTTATATGAAGGCTGACTATTTTGTTTTGTTTTGTTCTTTCACTCGCAAAAGTCCATTCACAAATATTTTCGTAGTGACGAAATTTCTAGACATGAGTTTCTTTTCTTTAGCCAATTTATTATCTAAGACAGTTTTCCATGAGAGAGTGGAAAATCTCATTCAGTTTCATTCCCTGTATCTTGCTTAAGTTAGCTTTGTATTCTTCGTTAAGTCCGACTTAATTCCAACTTCAAGTACCAGTCGTCAAGTCCAAAAATCTAACTCGCTTCCGTTCCGTCCGAGCATCTGACCCCAACTAACTCCATTGCTCCCTCTGCATCTGTTTAGGTATGTTTTCCTTTCAGAATATTCTAGCAGATTCTCGAACAATCATCAAGATCGGTCATCATCAAGAGCAACATATGTTGCTCTTGATGATGACCGATCTATTAAAGCGGTCGAAACAGATTTCTGTCAGCAATTACAAACATCATTTGTTTTTTTCAGAAATATTAAATTCATATATATATATATATATATTTATATATATATATATATATCGCAGCTACTATTAAATCCACTAAGCAATTAAGTATAAAATCTTATTTACTTATGTATTTTTTCCTAAAACCGATTAAAAAGTGCTCAATATAAAGAGCCAAATATACGTTTAAAATCGAATGGTTTAAAACTACCGACTTAAGTTTCTCGCCGTAGCACGAATCTTCAGTGTCTGAAGATTTGCGCTACTGCGAGAAACTTAAGTCGTTAGTTCTTAAACCATTCGATTTTAAACGTATATATATATATATATATATATATATATATATATATATATGTATATGTGAGGTTAAGTAAACAAACAAATGTGTTTATTTTTATATGGCTTTAAGCCGACAATTTTCGGAGGATATGTGCTTAATTGAAGTCGTACCTAATTTTGAAACTTAATTAGTTAATAATTAATGAATTTTAGGCGGGCATATATGTTTAAATGTAAGGCTAAACGAATCGAGAAATTTCTCGATTCGTTTAGCCTTACATTATATCCTCCAAAAATATATATAAATATATATATATATATAGTTGCAGACTCTCAATTTTCAGAGAGAGAGAGAGAGAGAGAGAGAGAGAGAGAGAGCTTGAAGAGACAGACAGACAGAGTGGGGTAATTGACGAAATATAGGCATGCAATTTCCTTCATAATGAAATTCATAGAAGCCAATTTCTCGCATCTCTTTTTAGTCATGAGTTGAAGGATAAGGTTATTATTAGAGAAACAGCGTTACGCACTTGTGCAATTCGGGTATTATCTCGACCACTTCTCACGGGACTGACTTCGAGGTATTCGCTCTAAACTGAGAAAATATTCCAGATAATAGGTGCAAACTGATGAGAATTGATCCTCTTTTTGTTTTCTTTCACTTCTTTGCTCGTCTATATGGACACTACTATACTTTGTCAAAAGAAAGCTAGAATTCGATATTAAAATATGTTGCTGTCTAAACAACATTAAAAGTTTTTTTTGTCTTTTTTGCAATAAACTTTTCCTATGTAATAACAATCACTTGTTTACAGATATATATTTTCAATGACGTATTCCTAGTACAAATAATTCAAAAGTGATATTTGAATAATTATATATATATATATATATATATATATATATATATATATATATATATATATGTGTGTGTGTGTGTGTGTGTGTGTGTGTGTGCAGAAAATTTCCGGATCCTACAAGGGCTAAATTCATTGCAAAAACATATATGAAATAAAGCGAGAACGTAGTTTATAATGTATATTTATTTAGATGTTACTTCCAAGGCGATTTATCTGACAAAAGGCATATGATGCCTTGAAAACGACGGTAATAATCTGCCAGTAATGTATATATATATATATATATATATATATATATATATATATATATATATATATATATATGCGCGTTTGTGTGTGTGTATGAGTGTATGTATGTTTGAGAATAGATGAAAGTGTGGATATAACAACACAGACACCATAAATTCAATTGATATTTCGCCTCATTTTGAGTGAAGCTTCTTCAGAAATGTTATTGACATAAGTAATTGTACATTCTGCTTTTGTAGTGAAAATGTGAATGGGTGAGGGGTGAGGGAAAGTCTGGTGGGGTTGAGGTGTGGGACTTTTTTTTCTTTTTTCTATGGGGTCAGTCGGTTGACTTAGATGAAAGATTTGATATTTGGAGTGTGAGTCAAATGTGTTGATGTGTATCAGAGGAAATTTGATAGTCTGGGTGGATCAGTGAAAGGGTCATTTGGTAGTGGGGTGGGTAGGTCATCAACATCTGTTAGTAGAGTTTTTGGGGGGATTTTGGGTCGGAATATTTCTGTTTGGATTTTTTTATCCGTCTTGGAATTTGATTTTGTACTCTTCGGTTATGGTTTTTGCAATAGCTGTGTCAAGATTGAAAAACCACTGCCTTTGTTTTATTATTTTACTAATTACTTTGAGTGCCGATTCGCATAGACGACGTAGGTTCTTATTGCAATATGGGTTTGAGCAGCGATGCGTGGTTGAAATTGAATGTGTGGTTGAAGTCTGCTGTGTGTGAATAGGGCATTTTGGTTATCGTTTGTCCATATCGATTTTCATGCTCGTAGATACGTTTGTCAAGGCAGCGTTGGGTTTCTCCGGTGTAGCTTTTATTGCAGTCATTGCATGGAAGGGTGTAAATGCTGGCGCTGGAGGTGTTAAAAGCGTTTGTGCGTGTGGAGGAGCTGGTGTGGTCCCTAATTGTTTAGGAGGTGGTTTATATGACTTTTATTCCTAGAACGGTTAGTTTGTCATAGAGTGGTTTGTTGTGTATGTTGGTTGGTAGGGTTAAAGGTTTGTGGGGGAAATGGAAAATGTGGTGGTAATGGTTGTTTTTTTTTTTGGTTTTTTTTTTTGTTTAGTGTTTGACTATATTTTGAGGGCTTTTTTCTTTGGGTTTAAAATTAAATGTCTTGGGTATTTTAAAGTTGTGTGGGAGTTTTCTATGTATTTGAATTTTTCTTTTAAGTATTTAGAGCTGCATATACGAAGTGACCGTAGGTAGAAGCCTATTATAAGGTCTGTTTTGATTTTATTGTTGAGTTGGGAATAGAAGTGTATGTAGTCGTTTTTGTTGGTGGGTTTGTGGTAGGTTGTGTTTTTAAATGCCTATTACACTTTTCCTATCAATTCTCTTCCATCCAGCCTCCACATCCATTAAAAAAGTTGAAAAACTGGGAACTAAAAAAAGAAACGTTTGACCTAATTTAAGCTACGGGTTGGCTTCCTATGAAATTTAACATACAAATACATTCCAAGCTATCCCGTCTCTCTCTCTCTCTCTCTCTCTCTCTCTCTCTCTCTCTCTCTCTCTCTCTCTCTCTCTCTCTCTCTCTCTCTCTCTGCTCACTGAGAAACGAACATATATAGCGAGGGGTATTTAAGATATACATAGAGAGGGGGAAAATGACAGGCAGAATGTGAGTAAGAGACGGGTCAGTTTTTGACTTAATTGCAAATGACGACTAATAAGAACCATGGGTTTTTTCAAACATAACTCAATCCTAATACTAAGGAATAAGTTAGTATGACTTTCGAATCATTAAACTAAACAGTAAAAACCCTTTAGGAAACAAACATTGATTCTCAGATTTAGTATAATAATAATAATAATAATAATAATAATAATAATATACACATACACACACGCATATATATATATATATATATATATATATATATATATATATATATCCGAACTCATGCGCACGAGTAGGATGTGATACATGGTCAATTTCTTAAGCAGAGTTTAACAAGTTTGAATTTAGAGTTTGATTGGTAGCCTAACTAAGGTTGAAGAACCCAATCTGCCCTACTATTTACCCATAGCTTGAAAGATAATAGTTGGGTGAATATTTTTCTCAAAAGTATTAGCGCCATGGGAAATGATAACAGCCTTCTCGATCATTTGAACTCGTGTCGACGGGTCCATTTCCTACCACGATAACCATTACACCATGCGCATCCAACAAAACAAAAATCGGATTATGATATTTATTATCTGATTCATTAATAATCCTCCTAATCCCGGCTAGACGGCTAGACTTAGTCTTAATTAACAAGAAGAAAATAATTTGTCATCTCATGAATTTTGCTGTTCCGGCGAACCACAGAGTAAAAAAAGAAGAGAAAGAAAGCCAAAAGATGGAAAATACTTGAATAAAGGGGTTCGGTTCGAAGTCAAGAAAACAGAAGAAGAAGACAATGGTTTATTTTCACACGTTACACAATATAAACAATGTCACATAAAAAAAACGTAATGTTGGTTGTTGTAATAATGTGTGGAGGATGATCACTAATTAGGACAGAGCCTTTTCTAGAAGAAGAAGACAAGAACACAATGGTTTATTTTCACACATTACACAATATAAACAATGTCACATAAAACAAAACAAAAAACGTAATGTTGGTTGTTGTAGTAATATGTGGACTGAGCCTATTCTAGTAGTGATTCCGTGAATGCTCCCGATTACAACATGAAAGCTCTTGAGTTCGACAAGGAGGTCCGGAGTTTGGCAAGAAGGTTCCCGAGTTCGATTAGAAGGTTCCCGAGTTTGATTAGAAGGTTCCCGAGTTCGACCAAAAATACCTGAAATAGATCAGAGGGCACATAGGCCGGAACGTTGTGTATATAACAATATGTTGACAACAGACCGAAAAATCCAAATTATCAAACCTCATTTCAAAAATTCAGACAAATGTTATTTATTTGTGTGTTGTTTTCTCTGATTGGTTGGTTGGTTGGTTGGTTGGTTGGATTTTACGACATGTCAACCATTGGTTTCTTTGGTCTTCCATTTAATTACAGTTTAATCATCCATCTTTGGCTGGTAGCCATCTAAAAGAAAAAGTAACGTCGTCGGGGCGGCCTGAAGTCGATATCAGCTAGAGAGCGAGGGAATCTATCCCTTTTTCACTACCGCTAGACCAAGGATATTGTTTTGACGTCTGACTTGGAGCGCCACACCTACCATCAGATCCTCACTTTACTGCACAGATCCCTGTGCTACTCATACGCTGAGTTGACGAGGGTCGGTATCGAACCCGGAACCTCGAGGTTCTTAATCCGAGGCTCTACCGACTGAGCTAAATCGCCCCTTGCTTTTTTTGTGGTGGGGGAGGGGTTGTGCAGAACTTAGAGACAAATTGTAATGATCATATTTTTTTATGATGGTGCCAAAAACAATAAAGGAAAGTTTAGTTGACAATAAACAATGTTGGATAATATTAATTTAATCTTGATGGAATTTAAGAAAAAATGAAAATTTCCGACAAAAAGATTTCGTTTTTTTTTTTTTTTTTCAAACTTAAAACTAAACAATGTTTGCTCATTACTTAGATTTGGTTAAAGGTGAATCAGTTGAGTACTAATTAAACATTTCAACTATTTCAACCCTCCCGGGCGAAGGATGAAAAAAAAGCATCTTCTTTTTTTTCTTTCTTTACGCAAAGCAAATACGTCTCTCCGAGGCGCTGGGGACAGTCTGTTGAAACTAACACAGACGGAAGGAAATTATTCAATTCATACTATTTCTCAGCTCAAGCCTCCAAGTCAGAACAAGAAAAGGAAGAAAAAAAATGGATGCATTAAAGTTCTGTTCTTATTCGGCGTTTGTCTCGTTTTTTTTTGTTTTTTTTTATTTATTTATCTCTTAGTCTATGAGATATGGAGGAGCAAATTAGCCAACGGCACAGACAATTGAATCAGAAATCTCAAGTTCAATCTCAGCTTGCGCTCACTTTATTTTATTTTATTTTTTTACTTATTTATTTACTAGAAGTGGTTACACGGCGTCACCTGGGTTGAAGGGGGTAAAAAAAAAAAACATCTTGGCGTTTTGATTTGTTTTCTTTTGCTGGATATTTTAAATTTAGAATTTCAATGCTACTTTTATGTATATTTTGATTTTTACGTATCTTTGAATATAAATCAAATCTTCATAATTTTTGCACAAAAACAAGAACTGGTGATATATAATGTGTATATATATTTACTTTGTCATTGTTTTATTTTCATAGTTTCATCAGGACATAAATACATACACACTAACTGCCCTTTATATATGTATAGATTACTTCCCCTTTCAGAGAACTCTTTAGTAAACTTTACTAATCTATTTAAACTTACGATACATGTAACAATTATTCTAAGTAGGATAAAGTTTTATTAAGTCTTTTGTCATTACACTGGCTTTACGAAGTTTAAGACAAGAACGAAATTAGGGTACAAATGCAGAATAGCGTGCTAGAAATAATATCATTAGATTACATATGTTACATAAGCAAATAATAGATATCTCTCGATTCACTAATTCAGCACTTCAGTTGGCACACACACCGCAATAAAAAAGATACACACACTCGCCAACAAAACAAAACATAATTGCTGACGCCAAAACGGAAGTGAACTCTACGGTAGCCTAAAAAGAAGCGACCAAATTAACACGTTTTTACGCATAGGCTCCAAATTGAACATCCGGTTGGAAAACTAGAATTCCTAAACAATAAATAAAATAAATTTGTAAATAAAATTCACGTTTTCATCCAATGAAAACGATTCCCGGGTGAAATGAAAATGACTTCAGTTGATCCGATTTTGGGTCGCGACATTCTATTTAAAGTCGGCTTTGAAAAGTCGACAAATCAGAGAGATCCAGGCATCAGCGTCGAACGCATCAACGGGGCCGACCTCGCAAACGAAACCTACATCACAGGCGGCCGATTTACATCATCACCTACCTCTACCCAAATCTGACCTCACAGGCAGTCAACAAATGAACAATTCCATATCGTTCAGCGATACCAAAATTACGACAACTATCATACACGATACAACAGCTATCGACTTCAGAATACCAAAACACAAAATTCTGCCTACATCAACACCCCACTACAACATTACTACGACAATCCTGACATTTTACTGACTTTGTTATTCGCGTTACAACTATCACCAAAATCTCTTTTAAATTCACTTTCAGCTTTCGTCGCTTTTCATGTTCCTTTTCCAATACAATTTTGAAACTTAAAATCTGTGTTTGTTTTTTTCCTCATCACCATACGCTTCATACTAATCCGGTTTATTACACATATAAAAAGCATTACATTTCACGGAAATACCCGAAACCTTTGAGACGCTAGGAGTAGGGATGGGGTAAGGGTTAGGATTAGTTTTAGAATTAGGGTTAGTGTTATGATTAAGGTTAGTGTTAGGCGACTTCGGGAGTTTCTGTAATCTAATACTATTTATACGTAACATGCGATTCTAATGATATTATATCTTGCGCACTATTCTGCAATTGTACCGAATTATGTATAGATTATTAATACTAATATGGTTATTTTCTTGTCACTTCTTACACTTTGTTCGGGGAACATTATGTACAGTTTACCAGTTGGGGATATATTACGTTGTTACGTTTTTGCATTTATATCCATTAGATATGCATGTATGTACTGTTAATGTGAGTTGTTTGTCTTTCCTTACCAAATGTTCTATGTTGGTTCATTGGTTTGTTAAATTTAACGGCATGTCAACACTTGTTGGGTTATTTTATGCTGAAGACGTTTTGTTCTATCCATGCTTGAGAGATATTCAAAAGAAATTTAAACTCATTTTTTAAAACATTTTTTAAACTCATTTTTTCTATTACACACATAGATGTGACCCTAACAGGTACTAGCACTCTGGATCAGAGTTAACCTGGGAGTAATGGCGATGTAGGAGTACTTCAGACTCCAAAGAGCTCCAAAATGGGGACTTCATCATTTGATGCAGTTTAACGTCATAACTAGAACATTCATGAAATCACTCTTCAGCTGATTAGGTTCTCACGGCATGTCAACCTGTTGAAGAATATTTTGTTTTGAGGTTAGAGAATCGCATTCATTGTAGGTTCGCACTTACATTTCTGTGTAGTTCTTTATTTAGAGTTTCTTTTTCTTTTTTCTTTTTTTTTTTTTTTGGCACACAGTTATATGAAATCAATGATTGATTGATTGATTGATTTTAATGGCATGCCAACTCGTCTAGGAATAATTTATGCCTTGAAGAGATTAGATTTCCATATGATCGATAATCTGTCAACAGCAGCCCTTGCCTTTATAAGAATTAAATGTTTGGTTTTTATAATACGTTAGATTTTTGGCTTGTTTTGTTTTATGGCATATCAACCTCAGTGGGTCATTTAATGCCGATAAAGTTTTGAAAAATCAATTCTTAATGGATAATACAATTTTTTTATGAATACATTTTTCTATTTAACCCATAGATGGGAGCCTAACAGGTACTACCACTCCGGGTCAAAGTGGACCAGGGAGCAATGGTGATGAAGGGGTGCTCCACATTCCCCAAACCTCCAAAACTGGAACCTCACCATCAGATAGAGTTTAACGTCATTCCCAGGACATGTAGACCCGCAGCCACCGCCTTCTAGCACCCATATGATAAAAAGGGGTTGGGGCTTGCCATAAGGGCAATAGGGTTGGGAAAATCATATAGGTGCTAGGGATTGACGTGACCAGCCGATTGATCGGAGGGGGCTTCTCCGACCTCCCGTCTAGCCCAAGATAGGGCCAAAGTGGAGTATTGCATGTCATGAACTGCTCATCCACCTGGGCTCTATCCTTAAGTATCACGGGTCGCCACCCACGGCCAACAGGTGGCCCCATTGGGGGAGTCTTACCCCTCTGCAGAGGTGCAGTCGGTGCATTCTAACGCCCCAGTCGACAGGGTGGTAATACGTTAGAAGGCTCAGAATCCGAACTAAGAAGTACAACATAACAATACAGACTTTATTGTCTGAGCATGTGGATCATGACATACATAACAAGATACGAATAGATAGGACGAAAGTCCTTTGGAAGTAAAAAAAAGAGTTCATGAAGAATATGAGAGTCATTTACTGATACTTAATGGACAGAGACACCACGCGTCTAGTCCCTCTTTTATGGATGCCAGACAGAGAGAGAGAGAGAGAGAGAGAGGGGGGACAGAGAGCTTCCCGAGCTAAGTTTAAATACCCAGCTAGTAGTGTCACCTAGTGGCGTAACCCAGGCGGCAAGGGAAGATAACTCTTTTGGACACAAGTCTATCCCAGCAGGGACAGACAATCGCTACACCTTTCCTATACGTGCGTTGACATCACTTTAGGTAGATGAGAAGAAAGGAGCTGATGGTAGGTTTGGCGCTCCACCTCAGATGCTAAAAACAATCTCCTTGGTCTAGCGCTATTGAAAAGGGGACAGATTCCCTCGCTGACTGGCTGATACCGACTTTAGGCCGCCCCGACGACTTTACTTTACTTACGTATAAAAAGCATTACATTTCACGGAAATTCCCGAAACCTTTGAGACGTTAGGATTAGGGTTATGGTAAGGGTTAGGGTTAGTTTTAGGGTTAGGGTTGTGTTAGGGTTAGGGTTAGGGTTAGGCTACCAGGGTAGTTTCCGTAATCTTGTGCTATTTATACGTAGAATGCGATTCTAATTATATTATCTCTTGTGCGCTATTCTGCATTTGTACAAAAGAAACAATGGAA
>CM042162.1:83941563-83956563 GCA_023376005.1 Doryteuthis pealeii
CTCTCTCTCTCTCTCTCTCTCTCTCTCTCTCTCTAAAACAATCTCGAGAAAATTTTACGCGTTTTTTGCAAGGTTTATTTATATCCCTAATTTCACACCATCCCAGATTAACATAAGGTATTTTTAACGTGGAGAACCACGCATAAACCAAAACTCATCCCGTCGACATTCCTATTTAAGGGCGCCTCGGGCACCGGGCAACAAAACCAATCCTGCTCCTTTTAGACGAGGGGGTAGGATGTTGCTTAGGGAGACGATTAATTTTCCTTTTCGATATCAGCTGAACAGCGAGGGAGTCAATTCCATTTTTTACTACTACTAGACCAGAGAGATTGTTGTTTTTGTGCAGAGGTGGAGCACCACACCTACCGACATCTCCATATTTTACTACACAGATCAGACTACCCAATCTATGCTACTTATGTGCTGAGTTGGCGAGAGCCGGTATCAAACCTAGAACCTTGCGATTCAAGCAGAAAATTTTCCATTGGTGGAGAAAGAGAATTATTTGAGTTTTTCAAAAATCATCTAGAACTTTTGGCTTTTCTAGGAAAGCTGTAGTTAAATTTATGCGTGTTTTTCTTTTTTTTTTGGGGGGGGGTAGGTAGGGGTCAGGTGCGGGGGGTCAAGAAACAAAATTTAAAAAGATAAAAACGATGAAGCTTAATTTGAAACCTGTCGACTATCCCTTGGCTCGTCAGGGTCAATTATCATCCACGTGCTTCCCCGAAAATAAGACAGGGCTTCTATTAATTTTCCTCCGAAATATAACACTAGGTCTTATTTTCGAGGGATGTCGTGCGTTTGCATCACATGATGTGATTGTGAATAATGCTTATTTCATTCGTCTGTCTGCCCTCTCAACTAGGGATTATTGTTGGAGTATCTTGTATATAAGGTGTCCTGCAATACACCACCTAAATTCATAGACTAGGCGGGGTCACGTGGTCGATTCCTCCGCCAATCAACAGCCATAATACGTGGCTGATTAACTACTTAAACACTGATACTTTCACAGTCCATTTGCAATCATTGTCGAAGGAACTTACAATACTAAGAATTCTTTACGAAAGGATTACCAAGGATTTCCGCTGGACAAGCTCTCTTGTTTGAAGCCTAAAGGATGGCCCATAAAAACGTAACACTTATTTTATGGGGAGGGCTTATATCAAAATCACCCAAAAAATCATGCTGGGTCTTATTTTGCAGATAGGTCTTATTTTCGGGGAAACACTGTAGAACTTGTGTTGTTTTTGCTTTGTTTTTTATCTTTTTGCTTTCCTTGGAAAATCGTAATTAAATTCATGAATTTTTTTTTTCTGTTTTTTTTTTTTTCAAGAAACAAAATTTGAAATGATGAGAACGATCAAGCTTAATTTAAAACCTGTCGGCTGTCCTTTGGTTTGTGGTGGTCAATTATTATGGCCAAATTAAGGGAGAGTATTCTCTTACATGTCAGTTCAAAAGCGAAATCTCAAAATGTTGCCCATGGGGGACCACGCCCAAAATGATCATCAGCGCAACTTTCCTCCAATGGCATCCAATTATGGCGCAAAGTAGGGCACCATTCGTCTGCCGACCCACATATAATGCACCTGCACAAATATATATATATTTACCAACCCCTCCGCACGAGCAGGATGTGACACCAGGTCAATTTCTTAAGCGGAGTTTAACAGGTTTGAATTCAGAGTTTTCCTTCTCCTAGACCGGTTGCCTAACCAAGGTTAAAGAGCCCAGTCTGCCCTACTATTTATCCATAGCTGAGTAGGATTCATACCTTTCCCAATTGTATTAGTGCTAAGTGAAATGCAATTACCACGTCCAGGATTTGAACTCGGGGCGACGAGTCCATTTCCTATGACTTTAACCATTACACCACGCGCTTCACAAACATATAGGCACATACGTACACACGTGTGTGAATTGTATGGTGGGTTCGATATTGTTCAGTCTGTGATTTCGGTGATATTTATTTCACTAGGGTATATGGTTAGTGTGTCGTCAATGTATCGAAAGTTCTGAGAGTTTTGGGGGATTATGTATGTAAAGGGTCATAACATATCATAAGATAATAATAATATATATTATAATATATATGATATCTAATAATAATAACAATAACAATAATATTAATATAATAATAAACATACACACATAATAATAATAATAACAACAATATTAAACACACACACACATGATGATAATAATAATAATAATAATAATAATAATAATAATAATAATAATAATAAACATACACGCATAAACATACTAACTCTCCCGACTCATCAGATTCGCATCTGATGAGTCGGGAGAGTTAAACACTTTATCTAAGCTCCCTGAAATAGACTATAACGCTAAATCTCTAAGTCTTTTGTTATTTCTTTATATATATAATATATATATATATAATATATTATATATATATATATATATATCATCATCATCATCATCATCAGGTCGCGCTGACAATGCCGATTTAAAGGCGTAAGTAGTTCTTTTTTTCTCTCCGAGAAGAAAAAATCACATTAACAAAAACCTACGCTCAAACAACAGGATCCACATAACTGTGCAGCAATAAAAACAAACTCAGTCGTAAAACTAACATAGACCTCCATAATCCTTCAGTCATATTGCCCCGGCTCGTCACTGTATAGCAGATTCGAGGGTGCGAGGGGGGGGGATGAGAGTATTACAGGCGCCCTTCATGCGTGTAAGCATTGGGAAGCATGGGCACCAACATGGGTGGGTGAAACGCAAGGCGGCTGAACCCAAAATCGGGTCAACGGCCGACTTCACAAGATGCTGAGCGGACGAATCCCATAGGTCGACGGTCAAGATAAAACAGTTCAGTCAGGAAACTACTGCTACTCATCTGTAAGAGTTTATACAAACAGCTAACGAAAGATAACCACGATTCAAAATCTTTCTCTCTCTCTCTCTCTCTCTCTCTCTCTCTCTATATATATATATATATATATATATATATATATATATATATATATATATTATATATATATTGGTTAGGAGGTTGATTTAGAAGGCTATCACAATGCAGTTTGGAATAAATAAAAAATAATAATACGGTAACAATGGTGTTGTGTGTTGACCTGTATTTTTTATTATTTCTTGAATTTTCGAGGTAATACCTCTTTATCAAAGAATTGAACTGAAGCAGTACAGCTATAGCATTTCTTCCTAAATGAATTTTTTTTTTTTTTTTTTGAAAATGACGTTATTTTTGAAATAACTGTATTCCCGTGTGAGCGTGAATGCGTTTTTTTTTTGTTTGTACGTGTGCGTATGTTGTAATGCGCGTTACATTGAAAATGCGTGTTGGTTGTGACGTTAAGACTGTATCCTAGCGCGTCATTTTCAAAAAAAAAAAAAAATTCATTTAGTAAGAAATGCCATAGCTGTACTGCTTCAGTTCAATTCTTTTGATAAAGAGGTATTACCTCGAAAATTCAAGAAATAATAAAAATACAGGTCAACACACAACCATTGTTACCGTATTATTATTTTTTATTTATTCCAAACTGCATTGTGATAGCCTTCTAAATCAACCTCCTAACCATATATATATATATATATAATATATATATATATATATATATATATATATATATGTATATATTATAAAAAGGAAGGTTCGGCTTATGTTGTTTTTTTTTAAATGTTATTATCATTTTACATTAGCGACACATGTTTCAGATCTTCTGATATCTTCCTCGGGCGTTAATTAACCATTATATATATATATGATATATTATTTAGTATTAGATAATTGAAAATAAAGTGCTCGGATACGGGTGTGAAAGCTGTATTTATTTGTTATAGATTACAATGTATTTAAGGAGGGATTGTTACCATTGGTTTCAAAGCAGCGTATTGGCCACATATCATCAAGACAACACGCCTAACGTGCATATATATATATATATATATATATATATATATATATATATATATATATTGGAAGTGGAAGGTAATAACAATAGGTAGGGGGTTGTAGGAATGGTCTAACCTATTGATATTACCTCCCACTTCTAATTCCTACGCTACTACTCGTTCTCCTTAAAAACAAGACACGGAACATACCATCAGTTTCCTACCTGATGATGGCAAACTGTATTGCCGAAAGCGCTCGTAATGAAACCTTTGGTGGACTGTTACACCAGTTCCACCCCGACACCAAAAAGATGGCCCGAAAATTAGAAAGGATCGAACAAAAACTCGTCCGACAAGAATTGTCTGTACAGTTTAACACAACATGTTTAAAAGAAAATATGCTGCCAAAATACACTTATTTTAATATATATATATATATATATATATATATATATATATATATATATATATATATAATATATCAATAAAGGAAGAAGAACTCAATACAGTAATCCTATAATAAATTTATTTCGACGAAAATTGGGGCCCATATAAATCTAAGTTGATTTAAACCGGCTCAAATTTTCGTCTCATATGGGTCTCAATTCACTTATTATATATATATATATATATATATATATATATATCATATCACATCACATCACATCATATCAGTAAATGCTTTCTCTAACTTTGTGCACAAAAGGAATTTCATTCCTAACTCTTTTTTTAGTTCTACCGTTCTTAATTTTACTAACCGCAACACGAAAAGAAAACAGGTATACGAATTTTTTTTTTAACAAATTGTCCTGATTTCTTATGTTTGTTGCTTTTATACTTTCTGTTGTAATTCTTTTATTATTTCTTTATTGTTTTTATTATTATTATTATTACTAGCAAGAATATGCACCCTCCGGGCGCAAGTATTTAAGTTTTAATGTAATGAAATATGTTAAATTAGAAAGACTAATGAAACTAAATAAGAATGAAGATAAAATGATTTGAAACAGTGGGGGGTATAATCAAAAAATAGCACAACTTTGAAACTAACTCTTCCATCATTTTCCATCACTCCTGTCTTTCATTACTAATTTTTCCTAATTTCACTATTTAGTTAATTTAGAAACTAAAGAATAAAATCAAAGTTATTCTTTCTTGTTAACAGATTTCGTTTAAGATTTATTGAAGAGATTTTTGGTCATATTCATTAAGATAAAACAAGATAATTAGAAATCACTAATACTAAGCCCATATTTATTAAAATCAAACTTTTAATATCAATATGCAAATTAGCCTTCCCATTCACGCTGTAAACCGCTATTTTGTTGTATATATAAATACAATTGCATGTTACTGTATGTAGATATGGTCAACCGCTTTAATAATGGAAAACAATTTTATTAATAATTGAGATTTAAATAAAAATAAAATCATGGAGAATGTGACATAAATACCTAATTGAATATTGACTTGAGTAGTAATATGGTTTCGGTTACAGACACAAGAACACACAATCTCCATTATAATAAAGATGATACGGAATTTCTTTGATGAGATGTGATCGTTCTTTCGATCTTTTTTAAGGGCTTTTTTTAGAATCCAGTTATATTTTTAAAATGCATACGCTTTTTAAAGCTATTATCTATATATATATATATATATATATATATATATATATATATATATATATATATATATATATATATATATATATATATATATATATATATATATATATTATATATATATATATATCATCGGGTCACGCTGTTGGCACTGATATCCATGATAATCTCTCTCTATCCGTCCTTATCGCTCATCATTCTTGGGAGGTCATCTTTGCAGCATCCTGTATCCGCACAGAGCTGATCAATGTACGTCTTTGCTGGTCGGCCCACACTGGCGTGCCCATGTGCTGGCTTCCACAGTGTGTGTGTGTGTGTGTGTGTGTGTGTGTGTGTGTGTGTGTGCGTGTGTGTGTGAACTTTGGTCTTTGCTGGTCTCTACCAATTTTACCATCACAAAAGGGCTTCAGCTTGATTGTTTTACAAATAAACATACAGACAGACATGTGTGTGTCTTGACTGTTTGAAGACATTCCACACAGATATGCATAAATACTGAATGGAAGAGTTTGATAAATACTTTTGCATCGATTCAATATGGACTGCGCGAATATTATTAAATGATCTCTGCCTGCCTGTCTGCCTGCCCCCCCTCTCTCTCTCTCTCTCTCTCTCTCTCTCTTTCTCTTTCTCTCTCTCTTCTATTAGTTAAATCTTCTACTATAACTCTCTTTCTCTCTCTCTCTTACTTTTTTCTTCTCTCACGATCTTTATTCTCTGTCTGTCTCTCTGTCTCTGTCTCTGACTCTCTGTCTCTCTCTGTCTGTCTGTCTGTCTGTCTGTCTCTCTCTCTTCCATCAGTTGAATCTTCTACTATAATACAATAACTCTCTCTCTCTCTCTCTCTCTCTCTCTCTCTCTTCTTTCCATCGTTTGAATCCTCTACTAACCCCCTCTCTCTCTCTCTCTCTCTCTCTCTCTTCCATCAGTTGAATCTTCTACTATAATACTATAACACTCTCTCTCTCTCTCTCTCTCTCTCTCTTTCTCTTTCTCTTCCATCGTTTGAATCCTCTACTAACCCCTCTCTCTCTCTCTCTCTCTCTCTCTCTCTTCCATCAGTTGAATCTTCTACTATAATACTATAACACTCTCTCTCTCTCTCTCTCTCCTCTCTCTCTCTCTCTTTCTCTTTCTCTTCCATCGTTTGAATCCTCTACTAACCCCTCCCTCTCTCTCTCTCTCTCTCTCTCTCTCTCTCTCTCTCTCTCTCTCTCTCTCTCTCTCTCTCTCTCTCTCTTCCATCGAGATCCAGTATGTCCTGCGCGAATATTACTAAATGCAATTCCTTCTAAAATCACTTTAAAAATTTCCAATGTATCTTGAGTTTTCTAAGATTTATTCATGGAATATCAACTTTAATTAAATATTCCAAGCAGTCGCTGATTTGTGATGTGCGGGCATTTTGAATTCTAAAAGTGAATTCTAAGGCTGCCCTAGTTTCAATGGTCGATTGAGTAACCTGATTAAAACAACGGGATTCTACTTGGGGGTCTGGAAAAGACTTTAAGTGAATTCTTATAAGTTACTGTCACGAATTATCAATCAGGGGTTTCCGATGGGTGACAATACGGGGGTTGCAAAAGGGTTAAGAATGGAGTCGTTAAGATAAAGTGTGATGATCGAAATAAATAGCAAAAAGAAAAAGAGGAATTAAGAGTGTGTAACGACTAAGAAGGATGGGATAATCATGGGGAAGTGGTGGATAGAAAATAGGAGAGGTAAGGAATAGATGGAATTGAAAAAGAAGAAGAAAATTTGAACGAAGAAAGAAAAAATGGATTTGAAAGAAAGAAAGAAAGAAGAAAGAAGGTTTGAATGAAGAAAAAGAAAAAGGGATTTGAAAGAAAGAAAGAAAGAAAGAAAGAAAGAAAGAAGGGAAGAAAGAAAGAAAAAAGGTTTGAATGAAGTAAAAGGGATTTGAAAGAAAGAAAAAAAGAAAGAAAGAAAGAAGGTTTGAATGAAGAAAAAGAAAATGGATTTGAAAGAAAGAAAGAAAAAAGAAAAAAAGAAAGAAGAAAGAAAGAAACATAGATATAGAAAGAAAGAAAGAAAGAAAGAAAGAAAGAAAGAAAGAAAAAGGTTTGAATGAAGTAAAAGGGATTTGAAGGAAAGAAAAAAAGAAAGAAAGAAAGAAAGAAAAGAAGAAAGAAAAAAGGTTTGAATGAAGTAAAGGGATTTGAAGGAAGAAAGAAAAGAAAGAAAGAAAGAAAGAAAGAAGGATTGAATGAAGAAAAAGAAAAAGGGATTTGAAAGAAAGAAAGAAAGAAGGAAAGAAAGAAAGAAAGAAAGAAAGAAAGAAGGGAAGAAAGAAAGAAAAAAGGTTTGAATGAATTAAAAGGGATTTGAAAGAAAGAAAAAAAAAGAAAGAAAAGAAAGAAGGATTGAATGAAGAAAAAGAAAAAGGGATTTGAAAGAAAGAAAGAAAGAAAGAAAAAAGAAAGTTTAGACATCCCCCGAAAATAATCGCTTTCTTTATATTTCGGAGTGAAAATGTGTATACGCCGTGTCTTTTTCGGGGAAATACGGTAGATAGATAGATAGATAGATAGATAGATAGATGAGCCCCATAAATAGTCTCAGTTGCCAGTCCGATTGTCGTTAATCTTGCTGTTTATAAGACATTGGCGGTTTTTGTTTCGTTTGTTTGTCTTTCATTTACTTTTCTTCGGGGGGGGGGCTCGTCGTTCCCGATGGGGGGGTGACAATCTTTTAAGTAATAAGAACCACCAATGTCTGACAGTGAGACTTTCTGACTTGTAACAAGTTGCTTTTAGTAGGACCTAAAGAAAAACAATGGATGTGTCCCGATTGGCATGAAGAAGAAAAAAAAGAAGAATGAAAGAGAGAGAAAGAAAGAGAGAGAGAGAGATATGGAGGGAGTGGGAGAGTAAAGGGAGAGTAAGGAGTCAGATATCAACGAATAACATCCTTAAAACCCTCTCTCTCTCTCTCTCTCTCTCTCTCTCTCTCTCTATCTATCTATCTATCTATCTATCTATCTCTCTATCTCACTCACACACTCTCTTTTTTCATCTCTCACAATAACCTTCTTATATTTTACTTCCCTCCTCTCTCACTGTAACATTGTTGATCTCTCTCTCCCTCCCCCTCCCCCTCTCTCTCTCTCTCTCTCTCTCTCTCTATCTATCTATCTATCTATCCCTCTCTCTCAAACTAACTCTCTTTTTTCCTCTCTCACAATAACTTTATAACATTTTACTTCCCTCCTCTCTCACTGTAACATTGTTAATCTCTCTCTCTCCCTCCCCTCTCTCTCTCTCTCTCTCTCTCTCTCTCTATCTATCTATCTATCTATCTATCCCTCTCTCTCAAACTAACTCTCTTTTTTCCTCTCTCACAATAACTTTCTAACATTTTACTTCCCTCCTCTCTCACTATAACATTGTTAATCTCTCTCTCCCTCCCTCCCCTCCTCCCTCCCTCCCTCCCTCCTCCCTCTCTCTCTCTCTCTCTCACACACACACACACACACTCACTTTCTTTTACTTCTCTCACGATAACCTTCTTCCTTTTCACTTTCTTCCTCTCTCTCTCTCTGTCATACAGTCCCTAAATAATGGACGTTTGAATAATGCCTGTAATTATTGCAAACCTCGGAAGAAAGAAACAACGAAATCTCACGGGACTTGTTAATTCAACCAAGTAATTACTCTGTTCACCTTGTATCTTTTATCTTGTATCTTGAAACACTATAAGTAGAAAAAATAGAAAAACACGAAGTATTCCAAATGACTTGCGAAATATGAGAAATGCTATCCACCATCTCCACACAACATTTTATCACATGTACTGATGAAGGCTGCACAAACTGAAACGTTATAACGTCGACTTCACCATCAAGAAGAAACTCATCTTTTGAAATATTTAGTATTTTTCTATTTTTCTTTTACATACTGTCGGATTTAATTCCCTTTTTTTTTACTCCTACTATAAGTAGAAAAATATGGAATAAATATTAAATGCTAAAACTCTCAAAAATGTTCCCGCTACTCAAGTTTCACGAATCTCATGTAACGATTGTCTGCCTCTGTTGGGATAAACATGGGCTAGATGCGTGGTGTCTCTCTGGTCTTAAGTGGATGTGGGTCTCTCCCCAACTATCAGTAAGGGACTCACTTATTTCTTCATGGACTCTTTTTTACTTCTTTAAGACTTTAGTCCTATCTATTTTGTATCATATTGTATCTTGTCATCTACAATGTTATGTCCACGTGCTCAGACAATAAAGGCTGTATTTGTTATTATATGTAGCTCTTTGTTCGGATTATTTCATGTACATATATGTACCTACGTTGAAAGGTTACTCTGAGGCTTCTAACGTATTATAAGAAACACACATTATATTCTTATACTCGTAAAAGGCAGTAAAATCAATGAAATTATCAACGAAGTAATTATTCTTCGCGGTTAAAAGATTTGTTTGCCGTTGAAATTGTTTGCCACGTGACTTAAACAGGCCAAGTTGCAAATATACCTTAACTCTTCCTCTTTAGAATTTTTTTAAAAAATTGTCACCCGACCGAAACTAGTCAACCGGCAAATTGGAAACGAGATATTTGGCTTCGTGACTGCAAATAGACACCCACTCTGATCGTTTGTTTAGACATTTATTGCGTTAGTTAGGAACTTAAAAAATAAAGAAGAAATATCGGTGTGTAATATTTGAAAACTGAATGTTTAATTCATTTGAATGTTTTAGTTCAGTCGGTAGAGAACTTGCCGAGGAATCGCAAGGTTCCTGGTTTGATACCGGCCCTTGCCAACTCAGCGTATGAGTAATACAGGGATCTGTACAGTAAAGTGAGGAGCTGATGGTAGTTGTGGCACTCCGTCCCATATGCAAAAACAATCTCTTTGGTCTTGCGCTAGTGAAAAGGGGATAAACTCTATCCATGTCTGGCTGATACTGTCATTAGGCCACGACGTCGATTTTATCTTTTAAATATATATATATATATATATATATATATATATATATATTGGGAGAATATGTGCTTAATTGAAGTCGTACCTAATTTTGAAAGTTAATTAATTAATAATTAATGAATTAGGCGGGCATACCTATTCAAAATGTGAGGCTAAACAAATCGAGAAAAATCAATCTCTGTATGTACATTTCGGCCTATTAGGCCTCATCAGCAGAGCTATAGATAGGAAGACCGCCTTGTGCGTGATTCGAATTTTGATGCCCACCTAATTAATTAATTATTAATTAATCAACTTTCAAAATTAGGTACGACTTCAATTAAGCACATATTCTCCCAAAAATTGTCGGCTAAAAAAAGCCATATCAAAACACATCGTTTGTGTATTTACTTCTCATATATATATATATATAGTCATCCACTGACATGTGTTTCGACTTATCAAGTCTCTTCAGTGTGGCTAGACATTGAGCTACCTACAGCCAGGTTAGAAATCCGATCGTTTCAGCAGCAGTCGGACAGCTTACCCTTTCGGCTATCATCACCCGCAGAATTTGAAGGGGATTTTAACTGTTTTAATACACACGTGTGTATGTATGTAAAGGCCGTCATAGAGTGCTCCATCCCATTTTATAGGAGAGCGTTGCGTTTACGCCTTAGTTGGCAGCCGTCAGCGAGATGCCCTTCCAAAGTGCTCAACCCCAGGGGGAAGGGGAGCATGTGTGTGTGGGGTGATTGTATATATTTATATATGGGATTTTATATATATATATATATATATATATATTTGATAATCGTATATGTATATATATACGTATATCTCTATGTGTGTGTGTGTGTGTGTGTGTGTGTGTACACGTGTGCGCGTACGTGTGTGTTTCATTCGTCTATATTGAGTTGTCGGTGATTTTAGTGTCGGATCAGCCATTAAAAATCTGCCACTCTTCTCATTATCGGATATCAATATCCACCTCCACCCCACCCCCAATAACAATATCCATTACCACCCCAACCCCCAACACTCAACCCCCTAACCACCCTGCCATTCGTCCCTGGACTGAGCAATTCACCAAGGCGTTTAGAAAGTTTAGAAACCAAAATTCCCATTTCTCATTTGATTTAACTCACACGGAACTGATTGCACAAACAAAACAGGACAAATCCGTGAAAACTCTTATTTCGATTTAAAGCAAATCGTTTAGATTCAAGTCGGTGCGGGGGGTGGGGGGCAAGTGGGTGCGAACTTGGGGCGTGGGGGGGTTGAAGATTTTGTCTCGGGATGTTGGCACTGTGAGGGAATCAACTTTTAAGATCTGGGGCTGAATTTTTTGTTTTGATTTATATAAAGTAAGTTAAGTCGTCGGGGCAGCGCAAAGTCGGTATCAGCCATAAATTTTATTTTTAAAAATCATAAGCATTTTTATCAAATCATATACACTTTTACTGCAAACTCTTTTGAGCTTTTTTAATGATAAAAATGCTTATAATTTTTAAAAATAAAATTTATTTTATTTTTAACAATAAATACGCATTTTTTTTTTAATTTTTGAAAATTCCGGTACTGATCGAGAGCGTTCTGTGCCTCGTAATTAATGATATATTTATTTCGTTTTTCCGTTTACAATGTTGCTTTGATAAAGACCTCTTCATATTGGTCGAAACAGATTTCTGTCAGCAAAACTTTTAACATCTTGTTTTTTCTACAAAACTTTCTACACATATTGTCGGATTCAATATCCATTTTACCTTTCATATATATATATATATATATATATATATATATATATATAAGATTTTTGGATGTTTGTTTATTTAGAAACGTTGCTGAAAAAAGTATATATTAAATTTTTACTTGAAGGCACTTACAACGCATGTATCGCATAAAATTCGATACTTTTTCTTATAGAAAATGAACTTGACAAGTGTAATCCCAGCAAAGGATGGCTCGGTGTGTAGAATACCGTACAGACTGTTTCGACTTTATTAAGTCTCATCAGCGGTATATACTAACGATTTCCCTCCAACAGAAATCGAAACCGGGACTTCAGCAGACACAGTGAAACACTAATGAAACACTTTATCGCCTCGGCCACAGTACACAGCCGACCATCCTAGCGAAATTAAGCTTGTCAAATGATACTATACGCCTCTACCATAAATAAACAAACATCCAAAAATCTTATTCACTTCGCCGAAGGGCATACGGTCTGTTTGTTGTTATTATTCTCTCAATAACGCCCCTTACCTATTATGGTAGAGGCGTATAGTATCATTTGACAAGCTTAATTTCGCTAGGATGGTCGGCTGTGTACTGTGGCCGAGGCGATAAAGTGTTTCACTAGTCTTTCACTGTGTCTGCTGAAGTCCCGGTTTCGATTTCTGTCGGAGGGAAATCGTTAGTATATACCGCTGATGAGACTTAATAAAGTCGAAACAGTCTGTACGGTATTCTACACACCGAGCCATCCTTTGCTGGGATTACACTTGTCAAGTTCATTTTCTATAAGAAAAAGTATCGAATTTTATGCGATACATGCGTTGTAATTGCCTTCAAGTAAAAATTTTATATATATATATATATATATATATATATATATATATATATATATATATAAAGTTAATTTCAAAAGCTCCTGTGGTGAACTTGATTCTCACAAAGGGTCCTACTATTAATACGCCTTGTGCCATCCTAGACTAAGTAAAATAGTTCTCTACCTATCTAGCTCTTCTCTTCTTCTGTCTATCGTGCATTTTTAGATCGTTTGTTTTTATGGGTTGTGGGTGGGGTGATTGATAGGATGTTATACTAAGCATAAAATGTTATTGTTGCATAAACATCTCAACCAGTAATGTGGTCGGACAAGACCATCTGACCTTCCCACAACTTCAACACAGCCTCACAAAAAAAAGAATCACTCGATACCATCGCTGCCATTTGACGTGTCGAAGTCACGTGTGATACGAAGGTCAAAAATAGGCGGGTAAAAACGGGGGAGGAAGAAAAGAAAAAAAATAGAACAAACAAATAAACAAACAAACAAATATGTTTCATGAAAATGTATCTTTTGAAAACAAAAATGTTTGTTGATTATTGCTTACTCTTTTTTTTTCTTCTGTTGTTAGTGAATAACTGGTTGAAATGGCTGACTGGCTTAAGTTTCCGCGTGGACAATTCCAGATTATCCATTTCAACGCGAAGAGGATAATCTCAATGTGGTAAGTCGATGCCGAGATCACGTGACTCCGACAATCTAACTGAAGTGTTTTCCATCTGTCCAACCTTGCCAAATCTATCGGCGGCGGCGGCGGCGGGAAACTTATTCTTGCTGAACTTGCACAAAGGTGTCAAAATTAAGCTGACCCAGAAAAAAACAGAACCCACAAATTTGTAATAAATCTGTTAATTTTAACTATGGGTGTCTAGGGTTAGGGTTTAGGGTTTAGGGTTTAGGGTTAGTTTAATTGGAAGATGAATAAATAATTTGGGTTCTGTTTTTTCTGGGTCACCCTGTATCCCGGTGACCCTGAAAAAACAGAACCCACAAATTTTGTGGGGTCAACTGTCTTCGTAGCTTTTAGTCAGCCGCTTTTATAACTATGGATAGGTTTGAGATTAGCTTTAAAACGTTTTTGGGGAAAAGTTTATGATTGGTTGAAAAACAAATAAAAGAGGACTTTTTAATTGTTTGTAAGATTATTTTTCTCACCCGGAAGCTTGCGTGGAGCCTATGCGTAGAAAACTTGTTTAGTTCTTTTTGTTTAAAGCTACTGTCAGGTCAACATCCGTTAGATGTTACATTTCTTAATAACTTAGATTCTGTTTTGAAGTGTTTTGTTTTTAATTTGTTTTGTTGGCGAGTGGGTGTATTGAGTTAGTAAAATTTGTGAATCGAGATGTCTATTTCTGTTATAACATCAGCTTCAGGTTGATTGCTTTTTTTATCGTTCTTATTAAGTCACCCGCTGTACACAGTATCTGCTAAAACATAATATTTTCTTCCCACCAACTGAGCATTGACACTTAGGGAAAGGAAATCAAAATCAAAGTGTAAATTTGAATAGCAAGAGATTAAATGTAGATCTATATGTTAATAAAGTAAATACGCCATCTGGTGGGCTGTTTAGTCACAAGGTTGTGTTGTGAAGTCCACTCGATCTTGAAATGACCGATTAAAAAAAAGGTAAACTCGAGTCCCAAATCAGGCTGGTATTTGTGCTAAATTTCCACCCACACCGTCTGACTTGAAACTACGTTCTCAAACAACGCCCCCCCACCGCTTCCAATCGGGTCATTAGAACATTAGGTCATTTCATATACTTCGATTAAAAAAGATTAATTTCAAATATGTATTTACCAACTCTCCTGAACGAGCAGGATGTGACACAAGGTCCAATTTTTAAGCGAATTTTAACTGTTTTGAATATAGATTTTTCCTTCTCCTAGATCGGTTGCCTTATTAACGGTTTAGCTCAGTCGGTAGAGTGTTCGGCAAAAGGCCACAAGGTTCTTGGTTCGATACCGGCCCCCGCCAACT
>CM042162.1:83964063-83974800 GCA_023376005.1 Doryteuthis pealeii
TTGACATGACCAGCCGATTGATCGGAGGGGGCCTCTCCGACCGCCTGTCTAGCCCAAGATAGGACCAAAGTGGAGTATTGCATGTCATGAACTGCTCATCCACCTGGGCTCTATCCTTAAGCATCACGGGTATCCACCCACAGCCAACAGGAGGCCCCATTGGGGGAGTCTTACCCCTCTGCAGAGGTGCAGTCGGTGCATTCTAACGCCCCAGCCGACAGGGCGGTCATTCTTGATGGGTATTCAATATTTTTGGATTTTACGGCATGTCAACCCTTGTTAGGTTATTTTATACTGAAGATGTTTTGTTTTATTCATTCTTGATGGGTATTCAGCATTTTTTTTTCACACACAATTCTTTTAAACTTATAGGGCTGATTTAGCTCAGTCGATTGAGCGTCCGGGTTCAATACCGACCCTCAAGATTCCGGGTTCAATACCGGCCCTTGCCAACTCGGTGTATGAGTAGAACATAGATCTATGAGGTAAAGTGAGGAGCTGATGGTAAGTGTGGCACTCCACATCAGACGCTAAAATAAACTCCTTGGCCCAGCGCTAATGAAAGGGGGATAGACTCTCTCACTGTCTGGCTGATATCGACTTTAGGCCACTCTGCTGATTTCACTTTTACTTTTTAACCCATTGATGCCACCCTTAAAAGTACTACCACTCCGGGTCAGAGTGGACCAGGGAGTAATGGTGATGAAGGGGTACTCCACACTACCCAGAGTTCCAGAATTGGAACTTCACCATCAGAGAAGGTTTAACGTCATACCCAGGGCATTAAGAGCCTCAACCACCGCCTTGTAGCGCATGCATGATGAAAAGGGTTGGGGCTTGCCATGAGGGCAATAGGGTGGGGACAACCATATAGGTGCTAGGGTTTGGCATGACCAGCCGATTGATCGGATGAGACCTTCTCCGACCGACCGTCAAGCCTAAGTAACGGCAAGAGTTGTTATTGATCACGTTAAAAGCACCGGTTTCCTGCTAGATCACCGAAGTTAAGTAGCGATGAACCTATTCAATACTTAGATGGGTGACCATTTAAGTAATAGCAGGTACTGTAAGTGGCCACATATCAAAATGACTTGATTCAGTATTAAATAACCCGAAAAGGGTTGATAAGCCGTAAAGCAAAAACAACCAACTTCCTTAAGCATCACGGGTCGCTATCCACGGCCAACACGTGGTGTCTTTGGAGGGTGGAGGGCTTATTCCTCTATAGTGGTAAATAATTAATCGGTAGCCTATTAATTATGTACGTTATGTGTATCCTAAATTTAAACACAGGAAAATTAATTGACCTTTAAAGAAGGAAAAGAAATGGAAGTTGGATTTACCAAAGCAAATGAAACCAAAAATCAATAAAGAAAATTGAAAATAAAAATAAAATTTGAAGAATAAAAATAAAATTTGAAGAATAAAACTAAAACTTGAAAAACAAAAAAGAATTTGAAAAATGAAATAAAATAAAATTTGAAGAAAGAAATTGGAAAATAAAATAAATAATGGTGAGAGTGACAACGTCCAAATAAAAGTATATTTAAAAAACAATTCTTGAACAAATAATCTCTTCCTATTCTCAAAGGAAAATAAAAAAGAATTCAAATTAAACTCAACAGTGATTGATTCTTGAGTCTTACAACCAGCGTCCACCTGACCCGGTTATGATGACGTGTTCATTAACGAATGGATCGCCAACAATTGCTATTTGCATAATACATTGCATTTGAATATATTATCCTTCTTTTTTTTTTTTCAATTTTATTTTTTACTTCTTTCTTTATTTTACTTTTTTTCTTTTTTTTCTTTCATTTTTTTTTTTTCATTTTTTTTTTTCATTTTTATCGCTCCTCAAATTCTTTTTCAAGCTTGTTTTAACATTTTTATTCTTTTTTTTTAATTTATTTTTCTTTCTTCTTTTTTATTTTCGTTTTTTTTTTTTTCGTTTTTTTTTTCATTTTTATCGCCCTTTATATTCTTTTTCTAGCTTATTTCATCCTTTTTTCCCTTCTCTTCTTTTCTTTACTTTCCAAATATTTCATTGTTTTTACCTGGCCCAGAGGCCTCTGCTTCTGATCCAGTGATTCAGCCAAAATAAATCGTATGGTGCCAGGGGTCCACAGCTACCGCAGACATCACCTGCCCACTCGTCTTTACGGTGCCTGAGGCGCCTCAAAATGGCGCGATGTCTTTATTGTCTGAGCAACATCTAGCATTTACAATATAAAACAAGCTAGGACGAAGGTCCTAAGGGCAAGTGTCTTTGTAGATAGTGTTGAGGTTACTAAATGGAGAATAAAGGGGGGGGTCACTTACTGTGTAGAAAAACTATTGTGTAACAGATACACGGTAAAGACGCAACTTCAGTGAAGCCAGAGGGTGTAGACGGGACCGTGTACATACACAGGTATAAGCCTGTAGTTGGGGGGAACAAGCCCCCCCCCCAGTCCAAGTGGATGAAGGCAAACTTGTCTTATGCATATCTGGAGATTCCAGATGAAAGAGAGAGTTAGTTTTCCCGGGGCCAGGTTGCAACGCCTCCTAGTGGCAAGCCCTGGAGGCAAGGGAAGGTAACCCTTTTCAAATCTCTATCCTCACCAAACAAGGGAAGATCATCCTTACACTGGCGTCAAGTGAGAACATTAACCTCACAACCAATGAAGGAAGTCAGTTTGACAATTTATAACAAGTAGTATAAAAAAAATAATATCAAAGTATAAAAACAAAAATACCTAACAATATCCGTTTTATTGTACAATATTTTATTAGAAATAATGAAGGGCTGGTTTAGCTCAGTCGGTAGAGCAATTGTCTAGGCAATCGCAAGTTTGGTCCTTGCCAACTCAGCGTATGAGTAGCACAGTAATCTGTGCGGTAAAGTGAGGAGCTGATGGTAGGTGTGGCGCTCCACATCAGACGATAAAAAACAATCTCTTTGGTCTAGCGCAAGTGAAAAGGAGATAGAATCCCTCGCTGTCTTGCTGATACCGACTTTAGGTCACCCCGACGACTTTACTTTTTTTAAACTTAGAAATAATGAAATCCGCGTATAAGTTTAAAACCAACTTTTAAGTCCTTATGATGCATTAGTACATCTATAGATACACTGACTGTTGAATATGCCGACTGCACCTCTGCCCAGGGGTAAAATCCCTCCAATGGGGCCACCTGTTGGCCGTGGGTGGCAACCCATGATGCTTAAAAATGGAATCATGGCGCTTGGGCAGACTTTGACATCCGTCACTCCATTTGGTCCTTACATGGGCTAAACGGGCGCTCGGTGAGGACTCCTCCGACCAATCGGCAGGCCACGTCAAGCCAGTGCATCTATATAATAATCCTTACCCTCGTGGCCTTATGGCACCCCAATCCTTTTTATCATATATGTGATAGAAGGTGGTGACTGATGGTCTAATGTCCTGGGTATTACGTTAAACCGCATCTAGCGGTGAAGTTAGATGTGGTTATTTTATGTCTGAGTGACAAGTCTCTCAGGTTTCCTGGACTCTTCTGAGTATTCTAGCCGATTGTAGCAATTCAGTTGTCTGAATGGTCTCGATTCTTCCTCTGATTTTCAGTTCCCCCAGCCTTTTTTTCCAAGCTTTTTGGACCGTTCCACGTGTACCAACTAAAACTGGTATCAATTTTACCCTCATATTCCTCAGCTTTTTCAGTTCTCTGGCAAGGTCCAGGTATTTGTCTATCTTCTCGCTTTCCTTCATCTTCACCTTGTGATCTGCTGGAACTGCAAAGTCTATCAGTTAACAAATTCTCTTTTTTTCTTTTTTTGTTAATCAATACTAGCCTTATTCCAGCCTCCTGGCTGGAATAAGGTAATCCGTCTTTATCTCGAGTAGTAGTAGTAGTAGTAGTAGAAAAAAAAAACACTTGCATTGTTTTTTTTTTTTTTGTTTTTTTTTTTCTTTGGGGGAGGTTGTTTTTTTAACTATCTTTTTCAGGATCTCATTATTTTCATTCTTATTTTCAAATCTTTATAGTCGAAAAATTAATTTCCTTTTTGTAAAAATTGCGAAGTGTCATTTCTTATTCAAATGTCAAAACTGCCATTAAATTCAGTGATTTCATACTCATACTCTGTCTTTCAAATTATCAACAACATTTTTTTCAATTTCTCAAAAAAATGTCAGTCGGAATTTAATGAAACTTTCACATATATAATGGAAATAGATAGATGCGTAGGCTGTATAAAAAAACTGTATTGTTTTGCGCAAGAGGAAACAAACGATGGCCATTTACAATATTAACACGATATAGAAGTCTTCCAAACTATAAACGAGTGTCATTATAATTGTGCAATTATGGGTTGCAAATGTGACTTGATTCCTTTTAAGGAGGGTATTATAACATCTGAATTTTCAAAAGAAATATTCAAAATAATTGGAAGATGTCACCAAACTGTGAAAATTATTTAACTCTCTTACTAAGCTTCATAAGATAAGCATGTATGCATTTATCTTGATATTTCTTTTACTTTTATTCACTGATTAATGTTTTAAATTCATTGTTTTTCTTACAAATTCATAAAGGATTCTATAATCTTTTTTTCGATATATATATATATATATATATATATATATATATATATATATTGAAAATATAGTGTGCGATATTTATAAGCGGGTATAAGGTATATATGATCAAATAATGATATTTCATTTATATCTAAGTGTAACGAGGAGATGAGATCAACGGCGCTTGGTAACTAACAGTTTCTTGCCTACGCGATTTGCAATTCATTTACGGACTTTACTGATTAAAAAGGTTTTTAGCCTTAATTTATATATATATATATATATATATATATATATATATATATATATGTGTGTGTGTGTGTGTGTGTGTGTGTGTGTGTGTCGAAAATGTACACAAGCAAGGGATATTTCAAAGGACGAATATTTATGCTTGATAGTAATATCAACGCTATAACGTTTTGGTCTTTATGACCTTCTTCAGGACATGAGACAAGGTCTTGTGTCGGAGACCGAGTTCTCTTTTTGTCTGTGATGAATACGTAACAGGGCCGATAAGGATCACTCGAGGGTTGTTTCCGACGTTCCTTTTCAAGAATGAAACTTGAATCTGTAAATAAACCGGCCTGACCAGCTGGTCACTTTTCATGAGCATTGAACAAGAAACCGTGTCCATAAGTACTCGCTATTGTCTTCTGAAAAAGGTTGGGGTATCAGTCGGATCAGTGACAAAACATCAACTGACAAAATTACACACAGAAATGAGTTTGAAATGAGCAAAGGAGAACATGAAGGTAGATTTTTCGAAAGTTCTGTTCACAAATGAAACTCATGCCACGTTTGATAGCCCTTGTTGGAGAATAAAACAATAATATTAGAGATCAATAACACTAAGTAATTATTTATTAAACCCGGTTTTGTTAAAGCCCGATGCAAATTAACCACACCATATTATGTAAACCTTTTTTGCTTAGTGATTTATAAGACACATTGTAGTATTTTAAACGAAAAAAAAACAGCTGCGCCTGGAGAACACACACACACACACACACACACACACACACTCACACACACACACACACACAAATAAACAGACAAGCTACTAAGGCCAACCTAATAATGATACTAAGACATTGTTGGACAGACACACACACACAGAAAAACACACACACGCACAGACTTACACATACACACACACACAGAGAATTTCAAGGAAGGTAGTCATACAACAGAATGGACAGAAAATAGCAACAAGCTAACAAAAATCTTCTGACGAAAAGATCTTTATCTCGAAATATTTAGAATAAATCTAAGGTAAACAAACAACATCATAGTTACCTCATTTTTCTTTACACTTGCATTGTGATAGCCTTCAAAATCAACCATCAAACCAATATAAACACAATGCGTCAAGTAAATTATAAAACTCTTACATTGCTCACAAAGGTTGGGATCTAAATTAACTAGATCGTTATCAACGCTTGAGGCGCCAACAAGAAGGAGGTATTACGATTTCGACTGATATTATTGAATGCATCATGGATGGAAAATGGAGAGTGCCTGACGGTATGAAAATAACCGCAGATGCTTATAAAGCCTTCCCTAAAGACACACCTGGAATCTTGGCTAAAAAAGCAAATAATCACCTGCAAGATAACCATCATATTTATGCAAGATAATGCTCCTTCGCATTAAATACATAAAATTACAGAATACCTGTAAAAATTAGGCTTCTTTGGACCCCGGAAGATGAACTGGCCGACCAATTCTCCAGACTTAAACCCAATTGAAGACTTGTGGAGCGTCCTGACAAAACGTGTTCATGAGAATGGACGTCAAGTTAAAAGCAAGGATGACTTGTGGAAGGAACTATTAAATGTATTGCGTGAAATTACATAAGAGGAAATCCAGAAATGGACATGTTCGAAGGATCAGGGCCTTGTTCAATGCTCATGAAAAGTAACCAGCTGGTCAGGCCTGGGTTATTTACAGCTTCAAGTTTCATTCTTGAAAAGGAACGTCGGGAAACCACTCTCGAGTGATCCTTATCGGCCTTGTTACGTATTCATCACAGACAAAAAGAGAACTCGGTCTCCGACACAAGACCTCGTCTCATGTCCTGAAGAAGGTCATAAAGAGCAAGTCATTTTTAAAATCATCACATATCTTATATTAACCAATATCCACTATCATTTTTTAAACTTGTTTTTATTTAGATTCAATTTCATCTTAGCTACTGTATGTATCCATAAAATCTGTAAATGAGGCAATTAAAAGTGTTATTAACTTTTTTTACAGGGTTTTTACTTCACCTCGCTAATAATTTGGCTCACTGATAATTTGAGTAAATTTGGTAAATGACCTTTAACCTCTGTTTCCTTTTTTATAACTTTATAATTTTTACGGAGTAGGTGTATATACATGCTGTCATCATTCTCTGATAATTTAAATTCGAAGTAGTTTTTGGTTGGGATGGAAAAATGTCACTTCGTTAATAATTTAAAACGCAGTGTATATAAATATATATTTGCATATGTGAGACCTATATTTTGTATATATATATATATATATATATATATATATATAATTTGAATTATTTTTCAACAGAACTTCGTAGAGGTAAGACACATTTTATCTTCTCCAATATCTTATATAATAATTATATTAATTCAATGCTTCAAAAAGAGTCCGGTGGAGGTGAAGAAGGCTTTTCCATTAGGGACCTCTCTTAAAATGTTTTTTTTCTTTTAAGAGAGGCCCTTTGGAAAATATGTATTTATTTATTCCATTTATTTCATTCATTGTTTATTCTATTCATTAATACATTTATATATATATATATATATATATATATATATATATGCTAGGAGGAATATACGCCGTAAGTATTTCAGTCTTAATATAATGGAATACAGGGTGCCCACAAAGTTTATATGCACTTTAAAGTAATAAATTATCTAAAGTGCACACGTAATTTATGGACACACTGTATATTAAATTAGAAAGACTAACGAAATTAAATAAGAATGCATATATAAAGCTTCCATATTTTGATTATATCTATTAAGATATAATATGGTTTCTATATAAAATCATCTGTAAGATTGATTTAAATACGTTGGAGAATAAAACAGTAATATTAGAGATCAATAACACTAAGTAATTATTTATTAAACCCGGTTTTGTTAAAGCCCGATGCAAATTAACCATACCATATATTATGTAAATCTTTTTTGCTTAGTGATTTATTAGACACATTGTAGTATTTTAAACGAAACAAAAAACAACAGCTGCGCCTGGAGAACACACACACACACACACACACACATACAAATAAACAAACAAGCAACTAAGGCCAACCTAATAATGATACTAAGACATTGTTGGACAGACACACACACACAGAAACACACACACACACAGACTTACACATACACACACGCAGAGAATTTCAAGGAAGGCAGTCATACAAAGAATGGACAGAACATAGCTTACAACCTAACAGAAAACACGTTATATATATATATATATATATATATATATATATATATATATATATATATATATTGGTTAGGAGGTAGATTTAGAAGGCCATCACAATGCAGTTTGGAATAAATAAAAAATAATAATACGGTAACAATGGTGGTGTGTGTTGACCTGTATTTTTTTATTATTTCTTGAATTTTCGAGGTAATACCTCTTTATCAAAAGAATTGAACTGAAGCAGTACAGCTATGCATTTCTTCCTAAATGAATTTTTTTTTTTTTGAAAATGACGTTATTTTTTAATAACTGTATTCCCGTGTGAGCGTGAATGCGTTTTTATTTTTATTTTTATTTTTTTTTTGTACGTGTGCGTATGTTGTAATGCGTGTGACATTGAAAATGCGTGTTGGCTGTGACGTTAAGACTGTATCTAGCGCGGGATTTTGTACGTGGGTATGTGCGAATGAAAAAGTGTATTTGTGTTTTGTGACGTTTCCTGTTGGATTTACATCAATTTAATCATTTAATATTATTAATATTATTATTATTATTAATATTATCATATTTATTTGCTTATTTACTTATTTATATCTAATTCAATTTATCTTTTTATATTTTATAATATTTTTAAATATATATATATATATTATATTATATATATATATATTTAATTTATTTATTTAATTTAATTTATTTTCCTTAACAACTAGTGTGCAATGGCCTTGTGTGTTTGTATGTGTGGGCGAGATGTTTGGGCTATAGATTTGAGTGCGTGTTTCGTATTAGTCTTCTCGTTGTAGATTTGTTTCATTAGTAATTCTCCATTGTGCATGTGGGTATGTTATGTGTGTGTGTGCATATACTGTTACATGTGTGCGTAGGTTGTGGGTTATTGTATGATGAACTCTGCGCTGAGTTCACTCCTATTATTGATCTCTGGGTGTAATCTAGCGATTAGCAAGGCCTCTTTAATTCTGAGATTACCCAAATTTCTCTCTCGAGCCTCTATATTGACTGTTATATTTCTTTCTGGTTGTTGCATTTAACTAAGTGTTTACGGAAAGTGGATGCTTGTGTGTGTAGTGTTCTTTGATTCTAATGTGTAGTGGTCTTGTGGTGCTACCTATGTAAAATTGGTTACATATATTACATTTTGTGCGGTTATTACCACATTCACTTCGTGGCACATACCTGTGTCGCGGATGGGGCAGTTCGCTAGTGTACAAACTAGTGGCCTCCTTATGGCGGCTTTTGAGAAGTTTCTCCTGAGTGATGGTCCGTAATGGGCAAGTTGTATGTCCAGGCCCTCCTTCCGTATCGCCCTACGTATTGCTGTGGTTATATTTTCGTTGAAATGTGGTAACCTTAAAAAACAGGCATTGGACGTGAGATGGTGTTTTGTGGATTCTGTTTGCTTGAGTCGTTTTGTGATTGAAGTGGGTAACCATTTGCTTTAGTGTGGATATAAATTGTCTGGTTGTGTGTGTCTGGTCCTGCTTCTTGCTGCATTTGTTTCGGATACGGGCAAGACTTCTTCATGTTCCAGTAAAATACAACACCCTACACCCTAACACACTCAAACACCACAAACAACAACTAAACACACTACCCAACCACAAATAACAACCTACACACACGTAACGACAATAACCACAACAAAACCAAAACCTGGACTGTTCCAAACAACACAACGCACACCCAACGCACAAACATGCAGGAAAAACGAATGACTTTAAAGATAACCACACAACACAATACCACAAAATCAGCCACGTGTTACGGACTTATCACACTCCCTAACTAATGAAGAAAGGAGCTACTTAGTCTAGGACCCAAGTTTATATATGTCTCAAAAATAAAATGACAAACTACTACTGGACCTTGAGACGAACTTTTGTCGAACTGCATACCAACTAAAATGGCTAACCTTTCATCGATAACACACCCAACCCCACAGATACAACAAATAAAAACAACCAACTCCCCACTTACACATTAGATAACCCACTACACCCACCTCCAGCCAACCAAGTACTAGATTCAAACTATCTAGACTCAAACAAACAATATTCCAAATCATAAAAGGAAACAAAAAAATAACACCCAACCTTTCTAAAGCACAACACAACACTATTAAAAAAAACTAAAGCAGAAGACACCCAACTCTACACTCTCACACAAAAATACCCCTCCCCGAAGATCAAAGGAAGAGTTTCCTGCATAACCCTAAGCGATACGTACAACAACTTGCATTCGAACACCTCTTAACAACACGAACTTCTATACCAGGAGGTTCACACGATACAACGCCTACCCACAAATCACAGCACAAACACAGAACCACACACATAACAAACTAACCAACATCTACAACCCACATCAAGCCGAACATCCAACTACTCAAGCAGACACTCACGCACAACCACAACCACCATCACAACACACACAACACACCACAGTAAATAACAAACACACGACATCAACATCAACTAGCCAACATAAAACCTAGCAACACAACCCTACCCAACCCGCGTATGTCCACCAATCCCATAGAACTCCAAACACCTAAACCCAACACCAACATATACAAACCCACGCAACTCCTAACCCGAAACCAAAACACCTAGTACCGTCGCTGGCCACGGACACCAACCAACCACCAAATATGCACATCATGGCTCTATCCAAACTAACGACCACTCAATTAGACGCGATCTACCACTCGGCACACTGCAAAACTCTCCACATCATACCT
>CM042162.1:83974900-83987400 GCA_023376005.1 Doryteuthis pealeii
AGAATATGACGAAGAGTAGTATTGTTGTTAAAGATGTTGTATTATGCTGTAGATCAGAGTGAATACTCTTATGCGAAGACCATCATAAAAAACTCACCACACACACCACTCAAGTGAGAGTAAGGGATAGCTGGCATTCTCAGCAGTGAGCCAAAACATTTGGAAGTCATACCCAAATTAGGGAACCCTAGCTCGAGGGCATTTTTTTTTCAAACGAAATGAATGTTTTTGGAAACTATCAACCCAGCTAACTTCCTAGGTATGTTAGTTTATAATAAAAAACGTGTCTAATTCGTTTGTAATATATAAAAAGTATTTAAAAAGAATCTAATGGATAAATATAGGATATTGTTTATATCTTTTGTGACATAAAATATTTAATTACTTCACATACATCGGTAACTCAGGTCCAAGCAGTGGATAATTATAACCATGTGTTTTTTTTTTTTTTTACATATACTATATTCAAAAACATATTTATTATAATTTCTATAATTAGATTCATAATGAAAATGAGAAGACGTGCATTTGAAGTTGGGTATAATAAATAAGTGAAAATAACTAATGTCGTAAAAATTCAGTTCACACAAGTACTGAGATTGGAATTCGAATCCTTCTGAGTGCAGTTTTACATTAAGCTACAAACCAGAAATCGTTCTTAGTACTGTAGTTGTCATATGATAAAGTTAATAAATAGAGAAATTTCCGTTTCGTTTGAAAATTGATTGAATAACGGTCGTGCTCACGAGTGGGAGTGCTTATTTGGTAGAACGTGCACTTTGCTGAATACCCCAGAAAACACGAATTGATTATAAAAACGTTTTACGAAGTTTTTGATAAAGCTTATCTTTTGAATAACTCTACACGGCCAAAGTATAGAACGGGGTTAATCCCTGCATCGCCCCGAAGCAAATAACATTTAGATCGCGGTAGTAGTATGTAACTCCTATTTTTCTACTTCCAGTATAATTGCCGTTGATCATTCCACTGCCCAGTGATCCACGGCTTTTGTGGAATGTAACAATTATGTTTAAAATTAATCACTAGGTACTCGGAATAATGTTATATAAACTGACCATCAAGGAACAGGTAACACTTTTATTTACTAAAAAATATAAGATAATTCTTTATTTCTACTCGGTTGGTACCAGACTGGGAGTCGTTTAGCAGGGTAGTTACACATACATTTAGGAGCCTATTGGGAGTTCTCTGCAAACCTTAGATCTCGGTTTACCTCACAATTTGAATTTCCACGGGCTTTTTATTGATGTTCCAACTTCACGCAGGTCACCCTCTTTATATCGTGACACTCTAACGCAGTCTGATATGACCAACCTCGGCCCACCGCGCCTGTTTTCATTGGTTATAGGCTTACGACTATCAGATTTTTCAGTGGCCTACATCCAGGGTGTACAAAGTACACCTGTATCTCCTTTTGTTAGAAAAAGGTCAATGATTCAATGCTAACCTTGTTGTTTCCCCAGTCACACCACATACACTACGTGCATAGTCCAGTAGTTATCCATATTGATGCAAACCCAATATGATCCAAGGAGTCAAAATAAAATATTAGCAAAAATATGCATGGATTATATTTGTATTAACTTTAAAGCATGCTTCTGTAGTGTGTACATAGTTGGTGCTTTTCAAGATGCCACGCATAGCCCCATTGTTATACAAATGATCAAAAGAAAAAGAAGGAAATCAACTAAAATTTAGCCAGTGCATCAGTCAGATCTTAATCACTACAATGACTCGAGTGCTCATGGTGTGTCAATAAACCCGTATCAATGTTAGACCGTTACTGTTTACAGTCCAATTAACTCTCACGAATTGCGTTAAAACACCAAACTATATACTTATCTCATATTTACAAAATGGGGAAATAAAAATTATAACTTCATGCCGTGTGGAAAATTGTTGTTAGAAGTTACTTCCCAATTGACAAAATTCACTTATATTAGAATAATCTTCAAGTTAAATCCATAAATTTTAATAAAAAATAATTGATTTCCAATCACTTTTATTATTAATATAAATGTCGACTTTTAAATTGACCCCAATAATTCATATGTCGATACATCTCTAATATTCTATTTGCAAAATACATTTATATTTTGTATTAGTTAAAATTAAACAGTATATCTCACGCTATAATAATGCATTTTCAAAATATATAGAGTTTAAAATGACATTCATCATTTCTTAAATTTCTCCTTCTATATAGAGGATATAAGAGATGTACACAAATAATTTCCGTCCAAACGACAAGAGATATTGATGGCCAAAAGCACATTATCAAAATATAATGAATATACAGCATTTTATCGCTTTAATTTATCGATAACTCATCACATTTATACATTACAGAAACTCTCGAAGGTAGGCCTAATCACACCTCTAATAACTCACCTCTCTCTATTATTTATATTTTATATTTTATATAAAGCTTAACTTTGCACCCTAATACATCCACTACTACAACCCCAAACCCTTTTATGCCATCCAAGTTAAAAACCAATAAACCCTAGTATACGATTGTACTCAAGCTTCTACGTATTTCCGTGAAAATGTTAATGCTTACTTAATAAACTTGTAAAAGTCGCAATATGATAATATTTCTCTTGCCGCTATTCTGATATTAGCACTATTTATAAAAATTATCGAATTTTGACAATATTGATAGTAGAGTATAAATCAGTACTCAATACTAATAACAATTTTAATTTGGGTAAATAAAAAAACAAAATGAACGATTTTTCCTCTAATAGAGAACCATATAATATATAAAATAAATAGAGACACATGATAAGATATCTTTCTCAGTTAGCTCTATATTCTATTATAGATAAAAATAGTAAATCCAATACATTTTTCATGGGTAAAATAATTTCCAATGCTTTTTTAAATGAAATAATTCCAGTGCATTTTTAATTTGTTAAAATAATCCCAATACATTTTCATTGGAAAAATTATCCCAATGCTTTTTTATAATGAAATAATTCAGGCATTTATTAGAATATTATAACTTATTAATGACCATAATTATTATTCTAAACTTTCTCTCAATTCCCATAATGGCGCTGGAAGGATAACTCTGTTAGATTATTATATATTCCATATGAGCTCATTATGCTATATTCTAAAATTAGAAATTTAAGATCTTATTTCTCTTAATACATCTTAATTATATTGGTAATATTAGACACAATTTTCCTCCCCCTAGATGCTATGTACGTTACGTAATCAGATTTGAATTGGGATCGAAAATGAACGAATATGGGTATCATTGCCCACAGTGACCATTCACAAACAATGGTTAGACAGCTTATAATTTACCGGGGTATTTAAACCGTTTACCATTAGCTGATGTACATATTTAAGTTATCTTTCCCATTACCAATGCTAATGTATTGTGTCATTTAATTTTCAATACATATTATTCGTTAAGCTTATAGTCTGTATTAAATGGGCCCAATACAAAAATACCTCTAAATTACTCTCTAAAGAGTGCATACTTTTATGAAGATATGGTAAATGTTGTGCTGCTTTCAGATAGAAATTAAATTTATATCTCAAGTGTTATACGTTTTGATTTAATTTGCACAAAGAATATATATGTCAGATTCTAAGGTAACTTCGCGCAACTTTTGATATTTAGTATTAGAAAATCCTGTCCTAAACTGAATATATTAATTTGATTGTTTGCGCAATCTTTTCTCTTCTTCTTTAAATTTACACTGTAATATTTACAATTGATATTGATTTCTATTGTAACTTCCGGTTAATGACATGAGGAAAGTATGTTAGCCCATGAAATATTTTGTCGGCAGTAGGCTTTTTAAAAATAATTAATTAATGTAAATCTATTATAGTCAAGTAGTAGAACACTAATACGATCATTAAAAAAAGAAAAATATCATGTAGCTTAATATAGCAGCCTCTTCCCTAAATTGTCTTTAACTTTCAATGGACTAACCATTCTGAAAACAGCATAAACATAATGTTTCTTGGCATCGAATTCGGACGCAGGAATCTCGGCAAAAGAGAAATTAGCGATGAAGATAACGAAAATCTTTATTTCGAATGAGATTTTAGATGATCCGGCCTTCTTAGAATTCAACTAAATGACCCACGATGATTAAGTAGATACTAACACTGTGCTCATTATGCGAGAATGGAAGGAGACGCACAAGAATCATGGTGTGAAGTTAGGAGACAGCAATATAATAAATCGCTAGAAATTTAGACTGCCAAAGATCATTAATCCTCTTTGACTATCCAATCCAATACTTCACAGATTGAGTAATAACGCATTACTACAAAGTTGTGTAATGTCATATCTCTTAAGATACTTATGTAGATGCAGGTACTAAGGAAGGGTTATTCTAAAAACTGTGTAATACTTTTTACAGTTTCAATTGTGTGCGCTCATAGTATATGAATACAATCTAAGAGAAAACATGTTAACATAACGTGTTTATATTACAAATTCCTTTTTTACTCTGAAACTATTAGACATTGCGTGAAAAAACAAGTCCGTATCCTGTATTGTTAAAGCTTTAACAAAATACATATTATTATAATGATTTTTTATAGTGAATATTACTCGTAGATAAAATTATTAGGTATCAATATTACTTAGCTATCTATAATGCCCTCAAAAACGTCTTTTATTTATAATTATTTTCGACAAAATTAAAAAGAAATATACGCCTTTCTGAAGAAAAGACACCTATTGAAATGTACCCCCCCAGCTCACTTTATGAGACAAGAACAGACCCAATTTCGAGAGTGAACTTTATTAATTATTATGTCTATTCTATTCATTCATCTATAAATACACAATTAAGTCCGCAAAATAGATAGATCAAGTAAAAATTATCATTAGTTTACGTATAAAAAATCAATACAATTATTTCACGGATAAATGAGATAATAAAAACCAGAAAGGCATTCTCTCAAAACAATACGACGTAGGTGGAATTTATATCGAGGTTTTTTATGACGGTAATTAGTGTGATTCGAATTTCGTACTTATTTCCATAGAAAAGCCCACTATATATATTTTTTCGTTTCTATTCATAACTTCGGCCTTTATCTCTTTATTTTACTGTAATTAGAAAAAGGAAAGACCAACTTGAAAAAAAATTTACGCCACCCAAACATAAGAGGGGTGGGGTAAAAAAATAAGTGAGCCTGAAAAAAATGAGAAAGATTGAATAAAATATTAGTAATTGTGGGCATTATAAAGATCATTTATGATACATAAAAAACACTGGAAAAATTTCATTAAAATCCGATAATTTCCCTGATTTTTGAGTAAAATTATTGTTCTGTAGTAACAAAATGCAATTGTAGTCTCTGTTTTTGGGCATCACTACACTTTGCACTACCAATATCGGTACTAAGTGCTGAAATAGCGGCGTAGAGGAAATAATATCATTAGAACGGGATATTTAGCGTATAGATGCATTAGATTACAGAACTAGTTGAAGTATCATAACGACTAACCCTAACGGTAGTGGGGGTAGTAAGAGCTGTGGTGTTGTGATTACAGGTTAAAGAGGGTAGATGTATATTTCTCAGTCTGCGTCTTCTTAGGGTTTTTGCTTTTAACCCCAAATCTCATTTTGATGGTCGCACTTGAAGAAGGAAGGAATTCAAGAATCGAAAAAGAAAGAGACAAAGGCAGAAGGTGGTTTTATATTTAGGCTTGATTCCCATCATAGTCGCCTGTGAGCAAGGGAGACATCTCCCTGACCAGTGGAGCGACTAGACCCTAAACCACAATGGCTGAAGAGTATCCTCTTGTAGAGTCGAAAGTCGGTCCCATTGCTCGACCACATGCGCAGAGGGTGTATTCCGGTGAGGGCCCACGGAGTTTTTTTATTTCAATTTTATTTTAACTTTTATTTTAATCCCCACAAACCCACGCCTAACTATCCCCTAGCCGTCTGAGAAAGATTGCTTCGGGCGACGGGTGATTTACATGAAGTAATGCTTTGAACGTTAAACTAGATGATATATTCTCTTGCGGACTATTGTGTATTAGGAGGAGTGGCGAAAAGTTCTCGGCGTGCTTACTGTTTTGTTTTTTAATGTTTTAACTTAGTAGTAGAAATGATACCCATAATTTCACTTATTCTTAAATGTATTTGTACCGATAGAATTTTGAGGCCTGTCGGTAAAAAGGAAAGTATAACACGCTATATGTTAAACAATGTTCTCGGTATCATGCGACATGAAATGACCAAGGACCTTAAACCCTCCTGTCCGTAGACAGGAGACTCAAACTTGGTGCGTATACCTCTGTGAAATTGGGAGTGTCAAGAGGATTTGACTTGGCGCTTCTACTTTATATTGCTGTCCACATACACCACCTAGCCGCCTATTGGTAGACACAGGAGTAACTTACCTCTCGTGTCTCTAATAGTTGAGCGATAATAATTCCCCAAATTTTCTTTTCTACCTTTCTCTTTTCAGACTCCTAGGTTTGTTATCGTTACAGTGGTGTCATTGAAGAACTGAGAGGTTACCAATCATCCACCAATTCCTCTCACCACGATAATCAAGTATTAAACATCTGCCGGCCCAAACATCAATATCAGTTTGAGGACATCATTTAGTAGTTACTATAAAAACTCACTGGAAATTAAATTCATTATAAAAAAGTATTAGGAATTATTTTTACCATAAAAATGTAATGGAAATATATATTTACTTTAAAAATATAAAGTGAATTTTAACCGTTAAATTAAATAATTAATTTGCACTGGAAATTATTTCATTATAAAAAAAGCATTGGAAATGAATTTATACCATTAAAAATGAATTGGAATTATTTCATTTATAAAAAAAGCATTGGAAATTATTCACCATGAAAATGTATTAGGAATATATTTTACTATTTAAAAAATGCACTGGAAATTATTTCATTATTAAAAAAGCCATTGGAAATTATTTTTACCATTTGAAAATGTATGGGAAATATTACAATAAAAATGCAACTGGAAATTATTTCAGTATAAAAAAGCCCATTTGGAAATTATTTTTACCATGAAAAATGTATTGGGAATATATTACTATAAAAATGCACTGGAAATATTCATTATAAAAAAGCATTGGAAATGATTTACCATAAAAATGTTGAGATTATAACATATAAATCATTGAAAATAGGTACTAATGCAGAAATAGCGCGCAAGAGAAAAATTATATGTAGATTACGTAATAAAAGCCATTACATTTTCCACGGAAATACGAGAAAGCTTTGACACGCTAGGGTTAGGGTTAGGATAAGGGTTAGTGTTAGTGGTTAGGGTTAGTTTAATTTTAGGGTAGGGTTAGGCTACTTCGAAGTTCTGTAATTTAATGCTATTTATACGTAAAATGCAATTCTAATTTATATTTATCTCTTGCGTGCTATTCTACATTTATACCTTCAATATGAAGGAGAATTAGAAAAGATTTATTATAAAAATGCTATTGGAAATGATTACTAGAAAGCATAGCAAATGATTATACAATGAAAAATTATTGAAATGATTTTAATATAAAGTGAATTGGAAATAAATTTATTATAAAAAGTACTGAAAATTATTCTAATATAAAAAGTGAATTTAACCGTAAATTAAATATTCATTGATAAATTTACGCAATTCGTGAGAGTATTGTGACGTAAACAGTAACGGAATTTTCGGTTATAAACAGACACCCGAACCTACATTATAGAAAGATGATATGTGCTATTTAGTTGATCTTTTATGCATTTGTTCAATGTTACTAAAGCCAACCATGTAAGACATTAGTTAATCAAATAATCCAATGAATATTTCAATATATGCCTGGTCAATTGGTTTGCACATGGAACCTGGACTGCACGAAGAATGTGTGTGGACTGGAAACAAAAAAACAGGATATAGCATTTGAACTGACCTTTTTCACACAGAGATACAGGTGTACATTTGACACCGTGTAGGCACAGAAAATCTGTAGCGTAGCCTATAACCAATGAAAAACAGGCTGCGTGGGCGAGGTGAGTCTACAGAAAAACTGCGTAGTGTTCACGATCAAAGAGGCGTGACCGCGTGAGTTGGACAATAATAAAAAAGCCGTGGAAATCAATTGAGTAGACCGAGATCAGTTGCAAGAACTCCAAAGGCTCCATGTATGTGTAACCCCTGCTAACGACTCCAGTCTGTACACAACCGAGAAATAAAGATATAATCTTATATTTATAAATACAAGTGTTCCGTGTTCCTTGATGGCCAGTATATAAACATATTCAGTCCTAGTGATTTTTACTATTCTTCCACAGAAGCGTGTGTCACTGCCAGTGAGTCACCCCTGAAGTGAAAAAGTCCTACCCGTCAATGGATTGCTTCGGGCGATGCGAGGATAACCCGTTCTATACTTGCGGAGGTTTTCAAAAGATAAGCTTACCAAAAACCGTAAGTTAATTTTGGGATCAAGTCACCAATAAGCACCCCAGCTGCGAGCATTTTTCAAACGAACGGAATTTTGCTTTTCACCGCTAACTTCTGGTTGTTAGTAAACAAATCAACAGACGATTTGACATTAGAATTCATACAAACTAAAGACACGTTTTTATACTAAAAATATTTTTTTTTTAGTATAATAAAAAAAAAAAATTATTTCAGTAGTTGTTCGCATATGTGAAAAATTAATTTTGCACCAAAAAAGATAAACTAATAGATATTTTTTAATTATAAAACCGAAAGACACGTTTTTATAACTAACAACCGGAAGTTAGCGGTGGAAAGCAAATTCCATTCGTTTGAAAATGCTCGCAGCTAGGGTGCCTATTGGTAACTTGATCCTAATTTTGCTAACTGTAAATGAAGCTACATTATTGTGGTGGTTGGTGGGGGGTTATGATTTTGTAGAGATATTTGTTCAGATATAAATTTAAATCATTTCGTCATTTTTGCCTCTTTTCAGACTGATTTTTAATAATTTGAGGATTTCATATCCGGCTTATTGATGCGATTCTCGAGACAAGAAAATCGTATGAATAGAGAGGATATATATATATATATATATATATTAATATATATATAGGTGAACATAATAGCGGAACTGGGTATTGAACTCACTTACCACGATGTCACAGTCCAGCCATATTAGCCAATATGTCACTGGGATGCCCCATATCCTTCTGAGTATCTTGTTTAAATCTTATAAATAATATTCTATATTAAATACTAGAAGCGGCTACCTGGCGTCGCCTGGGTAGAGGTTTTTTTAAGAATTAGTCCCAGAGATCCATTATTACTGAATCGTGAGTTGAATCCTCGTGAGATGTCTCATTTAAATCTCTATGTAAAAAAATAGACCTTGCATTGATCCAGTTACTCTGAAAAGGAATGTTAATGTCTACTATCTAAAATATTAAATGAAAAAAAAATCCATGCTGTTATCATTTAAATTTTATTTTTTAATTATCTTCACGAATATAAATCAAATCTCTATAATTGTTGCTCAAAAACCAAGCCCTGGTGATATTTAATGTGTATATATATTTACTTTGTCGTTAATTGTTTTATTTTCGAAGTTTCCTCCGGACATACATATACACACAACTGCCCTTTATATATGTATAGATAGATAGAAGAGGAAACCTATTTAATTTTGTTTGTCTTGGGTTTGTATTTACTTAGATATTCACATTTCACATGATGCCATTTTTTTCCAGACACCCTGTATTTTTAAACTCAACAATATTTATTGGTAATCTGAACATTAGCTACATAAATGAGAGCAACCTCAACTTGTTTGTTTCACTTTGAGGGAGCCATATGCTTTGGTCGGCCATTTTCATTTCACCATAAATCTACACTGAAAATACGAATTTGTTCGAATCAATACAACTGCATGTTTCAACACGAAAATATCATAAAATGTGTTCTTAATTGTGCTTGCGCATTATTTGAAATTAACTTAATTGTTATTAAGAACACATTTTATGATATTTTCCTGTTAAAACATGCAGTTTTTATTGATTCGAACAAATTCGTATTTTCAGTGTAGATTTACGGTGAAATGAAAATGACCGACCAAAACATACGGCTTCCTCAAAGTGAAACAAACAAGGGGAGGTTGCTCTCATTTATGTAGTTAATGTTCAAATTACCTATTCGTTTATGGGTGATCATATATATATACGGGGGATAAGCCTATATAACTTATGACATAACTACGAGATAAAAATTAGTGGCAAATTTATTGTTTTATTGCTTGTATGAAATTTGAATTTGTTTCAAGCACAAATCTGGAATGATAAAACGAAAATGATATTTTATTTTTCAGATTACTTTTCTGGAGGACAAAGTAAGTGTTTACTATAATATCTGTTTGCCCCCACCTTGACAGGTGTATCCCTTTCGTGAACTTCGAAAGGGATACACCTGTCATATTGGAGAGGACATGGAGGGTTGGAAATGTCAGACATGTGGTCGAATAAGCATCAAATTTTGTCATCTGATCCATCTGGTAGAAAGAGAAGGACGTCCTTCTTATGTCATATTTGCATCAAACTGGAGCGGGTTTGATGAGTCATTTGAGAGCTCATGAGAGGAAAGGTTCTGGTGGTGGGGTTATAGGATTGTGAGCGACGACAGTCATCTGTAAAGATTATGATATTGCTATCTATCTATCTATCTATCTCTCTATCTATCAATATATCTATTTATCTATCTATCAATATATCTATCTATCTATCAAGCTATCTATCTATCAATCTATCTATCTATCTATCTATCTATCAATCAATATATCTATCTATCTATCTATCTATCTAACTCTGGTGACTGAGCCGTCAATTACATGCAACACTCCACTTTGAGTCTTAGTTAAGCAAGACGGGCGGTCGGAGAGGCCCCCTTTAATAGATTATCTGGTAACGTCAAACCCTAGCTCCTATATGATTATTCCAGCCCTATTGCCCTTATGGCAAGTCCAAACCATTTTTGTCATATATATATTTACCAGCCCCTCTGCACGAGCAGGATGTGACACAAGGTCAATTTCTTAAGCGGAGTTCAACAGGTTTGAATTCAGAGTTTTTCTTCTCCTATACCGGTTACCTAGCCATGGTTAAAGAGCCCAGTCTGCCGTGCTATTTACCCATAGCTGGAGGGAGAGTAGGATTCATACTTTTCCCAAGGGTATTAGCGCTAAGTGAAATGCAATTACCACGTCCAGGATTTGAACTCGGAGCGACGAGTCCATTTCCCATGACTTTAACCATTACACCACGCGCTCCCTACATTTTTGTCATATATGTGCTAGAAAGCGGTGGATAGGGGTCTTGGAGTCCTGGGTATAGCTTTAAACTCTATCTGATGGTGAAGTTCCAATTCTGGAACTCTGGAGAATGTGGAGTACTACTTTAACTCCATTATTCCAAGGTCCATTCTGACCCGGAATTGGTAGTACCTGAAAAAAAATGGGTTTTAAAAATGTGTGTAAATCTTTTAAAAACTGGATTTCTCTGAGCCGGAGTTGTAGTACCTGGTAGGTTCATATCTGTGGGTTGAATAGAAAAAAATTTGAAAAAATATTTTTTTAAATATTGTATTTTTTTTATAAGTTAAGAACCCACCGAGAATGAATAAAACAAAAACTTCTTCGGTATAAAATAACCCAACAAGGATTGACATGCCGTAAAACCCAACCAATTTTATTCTTCTATACCGTATTTTGTTTTCTTTCCCAGCTCTGAACTGGAATACCAATTGTATTAAGGGTCACCCTTCAACGCCCTTACGACAATGGATTGCAGCCAATGAACGTTCGTGCCTGCATTACGGTAAGTACCTCAATTATATTTGTGAGTGTCCCATCTTGGTGTAATTGTCATCAAGCTAGTCTTGCAGATCCATTAATATTGAATAGGGAGTTCGATCCTCGCTGGATGCCTCATATAACATAAGAATAAAGAAGATAAGTATATCTATATCCAACCGGTTTAGCTCAGTCGATAGAGCACTTGACTAGGAATCTCAAGGTTCCTGGTTCGATACCGGCCCTCGCCAACTCGGTGTATGAGTAGCACAGGAATCTGTGTGGTGAAGTGAGGAGCTGAGGGTAAGTGTGGCGCTCCACCTCAGATGCAAAAACAATCTCTTTGGTCTAGCGCTATTGAAAAGGTGATATACTCCCTCGCTGTTTGGCTGATACCGATATTAGGCCACACCGAGGACTTTACTTACTTACTTTATATACAACCACAGGTATCCAGGTATTTTCATTGTTACGATTTTAGGGGCCTCAAGCAAGAGCGCTTGTCCAGAAGAGATCCTTTGTGTTAAGTAGAGTGCGATCTTTAGTCAAGAATCCTTTGGTTGTTCCTTAGTGCTCCTCGGTCTTGCAGGTCTTTCGTCAATGATTGCAAATGGACGTCTGTCAGTATCAGCGATTAAGTAGTTAACTGACTACGTATTCGGGCTGTTGATTGACTGGAGTTTAACCCACTT
>CM042162.1:83992400-84001379 GCA_023376005.1 Doryteuthis pealeii
AGGCCGAAATGTACATACAGAGATTGATTTTTCTCGATTTTGTTTAGCCATACATTTAATAGGTATTCCCGCCTAATTCATTATTAATTAATTAATTTTCAAAATTAGGTACGACTCCAATTAAGCACTTATTCTCCCAAAAATTATCGGCAAAAAGCCATTCTAAACAAACCTTGTTTACAACATATCTATCTATCTATCTATCTATCTCAGAATTTTTTATCTATGTCAGAATTTTTAAAAAATCTATCAATCTATCTATCGATTTCTGTATCTATCTATCTATCTATCTATCAATCTATCCCAGTTTGTTCATATCTATCTATCTATCAATCTATCTCAGAATTTTTTATCTATCTATCTCAGGATTTTTTCTATCTATCTATCTATCTATCTATCTATCCCAGTTTGTTCATATCTATCTATCTAACAATCTATCTCAGAATTTTTTATCTATCTATCTCAGGATTTTTTCTTTCTATCTATCTATCTATCTATCTATTGCGTTCTGTATCTATCTATCTATCTATCTATCCCAGTTTGTTCATATCTATCTATCGCAGAATTGTTATCTATCTATTTATCTATCTCAGGACTTTTAAATCTATCTATCTATCTATCTATCCCAATCTGTTCATATCTATCTATCTATCTATCTATCTCATAATTTTTTATCTATGTCAGAATTTTTTTTAAATCTATCAATCTATCTATCGCTTTCTCTATGTATCTATCTATCTATCTATCTATCTATCTCAGTCTGTTTTTACCTATCTATTGGTCTATCTCAGTCTCTTCAACTCTATCTCTCTATCTCTCTATCTCTCTCTCTCTCTCTCTCTCTCTCTATATTATATATATATATATATATATATATATATTATATATATAGTCTCAATCTGTTCATCTATCTATACTTAAATAGATATCTATATCGGCCTGTAATATCTATCTATCTATCTATCTATCTATCTATCTCTATCTTTATTTGTCTGTTTGTCTGTCGCTCTATATGTAGATATCACAATATCTCAGTTAGTTTCGAGTAAAACAACCGATGTTTGATTTTATTGTCTTTTTTTAATTTACTTTTTCTCACAGGATGTGTAGTTGCCAAAAAACGATTGGGAAGGAACCTCCTTGCAATTCGACTGAGGAAGAAAGAAAAGTTTTTCTTACTTATAGTCAATATCATGGTAAGAATGTTTTTCTATCATTTTCCTAACATTTTCTCGGCACAATTATTCCTGTATGTATTTACCCAACCCCTCCGTGTGAGTAGGATGCGATACAAAGTCAGCTTTTTAAGCGGATTATTAAAAAGGTAACTGACCCTAAGAAGTGAACTTGGGGTCAGTTACCTTTTTGTTAGTTTGAGAACCTTTCAGCTTCTTGTCGTAAATTATCATGATCTCTGAAAAGGTCGCTCTTCACAAAACAAACCTTATATAAATCTTTTTTTTTTTTAGTATCATTTGGATTATCCGGACTATTGTCCTCATCTTCATTGTTATCTGTACAATGTTTCGGTCGATGTGCCCTCCGGCCTTCTTCATGTATTTCTTGTCGGACTCGGGAACCTTTTTTTCGGACTCGGGAACCTTCTTTTTGGACTCGGGAACCTTCTTTTCGGACTTGGGAAACTTCTTTTCGAACTCTGGAACCTTCATGTCGTAATCGGGAGCTATCTCGAAACATTTAACCCAAACCTTTATTCAGTCCACGGGGGTATCCTGTTCTCATTCCGCTAATCATAGCTGGAGCATAGGTGTTAAGCTGTTATAATTATTATTCTATGTTACTGCTGCCCCTGACCAGGATTGAACGAAGATGTTTTTTTAATTTATACTTGATGGATATTCAACAATTTTTAAACTCACTTTTTAAAAACACTTTTACTAAACTCTGGGGGGAGTGGAGTACCACTTCATCGCTATTACTTCCAGGTTTACTCTGGCCCGGCGAATGTGCCCTCCAGCCTTCTTCAGATATTTCTTGTCGGACTTGGGTACCTTCTCGGACTCGGGACCCTTCTCGGACTCGGGAACCATCTTGGACTCGAGAACACTCTTTTCGAACTCAGGAACCTTCTTTTCGTAATCGGGAACCCTCTTGTCGTAATCGGGAGCCATCACGGAACTTTGAACCTAACCCTTTATTCAATCCACGGGGGTATCCTGTTCTCATTCCGCTAACCATAGTTGGAGCACAGGTGTTACGCTGTGTTAATTATTATTCTATATTACTTCTACCCTTGACCAGGTTTGAACCTGCAGTCTAGAGATAACTGTCACTTAGAACTGTCTTAACCTAACTGCTTTATCCATTAGGCCATGTGTCCAATTGTGTCCAATCTTTTATTTTTTTATTTCGAAGATGATGTTGGTTGCCATTGGGTAGACAACCTTTTACCCATCGACCACAAAAGGAAGAATACAAATCTGACATATCTCACTGACTGCGCCTTTCAATGTATTGATCATCAATATTTTGGTTATTCAATCAAGTAAGTAACACACTTAACTTAGATAGCTCTGGGGAGTGTGGAGTACTTCTTCATTGCCATTATTTCCTGGTCCACTCTGATTGGTAGTATCTATTAGGGTCCCATCTATAGGTCAAATAAATTCGTTTAAAAATCATCATTATTGGATAGAAATACTTGAAACCATATAAATGTATACAAATAGTTATTGTTATTATTAAATAGTAATAGTCACTTTGAACTATATATATATATATATATATATATATATATATATATATATAATATAAAATGAAAATAAAAGGGGTGGAGCACTCTATAGCGGCCTTTACATACATACAGATGTGTGTATTAAAACAGTTAAAATCCTTTTCGCATTCTGATGGTGACGATAGCCTAGCGGTTAAGCTGTCCGACAGATGCTGAATTGATCGGAGTTCTATCCCGGTTGTGGGTAGCTTACAAAATGTCTAGCCACACTGATGAGAGTTGATAAGTCGAAACACGTGTCTGTGAATGACTATATATATATATATATATGGGAGAAATATGAGGAGGTTAATCCGTCTTCTTTTCTCCATATATATATATATATATATATATATATATATATATATAGAGAGAGAGAGAGAGAGGGGGTAGTGTAGGAGGCGCGTGTTGCGATGGTTAAAGACATGGGAAATGTACTGTCGCCCCGAGTTCAAATCCTGGATGTGATAATTGCATTTTACTTTGCGCTAATACCCTCGGGAAAGGTATGAATCCTACTCTCCCTCCGGCTATGGATAAATAGTAGGGCAGACTGGACTCTTTAATCTTGGTTAGGCAACCAGTCTAGGAGAAGGAAAACTCTGAATTCAAACCTGTTGAACTCCACGTAAGAAATTGACCTTGTGTCACATCCTGCTCGTGCGAAGGGGTTGGTATATATATATATATATAATGATTCTGTATGTATCTATGTTTGTTTTTATAACAAACTGAACGTGCGTCCTTTTATAAAGGAAAATTGGTGAAGACCAGCAACAACCATAGTTCAATTAAATACACACCCTATTTTTGTCCGAGAGGGAATTAAAAACTTTTTAGCCCTCACTTTCCATAAAAAAAGCTAAATAAAAATATTTGCAGAAATGAAAATCTTTATTTTTTTCGGGTGATGGTGGTGTTAAAGTAAGTATAGTCTTCGTGGCGGCCTAATGTCGGTATCAGCCATATAATGAGGGAGTCTATCCCCTTTTCACTAGCGCTAGACCAAGGAGATTATTTTAGCATATGAGGTGGAGCGCCACACCTACCATCACTTTACCGCACAGATCCCTGTGCTACTCGTACGCTGAGTTGGCGAGGACCGGTATCGAACCAGGAACCTTGTGATTCCTAGCCGAACACTCTACCGACTGAGCTAAACCGAACCAAAAAAAGCTAACAGTGAAGGTTTCCCGGAAGTAATTCTAATGCTCTATTTTCACACAAGAATCATAAAAGGGTCATTACAGAGCTGGGTGGGTGGGTGTGTCTTGTCTGGTTACTGATTAACTCTTTGCCTACCCCCCCCTCCACGGCTGTACCAAATTTTCTTAGTATTTTTTACCTGTATGATGAGATATTTCACCGTTCACTATTTATTCACCTCAGAACTTATTCCCCATCTATGGGTTAAATAGAAACTTGTATTTATAAACAAAATTGTATTATCCATTAAGAATTGATTAATTTCAAAACTTTATCGGCATTAAATGACCCACTGAGGTTGATATGCCGTAAAACAAAACAAACCAAACCAAATCAGAACTTATTCAATTTAAAAGTGGGTTATTTCCTATAACTCCAACCTAAAAACAAAGGGGGGAACCTCTCTGAATGAATTTTAGGGTTAGGGTTAGTTTAATGGGAAAATAATGGGTAGTAATTATCTGCCCATTATTTTCCCATTAAATTAACCCTAACCCTAAACCCTAACCCTAACCCCGTCTTCTTCTTTCCTAGTAGATCAATAGATAAATAAATAATTTATAGAATTCATTCAGAGTGGTTCCCTTTTTTTAGGTTGAAGTTATAGGAAATAACCCAAAAGTGCTATTATTATTATTGTCATCTGGGTCCTTTCCCCAATTATAATGAAATAACCATCAGTTTTTGTACTTTGTGCTTGGGTGTTGTGGGAGAGCCTCTGTGAGCGGCTTACAGTAGAAGACTACTGATACCTGTTTTTTTCTTTTTCAAACGAAGCTTAGTCTACTTTTAAACATCAGGGAAACTCTGTCTGTTTATTTCTTTTTTCTCTCTCTCTCCTCCCTCAGCGCCACTTGTGGCTGTGAGAAGTACTACCTCAGTTCTTCAGACCGGCTTGATGAATTATGTGATGTTACCTGTGATTGGGCTCCAGTGCATACATGTGGAGGAAGTAACGTTGTAGCGATCTACCGCACAGGTATTATTTTCTGACACAACCTCCCCCCGGGAAAAATATTGAATTAAGACATTTAGAAGATGTAACATCGCTGTACCAGTTTAAGTAGATATACATTCATTATTATACTTATCTATTTCTCCTAATTTTTTTTCTAATCTGCGGAGCTGGATCGGTGGTCGCTGCAATTCTGGATTTTGGTAGCTGGGTCTATTGTTGGGTTGGAATTCTCTCAGTTCTTCGGGTCTGGAAACACTTTTCTTGTGTCGTTGCTTAGTTTTTAATTAACGAACACAAGACTTGATGTTGTTTTTTCAGAGCTCTTTATTTTCTAGACCCAAGTTAAACATCGAGAAATGGCCTCGTAGGACAGACTGTATCTTGCGTCTGTCCACTTTAGACAACCTGCCAACTCTCTCCGCCCGTTTTCCTTCTCAACACCTCGGTCAGACTACATAACCTTCTCTCCATCTCTCTTATTTTCACTCTCGTTCTCGCCTTGTTCTGTCCAACCAGAAACCAAGCTCAGTGACTTCCACGTCATCATTCACATATCTACTCATTCCTGTTAATCCCCATTATTACACTTTTCAATTTTTCCACATTCGTCCCACGTCAACCCACCGCTAACGTCATACACTGACTTTCACACTCATTTTTATTATTATCATTTTATTTATTTTGCACTACTACCCCGGGAAAAAATATTGAATTAGCACACTTAAAGGATGTTCATCTTGATTGTTTTAATGGTGATTAATTTTAATGGCACGTCAACCTATCTAGGGTTATTTTATGCCAAGCGATAAATTGTGAGGAATACAAATATTTATTGTCATGTTTTTCCTTGTAAGTTGTATGCAGTTGTTTGTTGATTTGGGAGTCGTTTTAAGGGATGAGTTTATAGGGTAAAGTTCAAGTTTATTGTTAGATTTTTGGTATAATTTTCTTTCTTTCAGGAATGTCATCTATACTGACATTTTAAAATATATCGTTCGTGTTGTAAAAAAAATCTGTCTAATAACAGCAAAATCGCCGCATTTATATGTTAATACTCGTGTTCCTTAATTGTACATTTTTAAAACCGCCCTGTCGGCTGGGGCGTTAGAATGCACCTACTGCACCTCTACAGAGGGGTAAGACTCCCCCCAATGGGGCCTCCTGTTGGCTGTGGGTGGCGACCCGTGATGCTTAAGAATGGAGCCCAGGTGGATGAGCAGTTCATGACATGCAATACTCCACTTTGGCCCTATCTTGGGCTAGACGGGCGGTCGGAGAGGCCCCCTCCGATCAATCGGCTGGTCACATCAAGCTCTAGCACCTATATGATTTTCCCAACCCTATTGCCCTTATGGCAAGCCCCAACCTCTTTTTATCATATGGGTGGTAGAAAGCGGTGGCTGCGGGTCTACATGTACTGGGAATGACGTTAAACTCTATCTGATGGTGAGGTTCCAGTTTTGGAGGTTTGGTGAATGTGGAGCACCCCATTCATCACCATTGCTCCCTGGTCCACTCTGACCCGGAGTGGTAGTACCTGTTAGGGTCCCATCTATGGGTTAAATAGAAAAATGTATTTATAAAAAAATTGTATTATCCATTAAGAATTGATTTATTTCAAAACTTTATCGGCATTAAATGACCCACTGAGGTTGATATGCCGTAAAACAAAACAAAACAAACCAAACCAAACATTTTTAAAACTATTTATAGACTTGTTAGATTATTCACAGATTATTTTTGTTAAACAAATTATGACAATATATTGTATTTTATTGTATGTTATCTGTTGCATAGAACCAAGTTCGAGTTGTAGTAGTAACCGTTTAGTAGTAGAGGTCGTCGTTAGTTCAGAAACAACATACTCAAGGCTTATAGTCACAAAGAGTTATTTATTTCTTTCAGGCTCGTGGGTTCTTTTTTTAGAGAGAAGGAAAGATAGAGAGAAAGAGAGAGAGGGTACGGTCAAATTACTCTATCCTAAATCATGTTAGGTACCACTGTGCGAAACCCATACGGGGGAACTGAGAAAGCCCAGTGTGCCTCCCACGAAGCCTGGCCGAAAAGGAACGATTTTCTTCTTCTTCTGTTTCTAGTCCCGGGGACGGGAGAGTCACATCTGTATCCGGTCAAAACCCGGAACTTTCGTTTTTATTTTCAAATCTATTTCCGGGGTTATTCGTTGGTCAATTACTGGCATCCCGTTGAGTGTTTACTATTCCAAATTTTAACCTTTGTTCTTATTTCTTTTTCTTCTCTTTTTCCAGAAATCCGAAAACCGTTTTATTTTCAATCCCCAAATCCCCCGTAGATCATAATAATTACGTTAAATATCTACAAGTAGATTACGGTTATTGATTTTTCGTTTCAGGTGTTAAAAGTGCGAGCAGTGAATATGCCACAATTCAGAAATCACAAAAAGGTAAGTTCGAACAGACTTGAACGAAATTCATTTTAAAAAATGATTGATTATCGATTGTAAATATTGTCTCCGCATATGAATGTTTTATTACAATATTTATGTGTATCAGCATATTTTCACTAATTCTTCCTGACGATGACCTAAGATTAAAATTAGTTGAGAACAACCAAAAATCAATAACAAAAATAATTATTCCGGTTTGTCTTATCACTTTTGTTCATCTTCGTTTTTCTAATGTCAAATATAATGTCAGATTCTTTTTCCATATTTTACTCATATATATGTATATTCTGGAGAGAACATGGAGGTTGGAAATGTCAAACATGTGGTCGAATTCTGCTTTCTAAGGCTAAATCATAAGAAATCTCACGAGGGACAATTCATGCAAAACTCCAGGAACAAACAGTGTGTCTTGTGCAATCTTTAGCAAAGTCTGTAAGCCAGCTTCTGGTCTTAAGAGACATATGGTGGTACATAAGCATCAAATTTTATCATCTCATCCATCTGAACAAGGGGAATGACGTCCTTCCTATGTTATATTTGCATCAAACTTTTTGGATCTGCAGCAGGTTTGATGAGTATTTAAGGGCTCATTAGAGGAAAAGTTCTGGGGCGGGGTTATAGGATTTTTAGGGACGGCAGTAATCTGTAAAGATTATGCTATTGCCATATATATATATATATATTGGTTTGCAGGTTGATTTTGAAGGCTATCACAATGCAGGTGTAAAGAAAAAATAATAAGGTAACAATGGTTATGTTTGTTAACCTGTGATTTATTCTTAATATTGATATTTCGAGATAAAATCTCTTCTTCAGAAGAACACTGGAACTGAAGTAGTTGTCGTCTTGTTATGGCATTTTTAGTTAAATGAAATTTTGTTGTTGAAAATGTTACAGATGGTATTTTTTATAACTGTATTCTCGTGTTGCATGTTTACGGGAATGCACATACGCACATACGCACGTGGATACGGTCATTCATATGAACACAAGCGCGTGGATACGGTCATAACGTCACAGTCTACGCGCATTTTCATGCACACGTACAAACAAAAAAGCGCATATATATATATATTGTTTTGGTTTGTATTTTTGGAATACAGTCATAATGAGAATACCAATGAACTAAGTTAGCTTCAAAAATTATTTCACTAGTTAATGCCTGTGTGGTCATAAATTAGGGATTGAAATATACAGAAGATCGACTTATACACGAGTTTGTACGGCATATCAGAATAAATTCACAATATTTTGTTTTTAATCAAAGAAATTGTTTTTGTTTTGCAGGATTCTTTGAAATTGTCCACAAAGAGTACGGAATCTTCGGTCTGGCTATTGCTTTCTTTGGATTTCTATTGGTTGTGTTTATGACCAATCAGGTAAGAATACGTCACATCATGTAATATTTCACTATAAACTTCAACAGCAATAAAAAAAAACAAAAAAAACAAAGTGAATAAAGTTAAGCAGTGATGAGCCCTGTTAACTGTTCAGATGGGTGACCACTGTTACAATCCTAGGTCGTCATTTTAGGCGTTAGATCCGCTGTTAGTAAATCCAATTGAGTGCAGTTTCATTGGATATTCCTTTATGCGTATAAAGTTTGACAGTATTCCTATTGAAATCTTCGCGTAGAAAAGGTATGAATCTCTCTCC
>CM042162.1:84001479-84021479 GCA_023376005.1 Doryteuthis pealeii
GGGCCATCAGCGTAAAGTTGGAAAAAATGTATTGAAAGACGTCTAACGTGAACATGCGTTTAGAAAACGGATGAGATTTTAACAATATTCTACTTCCCATCAAAAAGTCGGAACTGCTCACGATGTAATTTATTACCAACTCAATCCTGTCGGTCGTTTATTTGTCTAATACCATAGGACAGTTTTTCTCCTCCACCAGGACAGAAGAGGAAATGACAATAAAAAGATCCAGGAAGAAAAGCTCTAACCAGCCGTGGTAGCTGGCAGTCCTATATTTGGCATCATCTAAACTCCGAACTAAAGTCTAAGGTGGTAATCGTGAGATACTGCTGGGTCGCTCACTGGGGGGTTATAAGTATGGGGGATAATGAATGCTCTATCGGTCGAGAACACCAATGGCCCTGACCCAGAGATCCATCATCTGAGAAGGCTGTTGTTCCAATGCTAGGTGGTAAATAGCAGGTCATTGCTATCGATAGTGATTTATAATAAGTATATAATAATAGGTATATATTATATTTAATAAATAGATATAGATTAGTTATATATAATTATATATATATACTACCTAATATGCTTTAAAAAATAAGGGATCTATTTTCAGTAAAGCAGAAAAGGAATAATCAAGGAATACTGTTATACATTTTTGGTTTGTGTTGGTTGGTTGGTTGGTTTGGGTTTTATGGCATGTCAACCCCTTTTTGGGTTTTGATATGCTGAATTAGTTTCTGCGAGAGTTTCCAGAGAGGTAAGTGGCCGTACAAGCTGATTTTTTCGACTGATGCTTCACATATTTGTTCAAGAACAGCACAGCAGCATCCTTGTAAAGTTCCAATCATTAGCTTTTTCTCTAAAGCGTTTTATTAGAGTTCCAGAGGTGCAGCCATATAATAGCACTGACATGACTACAGCTTGGAAGAATTCCTGCTTTATCTTATCAGAGAGAATCGAAGTATTTCCATTATTAGATAGGTGTAGTAATATATATATCAAGTTCATACCTTTCCTATAACATATATTGACATCGCTTTTTGTAGATAGGAAGATACAACCTAAGTGAAGTCCGATTAGAGTTAGTAAGAGAGGTAAGAGTTGCTTCCCTTTATTTTTACATAAATAAATGGTATCCTAATATTATTTCTCGTTTCCATATTTTACCATCCACATATTTAATTATCTATCTATACTAGGGAGTAGCAAAAAAATTGGATACTACGAGTTTTAAAAGCGAATTAAGAATAATTAAAATCTATTTTTTAAGGTTAAACTTTGTCTAAAAATCGATAAGTAAGTAGCATAATTAACCAACATTAAAAAAACAAAAATATAATTACATATGCAGTTTATTTTTTAAGATTTAAACTATTTGTTTGGACAATTTCGATGATATCGCCATATCAGTACCTCTTTTTCGATGTTTTAAGTGCTTGTTTACAATCTTTACTGTAACATTCGCTATTAAGAGCAAAAAAAATATTACCGAAAATCAGGGCTCAATAATTATCCGATTTAAATGAAAATTTTTCAGATAATGAATTGAGTAATAATTAATGTAATTTTAAATACTCATCAGTTATTTTAATTTCAAAACTTTAATATTTAGTATTTGCTATGTAAAAAATATAATATATATAAAAATTCATTTAAAATATGAAAATCCTGATGTTAAAGTTAAAATGTTATATTTTTAGATTCTAAAAAATAAATATCTACTTAATGTAAACTTTATTTAGGCGCCAAAAGTAATAAGTTTTGAAGAAAAACTCGATTGAAAATGTACCCCTCCCCCTTTTAAGCAGAAAAAACATCGATTATATGATTTTTTTCTTTTAATAAAATAATAGCCAATTGAATAATTATCGAAATGAGTAAAAAGGAATCTCCAAAAAATTAAATTATTTATTATATTTTACAATATTTTTCGATTTCGCTATTATTTTTCATAGAAAGAGATTTATAGCTAACATTCACCGAAACATTTTTTTTTTTTTATTTTCTGTTCATAAGTTCGGATCTTTATCTATTATTTATACTGTAATTAGTATCGAAAATGATCAACTTGCAAAACATTTTACGCCCCCAACATAAGGGGGGTCAAAAATAAGTGACCTGAAAAAAATGAAAATTTTTTGCAATAAAAATAAATAATGCATTAATAAGATCATTCATTGATACATAAACACTGAAAATTTCATTAAATCCGATAATTCCTGATTTTTGGTAAATTTTTTCTGTAGGGGGGCTAAAGTCATTTTTGTTAAAACGCATTTTAGGCTCCGTTTGCCAATCCCTAATCTATACATATATAAAGGGGCAGCTTGTGTTTATGTCTGGAGGTAACTATGAAAATAAAACGATTAATGACAAAGTACATATATATATAAACATTCACTATCACCAGAGCTTGCTTTTTGGGTATTTTGAGCAAAAAAATAATGAAGATAATTAAAAAATAAAATTTAAATGATAACAGCATGGAGTTTTGTTTTTCTTTTTTGCATTAAGTATTTTAAATAGGAGAAATTCATTTTTCTTTTCTGATCATATGGATCAATGCAAGACATTTTTCTCATAGGGATTTTAATGGGGCATCCCACTTGCAATTCAACAATAATGGATCTGCGAGACCAGCTTTCTTTTACCCCCTTCTACACAGGAAACGCCGGGTAGCCACTTCTAGTAAAAAAAATTAAAAATAAAAAAGAGAAAGGAGACAAGCACAAGTGAAGAAAAAAAAATCCAAACTGTTATACCCATAGATAAGGGGAGGAATTTCACCTACGGATCAGATTGGGTGTTGGCGTGACTCTCCAGCTATATCTTATTATATTGGAGATTGTGTGTTTGTCTGTAACCGAAACTATATTACTACTCAAGTTACAAACCGCCAAGTTATTTACGTCAAATTATCCATTATTTTATTCTTATCTAAACCTCAATTATTAATAAAATTATTTTACTGACAGAAAATGATAAATAGCGAAAATTTCTAGATAAGTAGCGAAAATTTTATTAATACTGTTAACCATATCTACATACTAATAACTTGCAATTGTATTTATATATACAACAAAATAGCGGTTTACAGTGTGAACGGAAAGGCTAATTTGCATATTGAACTTAAAAAATTGATTTTAATAAATATGTGCTTGGTATTATTGATTTCTAATTGTTCGGTTTTATCTTAATGAATATGAGCAAAAATCTTGGGGATAAATCTTAAAAGAAATCCATTAGCGAGAAGAAATAATTGGGATTTTATTCTTTACTTCCTATTTTAACAAAATAGTTAAATTAGGAAATAATTCAGCAATGAAAGATGGGAGTGATGGAAGAGTAAGTTTCAGTTGTTCTATTTTCCGATTATACTCCCTATGTTTCAAATCTTTATATCTGCATTCTTATTTAGTTTCATTAGTCTTTCTAATTTGATATATTCTATTATATTGAAACTTAAATATTTGCACCGGGACGATGCATATATTTGCTAGTAGTTACAAAGATGTCTCTTGTTTGAGAGTGGGGTGGGTCACCCTGGTGAGAGGATATGATGGTCAGATACGAAATCTTCCGTGACCCGAGGGCATCATTGATGAATAGTCCCAAACAAATTTATTTCAACGTTTTAGGGATAAAAAACATCTTGTCTGTCATGAGATGACTAGCTCTATAACGCAGAGTTGTCTCCCTTGCACGTTCTTGTTACGTTCGTATTATTTTGCTATTGCGTTCTTGTATCATCTTCTTATATCTATCTATCTATCTATATATATATTTTGTTATGGAAAAGATGACTTACCGGTGAATATGGTCACGGTGGTTGTTTGAATATATATATAAAGGAATTTGCAATTATTGTGTCCGAGGGAAACTTTCGAAAATAAAGCAATTAACGACAAAGTAAATAGATATACGTATTAAATATCACCAGGTCTGGGTTTTAAAGCAAAAATAATGAAGATTTATATTTTCGAATACATTTAAAAATTAAACCTTTAACATTAATTACTACACGTTTCTACACTGCCATTTGTTTATTTAGTAAGAGACGTAGATGATTATCAGTAGTATTAATACAGCGCTTAAACGACAGCTCAATAAATAAGTTTCGATTTTCTTTTAATTTAATTCAATTACTTTATATATATATATGTGTGTGTGTGTGTGTGTGTGTGTGTTGTTGTTGTGTGTGTGTGTGTGTGTGTGTGTGTGTTTCACTTAAATATGTTATTAATTGAAATGAATTCTACTCAAGATGTTTGATCGAAAAAATGTAAACAATGTTTAAGTTATTTCTTTATTTACTTTTTAAACAAATTAAAATTCTCTTCAATAAAATAACATTTTTTTTGCATTCAATATTGTAGGAGACATATATATATATTATATATATTATATATATATATATATATATATATATATATTATAAATGAGGAAAATGAGTAAAGAAAAAAATGTAGATGGATAAAATGAATTTAATCGATATCACTTACACATGTGTTTCGGTCAGTTAATTAAATATTAAAACAATAATTTTTAAATAATATAATAAATATTTTAAAATATAAATTCCCATACCTCATACACCTATAATAAAACAATATTCTACTTTTACTACTTTACAAACAATTATTCTATAATTAAATATTTATATAATCTACAATTTAAACAACTAAATATATAATAATTTATAATATAAATTTCCCACACTTCAATCACCTAATATAAATTAAATCTACTTTTACTTATTTCAATCAATACTATTTTTTTTTAATTCATGTGACAACAAGCCTTATCATTAACCTATCAATAATTTTTCTCTATATATCTACTTCATCAACTAATGTCATTTACCTTTTTCTACTTCATTCTCTTGAATTAACCACAATAAACTCTTATTATCATAAATTATCCCATCCTACATCTATTTTACTATTTTTAAAATCTAGATCTTCACGGCAAACTCTTCCTTACACTTAGTTACCTTAAATTACCATACCACAAATATTTTATTCAAAAATTTTTAGATCTTCAATCAAACTTTCCCTACTTTTATTTACTATAAATTACCACACCACAAATATTTTATAACTTATTAAATTAATTCCACACTTATTATATAACGCAACATTAGTATTATACCTAATCTTCTTTACATAATCTGTTAAATAAAAATATATTCACCACTTAAACTGAACATCTTACAAAACATCTTAATAAATTAAACCTTATACAAAATATCTACATCAATATGTAGTCCCTTTTTTTTAATCGACCACTGTTTTAACATTTCACCGATTTTTTTCAAAACATAAACTAAGCTCCGAGAAAAATTTCAACATGTATTGATAAATAATAACACTTTATTTTTTATTTTATTTTTTTGTAATAATAAAAAAACTATTTTGTACCATAACCCCTAGAAAAAAAAAAACAAATATCCAAATCATAACGGTCTATCTTAACTCTATTCTCAGCGTTCCAAATTTTAAAAATTCGATTTTCGAATATTTCCAAAAATTCTGTTGTTTTTTTCCCAACGAATTTTTTCATTCAAAAAATAAATGTTCACCTCTGATGAAGGTCGATTCTTCTATGTGTGCGAAATATTTTCACACACATAAACTGATCGAAACACATGTGTAAGTGATATCGATTAATGGAATATCGATTAAAATTCTTTTATCCATCTACATTTCTTTTCTTTACTCATTTTTCCTCATATTGTCGGATTCAATTCCTTTTCAATTTTCACACACACACACACACACATATAATATTATATATATATATATATATATATATATATTATATATATATAATATATATAATATTAAACGTTTTTTCACTTTGAAATATGATATTAATTGAAAAATTCTACTTCGAAAAGTATGTTTCAACTTTTTTACCATAATTATTTTCATATTCAATAAGCTAACGCTTTTGAATTAATATGTTTTTTTTTGTTTTTTTTAATCTATTATTGAATTTTACATATTACAAAAAAAAATTTAAAATTAAAATTTAAGAATTAACATCGCCTCATTTCTATCTTTTATATTTATTTTAAATATAATTTTAATTATTCAATCAAATGTCTTACTAATCGTTATATGTGATGTCATAGATCTGCAACGATTATATAAACCATATTTTTATATATATATTATATATATATATATATAATATATATATATATATATATATATATATAAGGGTTTTATAGTTTGCTTGAAGCATTGTACGTATGTGTTTAAAATAGAAATTAGAAGGCAATTGACATTTATTTTAAACACATACGTACAATGGTTCAAGCAAACTATAAGACCGTTATTTCACTGCGCCTGAGCGAGGCTGAATCTGCCAAAGACAGAGAACTAAAAGAATTTCAAAGATCCATATTTGAGACTGCACGCGCGCACGCACGAACGGGCCGGCGATTCACTACGGAAATACCCGAACATTTTCAAATTCACTGCAACATCCGGCGTTCATTTATTTAAGTTAATAAACAACAAACGTTTGCGCCAGCGCCGTAATATAAGTACTAAAAAACACAAAACCTCCAAAACCTTTGAAAATGGGATTTTATCCCGAAAATATTTAGGAAACAGGTAAATAAACATCATTTTCATCACCTATTCCATTGCATTGTCAATTGACTTCTAATTTCTATTTTTATATATATATATATATATATATATATATATATATATATATATATATATATATATATATATATATATAATATATATAGAATAAGATATAAAAAAACAAACGATGTTTTACAACTGAAATAGGCTCATCAGAAGAGAAAGTGTGCAAACCGTTTCGCGGGCCAAATCTCTTGACGGTTTAAAAATTGCCCCGAAACGGTTTGCACACTTTCTCTTCTGATGAGCCTATTTCAGTTGTAAACATCGTTTGTTTTTTCATTATATCTTATTCATACTGTCGGATTAATTTCCATTTTATTTTCACACACACATATAATATATATATATATATATATATATATATATATATATATATATAATATATATATATATTACCAGGGATTGGTTTTTGAGCAAAAATAATAGAGATTTGATTTATATTCATGAAGATAATTAAGAAATAAAATTTAAATGATAACAGCAGGGAATTTTCTTTTCACTTAATATTTTATATAGTAGAAATTTGAATTTTTTTTAGAGTAGCTGGATCAATGCAAGGTCTATTTTACGTAGGGATTTAAATGGGGCATTCTACGAGGATTCAACTCACGATTCAGTAATAATGAATCTGCGGGACTAACCGAAAAAAATCCCCCTCTACCCAGGCGACGCCGGGTAGCTGCTGCTAGTACATATATAAAGGACAGTTGTGTGAATCTGTATATCCGGAGGAAACTTTGAAGATAAAACAATTAACGACAAAGTAAATATATATATACACATTAAATATCACCAGGGCTTGGTTTTTGAGCAAAATGATAGAGATTTGATTTATATTCGTGAAGATAATTAAAAAATAAAACTTGAATGATAACAGCATGGATTTTTTTTTTCATTTCATGTTTTAAATTTTTATTTACTTGGATTAGATAAAATCAATGCAAATTACATTTGGGAAGCACTGGATTGGGTTTAGATTAGAAGAAGATTAGAATAAAACGTAAAAGAAAAATTTTTGTTAGCACAAGGTCTGAAAACACGATGCACAATAGATATTTACCACGTACCCCACGTGTACGGGTTAAGCACAAGGCCCTATTAATGTGGGACTAACTATGAACAGAAACTCAAGGCGGGTTAAAAAAATACGTTGATCCCGTCAGCATTCCTCCTCAAAAGGGGCGCCTCAGGCACCGAGCAATAAACCCAGCCCTATCCTATTAAATCGAGGGGTCAGGTGTTGCCTGGGGGGATGGACCCTTTATTAACGTTGTTAACTTCCACGGTCAAAATATATAAAGCTGACGACAGGATACTAAGGGAAACAACTCAATTGTAAAAAGACTAGAGTTATTTCCCTTTAATTAATCATATTTTAAGATTTGATAACGGGATACTAAGGGAAGCAACTTGGTTGTAAAAAGTCTAGAGTTACTTTCCTTGACTCAATTTTTTTAAAACTTTTTTTTTTTTTAAGTTTGATAGTAGCTATCATCACTAACTTTATGAAGAATTTCATACCTAAACGGAATACTTGTTGAATCAGTGGTTCCTAACGTGAGCTGTACGCCTCACAAAGTGGAAATTTGATTTTAAGTGTGGAGGGGGGCAACTAAAAAAATATTTATATAGAAATTTTCGCTATTTATTATTTTCTGTCTTTTGTCTACTTCAATTTTATTTTCCATAGATGTTTTCTTTGTTTGAAGCTTGTTTAAACAAAGGTATTGGCGTTTTAAAGCTTCTTCAGCTCAAACGGAATTCATTTATTTTATTATAAAATTGGGTGGCATCAGGATTTTAGATGTGTTTAGTTGGGACATAATAAATAATAAAAAATAAAAATAAAAATAGCTTAGGGGCTCTGCTGATGAGGCCTAATAGGCCGAAATGTACATACAGAGATTGGTTTTTCTCGATTTGTTTAGCCTTACATTTGAATAGGCATGCCCGCCTAATTAATTAATTATTGATTAATTAACTTTCAAAATTAGGTACGACTTCAATTAAGCACATATTCCCCCAAAAATTGTCGGAAAAAAAGCCATATCAAAACAATCGCTTGTGTATCTACTCTCATATAATATATATATATATGTGTGTGTGTGTGTGTGTGTGTGTGTGTGTGTGTGTGTGTGTGTGTGTGTGTGTGTAAAATGAAACTGGAAGGGAATCCGACGGTATGTTGAAAAATTAATAAATGAAAGAAAAGTATTGAATGGATAATATAGGATATTTTTAATCATATTACTACACGTTTTCGGCCAGGAGTTTATCCATGTGTACATTATTCAAAACTTTTTATTTCTAAATAACCAAATGAAATGAGATGATAATAATAGAAAAAAATGTAGAAATGTTCCGACACAAAAGAAAATTCGACCTTCATCAGAGTAAATCCTTTATTTATCATTTTTTTAATAATAGATTGAATAATGTACACATGGATTAAACTCCTGACCGAAACACGTGTAAGTAAAATTGATTTAAAATATCCTATATTATCCATTCTATAATTTTTCCTTTATTCATTTCAAATATATATATATATATATATATATATTATATATATATATATATATATATATATATAAAAAAAAGAATCTGTATTTTCAGTCTGTTAGTGTGTTTGTTTCAAGCGCATGTCCTTTTATAAAGGAAAATTGGTGGAGACCAACAGAGTGCAAACTTCAGTAGAATCACCAAACAATATTTTTACAAAGGGAAATAACTCAGTTGTAAAATGTTTAGAGTTACTTCCCTTGACTTAATATCTATATATATTTATATATTGTGCTTAATTGAAGTCATACCTAATTTTTGAAAATTAATTAGTTAATAAAATAATTAATTAGTTAATTTTCAAAAATTAGGTATGACTTCAATTAAGCACATATCCTCCAAAAATTGTCGGCTAAAAGCCATATCAAATAAACAGTTTATTTACGTACTCTCATATCTATATCTATATATTTTTTTTTTATTTTTTTTTTTTAAGTTTGATAATAGCTACCCACCTTTCCATAAGAAAATATAAATAACACTATAATAAGGGCATAAATTAATGATATTAAAAAAATGATTTAAAAGTGATAACAGAATATAACAAATTATTAATTGATAAAAAACAAGAATTTATAAAGAACAAAAAATAATAAAACGCACATGAAGATTTTTTTATTATTCTATATATAAAAATATACATAAGAGATTCATTTTTAACTTTTTCAATCCCGAGCAATGCCGGGTAACTCTGTTAGTTGATAATAAGCAATGCTAAATTGATTCTTATTTTACGTAATGATAGAACAACTCTGAGGATGACGACGAATCGTTGATTGGTCGAAAATGAACGTAGATGTTGACGTCACCATTCAACATGGCAGACGCTATAACCGTTACGTTCGAGATGTACTATTCTTTCACCTTTACCAGTGCTAATGTATTGGTCATTTTTATATCGTAGCAAGTCTGTATTAAACCCAACATCCTCTAGATTTATGGAGAGATTATTGTTTGTGCTGCTTTCAGTAGAAAATATATTTTATTTGATAATTGCACAAGAACTAAGTCATCAAGGTAATCGCCATTTTGTTTTATAAAATTAATAATTACTTTTGTTCTCTTCTTCTTTACTTAATCATTGTTTGATTTTATTTAACTCTTGCTAGAGATACCCAAATTTGTCGGCAGCTAGCTTTTTAAAAACTAATTAAAATTAATTCAATCTATTATTTAAGGTCAAAGTAGTAACATAATGACGATCATTAAAAAAAGAAAAATATCATTACATATGCAGTTTATTTCTAATAGATTTAAAACAATTTGTTTTGGTCAATTTCGACGCGATCCGCTATTCAGTCTCTTTTTCAATGGTTTTAGGCGCTTGTTTACAATTTTAAAATAACATTTGGGATGGAAAAAAAAATCAGGTAATTATCCGATTTTAATCAAATTTTCAGTATTGATTTATCAATTAATGAATTAAAATGTATAGTTATTTTATTTCAAAACTTTAATTTAGTATTTTTGCTATGAAAAATTAATATATAAAATTAATTTAAAATGTGAAAAGCCTGATGTTAAGTTTAAAATTTTATATTTTTTTTATTCTAGAAATAAATATGTACTTAATGCAAACCTTATTTTTTTAGATAAAAGTATACGTTTTGAAGAAAAACTCTATTGTAAATGTCCCCCCCCCCCTTTTAAGCAGAAAAAATGTCGATGTATAATTATTTTTTTTTAAAATAATAGTAAATTAAATAATTATCGAAATGAGTAAAAAAGAAATCTCCAAAAAATTAATTATTTATTATTTTTTTACATTTTATTTTTCGATTGTCGGTACTTATTTTCTCATAGAAAAGCCACCGTAAATTTTTTTCGTTTCTATTCATAAGTTCGGTCTTTTATCTCTTTATTTACTGTAATTAGAAAACGGAAAGACCAGCTTGAAAAAAAAAGTTACGCCCCCAACATAAGGGGGTGGTAAAAAATAAGTGAGCTGAAAAAAATGAGAAAGTTTTGAAATAAAATAAGTAATGCATTATAAAGATCATTTCATTGATAATAAACATTGAAAATTTCATTAAAATCCGATAATTCCCTGATTTTTAGTAAATTATTTTCTGTCAGTCAAAATGCAATTTAGTCTCTTTTTGGGTATCACTACACTTTGCCTACCAAATATCGGTACTAATGCTGAATAGCGCGTAAGAGATAATATCATTAGAATCGGATTTTACGTATAAATAGCACTAGATTACAGAAACTCATGAAGTATCCTAACACTAACCCTAACCCTATGGGGTAGTAAGAGCTTTGGGTGTTTTAAGGTTAAAAGGTAGCTGGATATTCTTGGTTGCGTGTGCCTTAGGGTTTTTGCTTTTAACCCCATCTCATTTGATGGTCGCGCTGAAAAGGAAGGAATTTAAGGAACGAAAAAGAAAGAGATAAAGGCAGAAGGTGGTTTTATGATTTAGGCTTTATTCCCATTCATAGTCGCCTGTAGCAAGGGAACATCTCCCTGACCAGTTGGAGCGACTAGACCCAGTTACGGCCTAAACTAGAATGGCTGAGATATCCTCTTGTGAGTCGAAAGTCGGTCCCTTTTCTCGCACATGCGCAGAGGGTTATTCCGGTGATGGCCCACGGGAGTTTTTTTATTTCAATTTTATTTTAGTTTTATTTTAATCCCCACAACCCTTACCCTAACCCTTACCCTAGCGTCTGAAATGCTTCGGGTATTTACATGAAATGTAATGCTTTTTATACGTAAACTAATGATATTATCTCTTGCGGACTATTGTGTATTAGGAGTGTGCAAAAGTTCTCGGCGTTGTCTTACTGTTTTGCTTTTTTAATGTTTTAACTTAGGTAGTAGAAATGATACCATTAATTTCACTTATTCTTTTAAAATGTATTAGTACCGATAGAAGTTTTGAGGCTGTCAGTAAAAAAGGAAAGTATAAACACGTATATGTTAAACATGTTCTCGTGTATCATGCGACACGAAATGATTGGATCCTAAACCCTCCTGTCCTGTAGACAGGAGACACACACTGTGCGTATTACCTCTGTGAAGATTGGAGTGTCAAAGAGGATTTGACTTTGGCGCTTCTACTTTTATATCGCTGCCACTACACCACCTAGCGCCTATTGGTAGACACAGGAAGTAACTACCTCTCGTGTCCTCTAATAGTTGAACGATATAATTCCAATATTTCTTTCTACCTTTCTCTTTTCAGATCTTCTCGGTTGTTATCGTTACAGTGGTGTCATTGAAGAACTGAGAGGTTACCAATCATCACCAATTCCTCTCACCGACGATTTCAATCAATGTATTAAACATTGCGCAAAACATCAATATCAGTTTGCAGGAATCATCATTAGGTCAGTTACTATAAAAAACTCACTGGAAATTAATTCATTATAAAAAAGTATTGGAAATTATTTTTACCATAAAAATGTATTGGAAATTATATTACTATAAACATGCACTGGAAATTATTTCATTATAAAAAAGTATTGGAAATTATTTTTACCATAAAAATGTATTGGAAATTATATTACTATAAACATGCACTGGAAATTATTTCATTATAAAAAAGTATTGGAAATTATTTTTACCATAAAAATGTATTGGGAATTATATTACTATAAAAATGCATTGGAAATTATTTTACTATAAAAATGCATTGAAAATTTGGTACTAATGCAGAATAGCGCGCAAGAGAAAATATCATTAGACTACGTATAAAAAGCATTACATTTCACGGAAATACGAGAAAGCTTTGACACGCTAGGGTTAGGGTTAGGATAAGGGTTAATGTTAGGGTTAGGTTAGTTTTAATTTTAGGGTTAGGGTTAGGCTACTTCGAGAGTTTCTGTAATTTAATGCTATTTATACGTAAAATGCAATTCTAATTATATTATCTCTTGCGCGCTATTCTACATTTATACCTTAATATGAAGAAAATTAGAAAAGATTTTATTATATAAATTCATTGGAAATGATTTACTAGAAAAATGCATAGCAAATAATTATACAATGAAAAATGTATTGAAACTGATTTTAATATAAAAGTGAATTGGAAATAAATTTATTATAAAAATGTACTGAAAATTATTCTAATATAAAAGTGAATTTAACCGTAAATTAAATATTCATTGATACATTTACGCAATTCGTGAGAGTATTGTGACGTAAACAGTAACAGAATTTCGGTTATAAACAGACACCGAACCTCCATTATAATAAGATGATATGTGATATTTAGTTGATCTTTTATGTATTTGTTTGATGGTTACTAAAGCCAACCTATGTAAGACACTAGTTAATCAAATAATCCAATGAATATTTGTAATATATTGCCTGGTCAATTGGTTTGCACATGGAACCTGGACTGCACGAAGAATGTGTGTGGATCTGGAAACAAAAACAGGATTAGCATTGAACTGACCTTTTTCACACAGAGATGCAGGTGTACATTTGACACCGTGTAGGCACAGAAAATCTGTAGGCGTAGCCCATAACCAATGAAAACAGGCTGCGTGGGCGAATAGGTGTGTCTACAGAAAAACTACGTAGGTGTCACGATCAATGAGGCGTGACCGCGTGAGTTGGACAATAATAAAAAAGCCCGTGGAAATCAATTGAGTAGACCGAGATCAGGTTGCAGAGAACTCCCGAAGGCTCCATGTATGTGTAACCCCTGCTAACGGCTCTCAGTCTGCACACAACCGAGGAAATAAAGATATAATCTTATATTTTTATAAATACAAGTGTTCCGTGTTCTTTGACGGGTCCAGTATATAACATTTTCAGTCCTTGTGATGTTTATTATTCTTCCACAGAAGCGTGTGTCACTGCAGTGATGTCACCCCTGAAGTGAAAAAGTCCCTACCCGTCAATGATTGCTTCGGTCGATGCGAGGATAACCCGTTCTATACTTGCGGAGGTTTTCAAAAGATAAGCTTACTCAAAAACCGTAAGTTAATTTTGGGATCAAGTCACCAATAAGCACCCCAGCTGCGAGCATTTTTCAAACGAACGGAATTTTGCTTTTCACCGCTAACTTCTGGTTGTTAGTAAACAAATTCAACAGACGATTTTTGACATTAGAATTTCATACAAACTAAAGACACGTTTTTATACTAAAATATTTTTTTTAGTATAATAATAAAAAAAAAATTATTTCATGTAGTTGTTCGCATTTGTGAAAAAATTAATTTTGCACTAAAGATAAACTAATAGTTATTTTTTTAATTATAAAACTTTAAACGAAAGACACGTTTTTATAACTAACAACCGGAAGTTAGCGGTGAAAGCAAAATTCCATTCGTTTGAAAAATGCTCGCAGCTAGGGTGCCTATTAGTAACTTGATCCTAATTTTGCTACATTATTGTGGTGGTGGTGGGGATATCATTTTTGTAGAGATATTTGTTCAGATATAAATTTAAATCTATTTTGTCATTTTTGCCTCTTTCAGACTGATTTTTAATAATTTGAGGATTTCATATCCGGTCTTATTGATGCGATTCTCGAGACAAGAAAATCGTATGAATAAGAGAGGATATGTAAATATATATATATATATATATATATATATATATATATATAAGTGACAACATATATATATATATATATATATATATATATATATATATATATATATGTGTGTGTGTGTGTGTGTGTGTGTGTGTGTGTTACAATAAGAGATACATGACGGTCGCTGACCGAGAAAAGCGTTGGCGGTTGCTTATATTTGAAACTTCTGCATAACTTTTTTGTAACATCAATGTTTTCGTTTTAAATTTATATTATGTTCGTCTCCGCTATTGACAAGTCTGGAGTATAAACAAGCTCTGAAGATGATTTTTATAAATCGAAATATTGTTCAATATTAGCTATGAATATGATATAAAATCTTTTCACTTTAAAAGCATATTGTGTTGTTTTCATATCCTTTTATCTATACTCATATATAAGTGAACATAATAGCGGAACGAGAGATTGAACTCACTTTACCACGGTGTCACAGTCCAGCATATTAGCCAATATGTCACTGGGATGCCCCATATCCTTCTGAGTATTTTGTTTAAATCTTGATAAATAAATATTCTATTATTAAATACTAGTAGCGGCTACCCAGCGTCGCCTGGGTAGATGGCTTTTTTTTAGTTAGTCCCGCAGATCCATTATTACTGAATCGCGAGTTGAATCCTCGTGGGATGCCCCTGTAGCGTTTGTTTGTATTCGCCTGGTGGAGTTGTCTGCCCCTTTTAGTTCCATGATGCCCGCTAGGGCACCAGTATAAAAGCGCCGGTTTCAAAACCTTCGCTCTCTCTCTTTATAGTTTTCAGAACTACGAGCCACATGGGGTAGATTCTATCTAAACCCTCTAGTGGGGCTCCGCCCCCCTTACATTACTGTAAGTCTTTACAGCATGGACTATCGCCAGTCTCATGTCAGTACTCTTTTATGTTATACTTTGTATCTTTCATGAATGTGTATCTTTATTTGTGTAAACCTGTTTACTTTATTATGAACGTTGTATCTACTGTTATCCATGTGCTGTGTATTAAATGTTTGTCTATTAACCTTGTCGGAGTTATTTGTATTTAAAGCATGTTGAACTTAAAACCATCTTTACACCCCATTTAAATCCCCATGTAAAAAAAAAATACACCTTGCATTGATCCAGCTACTCTGAAAAAGAAATGTTTATGTCTACTATCTGAAATATTAAATGAAAAAAAATCGGTGCTGTTATCATTTGAATTTTATTTTTTAATTATCTTCACAAATATAAATCAAATCTCTATCATTTTTGCCCTGGTGATACTTAATGTGTATATATATTTACTTTGTCGTTAATTGTTTTATTTTCGAAGTTTCCTCCGGACATACATATACACACAACTGTCCTTTATATATGTATAGATAGATAGAAGAGGAAACCTATTTAATTTTGTTTGTCTTGGGTTTGTATTTACTTAGATATTCACATTTAATATAATGTAATTTTTTTCAAGACACCCTGTATTTTTAAACTCAACAATATTTATTGGTAATCTGAACATTAGCTACATAAATGAGGGCAACCTCCACTTGTTTGTTTCACTTTGAGGAAGCCGTATGTTTTGGTCGGCCATTTTCATTTCACCGTAAATCTACACTGAAAATACGAATTTGTTCGAATCAATACAACTGCATGTTTCAAAACGAAAATATCATAAAATGTGTTCTTAATTGTGCTTGCGCATTATTTGAAATTAACTTAATTGTTATTAAGAACACATTTTATGATATTTTCCTGTTAAAACATGCAGTTTTTATTGATTCGAACAAATTCATATTTTCAGTGTAGATTTACGGTGAAATGAAAATGACCGACCAAAACATACGGCTTCCTCAAAGTGAAACAAACAAGGGGAGGTTGCTCTCATTTGTGTAGTTAATGTTCAAATTACCTATTCGTTTATGGGTGATTATATATATGTATGGGGGATAAGCCTATATAACTTATGACATAACTACGAGATAAAAATTAGTGGCAAATTTATTGTTTTATTGTTTGTATGAAATTTGAATTTGTTTCAAGCACAAATCTGGAATGATAAAACGAAAATGATATTTTATTTTTCAGATTACTTTTCTGGAGGACAAAGTGAGTGTTTACTATAATATCTGTTTCTCTCCCACTTTGACAGGTGTATCCCTTTCGTGAACTTCGAAATGGATACACCTGTCATATTGGAAAGGGCATGGAGGGTTGGAAATGTCAGACATGTGGTCGAATTCTGCTTTCTAAGGCTGGATATGTCAATCATAGAAAATCTCATCAGGGACAATTCATGCAAACTCCAGGAACAAACAATGTGACTTGTGCAATTTATAACAAAGTCTGTAAGTCAGCTTCTGGCCTTAAGAGACATATGGGGGTCGATAAGCATAACATTTTGTCATCTGATCCATCTGGTAGAAAGAGAAGGACGTCCTTCTTATGTCATATTTGCAGCGGGTTTGATGAGTTATTTGAGAGCTCATGAGAGGAAAGGTTCTGGTGGTGGGGTTATAGGATTGTGAGCGACGACAGTCATCTCTAAAGATTATGCTATTGCTATCTATCTATCTATCTATCTATCTATCTAAGTCTGTTCAGATCTATCTATCTATCTATCTATCTATCTGAGTCTGTTCAGATCTATCTATCTATCTATCTATCTATCTATCTAGTCTGTTCAGATCTATCTATCTATCTATCTATCTACCTGTCTGTTCAGATCTATCTATCTATCTATCTATCTATCTATCTGAGTCTGTTCAGATCTATCTATCTATCTATCTATCTATCTATCGAGTCTGTTCAGATCTATCTATCTATCTATCTATCTATCTACCTGAGTCTGTTCAGATCTATCTATCTATCTATCTATCTATCTATCTGAGTCTGTTCAGATCTATCTATCTATCTATCTATCTATCTATCTAACCTTGGTGACTGACCCGTCACTTATATGCAACACTCCACTTTGGGTCTTAGTTAAGCAAGACGGGCGGTCGGAGAGGCCCCCTCTAATAGATTGTCTGGTAACGTCAAACCCTAGCTCCTATATGATTGTTCCAACCCTATTGCCCTTATGGCAAGCCCCAACCATTTTTGTCACATATATATTTACCAGCCCCTCTGCACGAGCAGGATGTGACACAAGGTCAATTTCTTAAGCGGAGTTTAACAGGTTTAAATTCAGAGTTTTCCTTCTCCTAGACCGGTTGCCTAACCAAGGTTAAAGAGCCCAGTCTGCCCTACTATTTGCCCATAGCTGGAGGGAGAGTAGGATTCATACCTTTCCCAAGGGTATTAGCGCTAAGTGAAATGCAATTACCACGTCCAGGATTTGAACTCGGGGCAATGAGTCCAATTCCCATGACTTTAACCATTATACCACACGCTTCCTACATTTGTGTCATATAGGTGCTAGAAAGCGGTGGATAGGGGTCTTGGAGTCCTGGGTATAGCTTTAAACTCTATCTGATGGTGAAGTTCCAATTCTGGAACTCTGGAGAATGTGGAGTACAACTTTAACTCCATTATTCCAAGGTCCACCCTGACCCGGAATGGTAGTACCTATTAGGGTCCTATCTATGGGTTAAATAGAAAAAGAAATGGGTTTTAAAAATGTGTGTAAATCTTTTAAAAACTGGATTTCTCTGAGCAGGAGTTGTAGTACCTGGTAGGTTCATATCTGTGGGTTGAAGAGAAAAAAATTTGAAAAAATATTTTTTTAAATATAGTATTTTTTTTTAAAGTTAAGAACCCATCGAGAATGAATAAAACAAAAACATCTTCAGCATAAAATAACCCAACAAGGGTTGACATGCCGTAAAACCCAACCAATTTTAATCTTCTAGACCGTATTTTGTTTTCTTTCCCAGCTCTGAACTGGAATACCAATTGTATTAAGGGTCACCCTTCAACGCCCTTACGACAATGGATTGCAGCCAATGAACGTTCGTGCCTGCATTACGGTAAGTACCTCAATTATATTTGTGTGTGTCCCATCTTGGTGTAATTGTCATCAAGCTAGTCTCGCAGATCCATTAATATTGAATAGGGAGTTCGATCCTCGCTGGATGCCTCATATAACATAAGAATAAAGAAGATAAGTATATATATACAACCGGTTTAGCTCAGTCGGTAGAGCACTTAACTAGGAATCTCAAGGTTCCTGGTTCGATACCGGCCCTCGCCAACTCGGTGTATGAGTAGCACAGGGATCTGTGTGGTGAAGTGAGGAGCTGAGGGTAAGTGTGGCGCTCCACCTCAGATGCAAAAACAATCTCTTTGGTCTAGCGCTAGTGAAAAGGTGATATACTCCCTCGCTGTTTGGCTGATACCGATATTAGGCCACACCGAGGATTTTACTTACTTACTTTATATACAACCACGGGTATCCAGGTATATTCTTTGTTACGATTTTAGGGGCCTCAAGCAAGAGCGCTTGTCCAGAAGAGATCTTTTGTGTTAAGTAGAGCGCGATCCTTAGTCAAGAATCCTTTGGTTGTTCCTTGGTGCTCCTCAGTCCTGCAGGTCCTTCATTAATGATTGCAAATGGACGTCTGTCAGTATCAGCGATTAAGTAGTTAACTAACCACGTATTCTGGCTGTTGATTGGCTGGAGTTTAAACCACTTGACCTTGCTTAGTCTATAAATTTAAGTGGTGTATTGCAGCACACCTTATATATCAAAATATTGGAAGCGCGTGGTGTAATGGTTAAAGTCATGGGAATTGGACTCGTCGCCCCGAGTTCAAATCCTGGACGTGGTAATTGCATTTCACTTAGCGCTAATACCCTTGGGAAAGGTATGAATCCTACTCTCCCTCCAGCTATGGGCAAATAGTAGGGCAGACTGGGCTCTTTAACCTTGGTTAGGCAACCGGTCTAGGAGAAGGAAAACTCTGAATTTAAACCTGTTAAACTCCGCTTAAGAAATTGATCTTGTGTCGCATTCTGCTCGTGTGGAGGGGTTTGGTAAATATATATATATCAAAATATTGCAACATTTTCAATATTCACTACTCACAAGTGGTGTACCTAGTGAGGATTGAACTCACAACACTTGTTTGCGATTGCTAAAAGATACCACTTTCCTGTTGCGAATTTACGAATTTAATTCCACATAAAATGAGACGTACCTTTTTATCTCCGGTAAGTGTGGTACTCATCTTCATACATTTCAGGCAGGACACTTTCAACTCAATCAACAAAGCAAAAACATAAGGACAACTTTTTATGATTCGTGTAGAATTATTTTCATTAACAGGGACTAAA
>CM042162.1:84026479-84056637 GCA_023376005.1 Doryteuthis pealeii
GAACTCGGGAACCTTCATGTCGTAATCGGGAGCCATCACGTAACTTTGAACCCAACCCTTTATTCAGTCCACGGGGGTATCCTGTTCCCATTCCGCTAACCATAGCTGGAGCATAGGTGTTAAGCTGTGTTAATTATTATTCTATGTTACTGCTGCCCCTGACCAGGATTGAACGAAGACGTTTTTTTAATTTATTCTTGATGGATATTCAACAATTTTTAAACTCACTTTTTAAAAACACTTTTACTAAACTCTGGGGGGGAGTGGAGTACCACTTCATCGCTATTACTTCCAGGTTTACTCTGGCCCGGCGAATGTGCCCTCCAGCCTTCTTCAGATATTTCTTGTCGGACTTGGGTACCTTCTCGGACTCGGGACCCTTCTCGGACTCGGGAACCATCTTGGACTCGAGAACACTCTTTTCGAACTCAGGAACCTTCTTTTCGTAATCGGGAACCCTCTTGTCGTAATCGGGAGCCATCACGGAACTTTGAACCCAACCCTTTATTCAGTCCACGGGGGGATTCCTGTTCTCATTCCGCTAACCATAGCTGGAGCACAGGTGTTAAGCTGTGTTAATTATTATTCTATATTACTTCTACCCTTGACCAGGATTGAACCTGCAGTCTAGAGATAACTGTCACTTAGGACTGTTTTAACCTAACTGCTTTATCCATTAGGCCATGTGTCCAATTGTGTCCAATCTTTTTTATTTTTTTATTTCGAAGATGATGTTGGTTGCCATTGGGTAGACAACCTTTTACCCATCGACCATAAAAGGAAGAATACAAACCTGACATATCTCACTGACTGCGCCTTTCAATGTATTGATCATCAATATTTTGGTTATTCAATCAAGTAAGTAACACACTTAACTTAGATAGCTCTGGGGAGTGTGGAGTACTTCTTCATTGCCATTATTTCCTGGTCCACTCTGACTGGTAGTATCTATTAGGGTCCCATCTATAGGTCAAATAAATCATCATTATTGGATAGAAATTCTTGAAACCATACAAATGTTTACAAATAGTTATTGTTATTATTAAATAGTAATAGTCACTTGTAACTATATATATATATATATATATATATATATATATATATATACATATAAATGAAAATAAAAGGGGTGGAGCACTCTATAGCGGCCTTTACATACATACAGATGTGTGTATTAAAACAGTTAAACTCCCCTTCGCATTCTGATGGTGACGATAGCCTAGCGATTAAACTGTCCGACAGATGCTGAATTGATCGGAGTTCTATTCCGGCTGTGGATAGCTCACAAAATGTCTAGCCACACTGAAGAGACTTGATAAGTCGAAACACGTGTCTGTGAATGACTATATATATATATATATGGGAGAAATATGAGGAGGTTAATCCGTCTACTTTTCTCCATATATATATATATATATATATATATATATTATATATATTATATATATAGAGAGAGAGAGAGAGAGAGAGAGAGAGGGGGTAGTGTAGGAGGCGCGTGTTGCGATGGTTAAAGACATGGGAAATGTACTGTCGCCCCGAGTTCAAATCCTGGATGTGATAATTGCATTTTACTTTGCGCTAATACCCTCGGGAAAGGTATGAATCCTATTCTCCCTCCAGCTATGGATAAATAGTTGGGCAGACTGGGCTCTTTAATCTTGGTTAGGCAACCAGTCTAGGAGAAGGAAAACTCTGAATTCAAACCTGTTGAACTCCACTTAAGAAATTGACCTTGTGTCACATCCTGCTCGTGCGAAGGGGTTGGTATATATATATATAATATATATATATATATATATATATATAATGATTCTGTATGTATCTATGTTTGTTTTTATAACAAACTGAACGTGCGTCCTTTTATAAAGGAAAATTGGTGAAGACCAGCAACAACCATAGTTCAATAAAATACACACCCTATTTTTGTCCGAGAGGGAATTAAAAACTGTGCTACTCGTACGCTGAGTTGGCGAGGACCGGTATCGAACCAGGAACCTTGTGATTCCTAGCCGAACACTCTATCGACTTTCCATAAAAAAAAGCGAAATAAAAATATTTGCAGAAATGAAAATCTTTATTTTTTTCGGGTGATGGTGGTGTTAAAGTAAGTATAGTCTTCGTGGCGGCCTAATGTCGGTATCAGCCATATAATGAGGGAGTCTATCCCCTTTTCACTAGCGCTAGACCAAGGAGATTATTTTAGCATATGAGGTGGAGCGCCACACCTACCATCAGCTCCTCACTTTACCGCACAGATCCCTGTGCTACTCGTACGCTGAGTTGGCGATGACCGGTATCGAACCAGGAACCTTGTGATTCCTAGCCGAACATTCTACCGACTGAGCTAAACCGAACCAAAAAAGCTAACAGTGAAGATTCCCGGAAGTAATTCTTGTTGGATTTTGTTGATATAAGGCATGAGGTAAATGGTCACTCCTAAATATAGACTCGTTGACTACCACGTGACCTGGGGTAGATTTCTATTGTCCAATCACTGGCACTGCTGCTGCTGCTTCTGCTGTATTAATAGAGACACTATTCTGAGCTTATGTCATTGATACTTGGATTATCTTGGACGACAGACTTACAAAGAATACCCTAACACCTGATTCTTATTGGCTTGCTTACTTACTTATTACATCTGGAACTAAGGATACCGACCAGATACTTAACAATTCTAATGCTCTATTTTCACACAAGAATCATAAAAGGGTCATTACAGAGCTGGGTGGGTGGGTGTGGCTTGTCTGGTTACTGATTAACTCTTTGCCCACCCACCCCTCCACGGCTGTACCAAATTTTCTTAGTATTTTTTACCTGTATGATGAGATATTTCACCGTTCACTATTTATTCACCTCAGAACTTATTCAATTTAAAAGTGGGTTATTTCCAATAACTCCAACCTAAATAAAAGGGGGAACCTCTCTGAATTAATTTTATCTGTTAGGGTTAGGGATAGGGTTAGGGTTAGTTTAATGGGAAAATAATGGGTAGATTAATTATCTACCTATTATTTTCCCATTAAACTAACCCTAACCATATCCCTAACCCCAACCCTGTCTTCTTCTTTCCTAGTAGATCAATAAATAAATAAATAATTTATAAAATTCATTCAGAGTGGTTCCCTTTTTTTAGGTTGAAGTTATAAGAAATAACCCAAAAGTGCTATTATTATTATTTTCATCTGGGTCCTTCTGCCCAATTATAATGAAATAACCATCAGTTTTTGTACTTTGTACTTGGGTGTTGTGAGAGAGCCTCTGTGAGCGGCTTACAGTAGAAGACTACTGATAGTGAGTTCGATTCCCTCTAGGTACCTGATACTTATGTTTTTTTTTCTTTTTCAAACGAAGCTTAGTAAATGTCTATTTTAGACATCAGAGAAACTCTGTCTGTTTATTTTTTTCTCTCTCTCTCCTCCCTCAGCGCCACCTGTGGCTGTGAGAAGTACTACCTCAGTTCTTCAGACCGGCTTGATGAATTATGTGATGTTACCTGTGATTGGGCTCCAGTGCACACATGTGGAGGAAGTAACGTTGTAGCGATCTACCGAACAGGTATTTTTTCTGACACAACCTCCCCCCGGGAAAAATATTGAATTAAGACATTTAGAAGATGTAACATAGCTGTACCAGTTTAAGTAGATATACATTCATTATTATACTTATCTATTTCTCCTAATTTTTTTCTAATCTACGAAGCTGGATCGGTTGGTCTCTGCAATTCTGGATTTTGGTAGCTGGGTCTATTGATGGGTTGGAATTCTCTCAGTTCTTCGGGTCTGGAAACACTTTTCTTGTGTCGTTGCTTAGTTTTTAATGAACGAACACAAGACTTGATGTTGTTTTTTCAGAGCTCTTTATTTTCTAGACCCAAGTTAAACATCGAGAAATGGCCTCGTAGGACAGACTGTATCTTGTGTCTGTCCACTTTAGACAACCTGCCAACTCTCTCCGCCCGTTTTCCTTCTCAACACCTCGGTCAGACTACATAACTTTCTCTCCATCTCTCTTATTTTCACTCTCGTTCTCGCCTTGTTCTGTCCAACCAGAAACCACGTTCAGTGACTTCCACGTCATCATTCACATATCTACTCATTCCTGTTAATCCCCATTATTACACTTTTCAATTTTTCCACATTCGTCCCACGTCAACCCACCGCTAACGTCATACACTGACTTTCACACTCATTTTTTTTATTATCATTTTATTTATTTTGCACTACTACCCCCGGGAAAAAATATTGAATTAGCACACTTAAAGGATGTTCATCTTGATTGTTTTAATGATGATTAATTTTAATGGCACGTCAACCTATCTAGTGGTATTTTATGCCAATTTAAATTGTGAGGAATACTAAGATTTATTGTCATGTTTTTCCTTGTAAGTTGTATGCAGTTGTTTGTTGATTTGGGAGTCGTTTCAAGGGATGAGTTTATAGGGTAAAGTTCAAGTTTATTGTTATATTTTTTGTATAATTTTCTTTCTTTCAGGAATGTTATCTCTACTGACATTTTAAAATATATCGTTCGTGTTGTAAAAAAAATCTGTCTAATAACAGCAAAATTGCCGCATTTATATGTTAATACTCGTATTCCTTAATTGTACATTTTTAAAACCGCCCTGTCGGCTGGGGCGTTAGAATACACCGACTGCACCTCTACAGAGGAGTAAGACTCCCCCAATGGGGCCACCTGTTGGCCGTGGGTGGCGACCCGTGATGCTTAAGAATGGAGCCCAGGTGGATGAGCAGTTCATGACTTGCAATACTCCACTTTGGCCCTATCTTGGGCTAGACGGGCGGTCGGAGGGGCCCCCTCCGATCAATCGGCTGGTCACGTCAAGCTCTAGCACCTATATGATTTTCCCAACCCTATTGCCCTTATGGCAAGCCCCAACCTCTTTTTATCATATGGGTGCTAGAAGGCGGTGGCTGAGGGTCTATATGTCCTGGGAATGACGTTAAACTATCTGATGGTGAGGTTCCAATTTTAGAGGTTTGGGGAATGTGGAGCACCCCTTCATCACCATTGCTCCCTGGTCCACTCTGACCCGGAGTGGTAGTACCTGTTAGGGTCCCATCTATGGGTAAAATAGAAAAATGTATTTATAAAAAAATTGTATTATCCATTAAGAATTGATTTATTTCAAAACTTTATCGGCATTAAATGACCCACTGAGGTTGATATGCCGTAAAACAAAACAAAACAAACCAAACCAAACATTTTTAAAACTATTTATAGACTTGTTGGATTATTCACAGATTATTTTTGTTAAACAAATTATGACAATATATTGTATTTTATTGTATGTTATCTGTTGCATAGAACCAAGTTCGAGTTGTAGTAGTAATCGTTTAGTAGCAGTAGTCGTCGTTAGTTCAGAAACAACATACTCAAGGCTTATAGTCACAAAGAGTTGTTTATTTCTTTCAGGCTCGTGGGTTCTTTTTTAGAGAGAAGGAAAGATAGAGAGAAAGAGAGGGTACGGTCAAATTACTCTATCCTAAATCATGTTAGGTACTACTGTGCGAAACCCATACGGGGGGACTGGGAAAGCCTAGTGTGCCTCCCACGAAGCTTGGCCGAAAAGGAACGATTTTCTTCTTCTTCCGTTTCTTGTCCCGGGGGCGGGAGAGTCACACCCGTTTCCGGTCAAAACCCGGAACTTCCGTTTTTATTTTCAAATCTATTTCCGGGGTCATTCGTTGGTCAATTACTGGCACCCCGTTGAGTGTTTACTATTCCAAATTTTAACCTTTGTTCTTATTTCTTTTTCTTCTCTTTTTACAGAAATCCGAAAACCGTTTTATTTTCAATCCCCAAATTCCCCGTAGACCATAATAATTACGTTACATATCTACAAGTAGATTACAGTTATTGATTTTTCGTTTCAGGTGTTAAAAGTGCGAGCAGTGAATATGCCACAATTCAGAAATCACAAAAAGGTAAGTTCGAACTGACTTGAACGAAATTCATTTTAAAAAATGATAGATTATCGATTGTAAAATATTGTCTCCGCATATGAATGTTTTATTACAATATTTATGTGTATCAGCATATTTTCACTAATTCTCCTGACGATGACCTAAGATTAAAATTAGTTGAGAACAACCAAAAAATCAATAACAAAAATAATTATTCCGGTTTGTCTTATCACTTTTGTTCATCTTCGTTTTTCTAATGTCAATATAATGTCAGATTCTTTTCCATATTTTACTCATATATATGTATATTCTGGAGAGAACATGGAGGGTTGGAAATGTCAAACATGTGGTCGAATTCTGCTTTCTAAGGCTAAATCATAAGAAATCTCACGAGGGACAATTCATGCAAACTCCAGGAACAAACAGTGTGTCTTGTGCAATCTTTAGCAAAGTCTGTAAGCCAGCTTCTGGTCTTAAGAGACATATGGTGGTACATAAGCATCAAATTTTATCATCTCATCCATCTGATACAAGGGGAATGACGTCCTTCCTATGTTATATTTGCATCAAACTTTTTGGATCTGCAGCAGGTTTGATGAGTTATTTAAGGGCTCATTAGAGGAAAAGTTCTGGTGGCGGGGTTATAGGATTTTTTGGGACGGCAGTAATCTGTAAAGATTATGCTATTGCCATATATATATATATATATATATATATATATATATATATATATTGGTTTGCAGGTTGATTTTGAAGGCTATCAATATGCAGGTGTAAAGAAAAAATAATAAGGTAACAATGGTGTTCTTTGTTAACCTGTGATTTATTCTTAATATTGATATTTCGAGATAAAATCTCTTCTTCAGAAGAACACTGGAACTGAAGTAGTTGTCGTCTTGTTATGGCATTTTTAGTTAAATGAAATTTTGTTGTTGAAAATGTTACAGATGGTATTTTTTATAACAGTATTCTCGTGTTGCATGCTTACGTGAATGCACATACGCACATACGCACGTGGATACGGTCATTCATATGAACACAAGCGCGTGGATACGGTCATAACGTCACAGTCTACGCGCATTTTCATGCACACGTACAAACAAAAAAGCGCATATATATATTGTTTTGGTTTGTATTTTTGGAATACAGTCATAATGAGAATACCAATGAACTAAGTTAGCTTCAAAAATTATTTCACTGTAGTAATGCCTGTGTGGTCATAAATTAGGGATTGAAATATACAGAAGATCGACTTATACACGAGTTTGTACGGCATATCAGAATAAATTTACATTATTTTGTTTTTAATCAAAGAAATTGTTTTTGTTTTGCAGGATTCTTTGAAATTGTCCACAAAGAGTACGGAATCTTCGGTCTGGCTATTGCTTTCTTTGGATTTCTGTTGGTTATGTTTATGACCAATCAGGTAAGAATACGTCAGAATATGTAATATTTCACTATAAACTTCAACAGCAATAAAAAAAAAAAAAAAAACAAAGTTAATAAAGTTAAGTAGTGATGAGCCTGTTAATTGTCCAGATGGGTGACCACTATTACAATTCTGGTCGTCATTGTGTTGTATACCCTTCTTCTTTACTTCTTTACTTCTTTCTTACTCTATTCTTTTGACCGTCTTTGGAATCTTATAACATTTTGTCTTGGTCTGGAATCTTCTAAGGTCTGGACTTTCTTGGGGACTTCGGGTCTGGTCTTCTATTGGGGATTTCTCTTTATCAGAAACCCTGTGTCATTGATAGTTTTTAGAGGTAATAACACAAGACTCCGATTTGTTTGATCTTATTTATTTTAAAATCCCCAACCAGACAATCTGCGCAGATGAGAACGGCGGCGCGTAATACGCGACTTACAACCTACGAGCTCGGCTCCTACCTTCTGACTGAAACTTACTATCTATCTAAACCGGAAGAGAGGGTCCTCTCTACCGGTTCTCACGGCTATCCCCGGAAGATAGGGTTAGGACTGAGGTCAAGCTTGTCACTCAATCTTCAAGGCCGTCAGCTGCACTTAAAACGCCATCTTGATTTCTACACTATTGCACATAAATATTAGGTATCTAATAATTATGTAACAATTGTAGGCGTTTAGATCCGCTGTTATTAAATCCAAATGGAGGAGATCTGCTCAGACTACATCCTTTTCTACCGAGGATTTCAAGGAATACTTCAAATTTTATCCATAAGGAATATCCAATGAAACTGTACTCAATAGTACAGTTTCATTGGATATTCCTTATGGTATAAAATTTGAAGTATTCCTTGAAATCCTCGGTAGAAAAGGATGTAGTCTGAGCAGATCTCCTCGCCTATAGTGTTCCTTCTGCTATTAAATCCATCTGTAAAGATATACTTAAAACGATTGCAAATTATTTTAACACATTCTCTATTTGCAACTAAGTATGGCGTGTTTAAAATCTTTGCACAATAAGTTGCAATTTATTAGGAGACATAAATGCTCAAATATAAAAAGACGAAAATAAGAATTATTTTCACATCTTCCTAAACAGAAACAGTGAATATCTAGCCGATTTTTCTTTTGGGAACAGACTTTTACGCCTAAACACGAAATACCAGAAAAATAAGTGTAAACTATCAACTTATGTTAATCTAAATAACTGAAAAGAACAGCTAGATTATATGTTAATAAACAAGAAGTGCTTAAACTGCACTATGAACTGCGATACATTCCTCTTTTGAAGGAATATATACCGATCACAGTATTGTCTCATTAAATATACGCTTTCAAGAAGACATTTGAAAGACATACTCCAATTGACCACTATGAAGACTTTGTCACTACCCACTTGGAAGCAGCAGTTGAACGCATACTACCTAAACAAAGAGACAAATATACAGTTCCCTGAGATTCACAAGCAATTAGAGAAAAAAAGAGATAACAGAAAAAAGCATTGTTTTTTAGTGGCCAATGCCTGCTGCTGTTTTTGGTAATCTCCATAACCACGGTCACTCCTAAAACATCTGACGAGTCAGGTCAAAGAAACTAATCTCCTCAGTCGCCATTGAGTCTCGTTTTGGGCGCAATTAATTATTCAATTATCTATAAACAAAAACAGAAGATCCTAAGTTGGATCCCGTGTCTTTATTTATTTTTAGCTAGTAATGGGAATTTAATTATCTTCCTCGGATTGCCGAGGTCACCTGTTTTGACCATCGGCTATCCTCGGCTATCACATTTCTTCAGGCTTTGAAACACCTGCCTAGGTTATATTACAATAAGTGGCAATTTTACATACATCTTATTGCCAGATACTCCAATAAACTGCAGATACCGTGAGCAACATGTGCCCTGTGCTTAGTAGATAAATATAATATGATACAGCTAGATCACTGAAGTTAAGCAGCTAGGATCATGCTCATTGTTCAGATCAGTGACCACTCAATAAGTGGAGATACAGTAAGCAATCTGTACTCTGTGTGCCAAAGTTCAGTTAATAATAATGATATAATGTAGCCAGATCAAAGTAGTTAAGCAGCGATGAGTCTGTCCAGTACTCAAATGGGTGACAAATTAGTAACAGTAGGTACTGTGAACAACCAATGGCCTGTGTGACAGATTAAGCAAAACTTAATAAATATGATCTATGGGGAAACTTTAGATTATATATATATATATATATATATATATATATATATATATGCTCCCCTTCCGCCTGGGGTTGAGCACTGTGGAAGGGGATCTCGCTGACGGTTGCCAACTAAAGCGTAAACGCAATGCTCTCCTATAAAATGGGAAGGAGCACTCTATGACGGCCTTTACATACAAACACACGTATGTATTAAAACAGTTAAAATCCCCTTCATATTCTGTGGGTGATGATAGCCGAAAGGGTAAGCTGTCCGACTGCTGCTGAAATGATCGGATTTCTAACCCGGCTGTAGGTAGCTCAATGTCTAGCCACACTGAAGAGACTTGATAAGTCGAAACACGTATCTGTGGATGACTATATATATATATATATATATATATAGAAGAGAGAGAGACAAACAGACAGACAGACAGAGAGACATAGACAGACAGACATAGAGAGAGAGAGACAGACAGATAATGCAACCATATCAAAGAAATTAAATAACTTTGGACTTTCAAATATTTCATAATGCAGATAAAAACATACCAAGACATTTTTGTACAGTCGTGGGTGAACTCTGGTAGGTTAAGAGTTAAAAAAGATTGATTTCGGCACTGAACAACCCAGATAGGGTTGGAATGCCGTAAAACGAACAACCAACAACGCAATCAACTTTATATATATTATTTTCTTTCAGAAAACCGAAGAATTGGAAGCTCAAAAACTGGAAGATCTCAAAAACCAGAAACTGAAGAATTCTCCATTTAAAAAAGATTAGAATCGTTTTTCTTTTTCAAATGGTCCGAGAAATAAGAAATAAACAAAAAAAACAAAAAGAAAAAACAATAATGTCAAAATATGCTGATCTGTGCAGCTTAAACAAAAGATACTGGTAAATAAAATGTTATCGTTTAAATGTTGGTATTTATTTTAAAGAATTTCCGTTTATATAGAATTAAAATTCTATCTAAATGAAAATGTTAATTAAGTTTGGCAAACCATTTTAATTCCATTTAATTACATTAAATTAAAATACTTACTTGTATTCATTTAGTTATTTTATTAAGTTTAGTTTATGTAGCGTTGTGGCTTAGACCAAGCTTTTATACGCAGCTTCTTAGATGGACGCAGAATCAAATGAAATGTCCGATTTCGTCTAGAAAACACACGTTTAAAGAAAATATCTCGGACGACAAATATCGTTTTATTGTCAACAACAGTTCAGTGTTAACACAGACTTAGGGAGAGAGCGAGAGAGAGGGAGAGGGAGAGGAGAGAGAGGAGAGAGAGAGAGAGAGAGAGTGTGTGTGTGTGTGTGTGTGTGTGTGTGTGTGTGTGGCATGGTTAGGGGCCAGAATAAAGACAAGACAGGAAATGAGAAACAAGTATATTAACAAAGAACAGTAGTAAAAACATATACCAAAGAGTCGGGTACACGCGATGCTGTCTTATCGGCTATCCGCTGAAATATTAACTCTCGCATAAGTGTAGAGTCTGTTGCTATTCATAGTTAGAAGAGTTCGTGCGTGCGTGGTAAATTACCATTACAGAGAGAGAGAGAGAGAGAGAGAGAGAGAGAGAGAGAGAGAGAGAGAGAGAGAGAGAGGGAGAGAAACGAATTGTCTCAGCAATGACACTGGCTTGCATGAACGCTTTGGTTGACTGTTCAACGAAATGGTCAAAAGATTCGTACATCCAGCGAGGATCGTACTTGCTGTTCAGTAATAATGGATCTGAGGGACTAGTTTGCTAACCATTACACCGTGGTGGTCCGCCATGATTAGGGTGTGACATAAGTAAAGGACATCCTGCGAGGATCGTACACGCCATTGAGGGTAATGGATCTGCTAGGCCTGCTGAAAATTGCTTTATTCTTCACGTTAGAGTATTTTCATGGTGCGAACAAAAATTGATTTCTATGGTCTTTACAAAAACCGCTCTACGATGTGTTACTCTACGATGAGCCGTTTTTTGCTGCTTTATGCTCCAACCTCACAAATAAAAAAGTTATAAGAAAATAGAAAACAAAAAGGTTAATATTTTCGGACTAAAGTCCCAATCTTTATTGTTTTTTATTATATTTCAAACCTTACACTCTTTGGTCTTTCTCAGTTGTAGGGCAAATCCAGAAACCCTACAGATTCTTTTTCTCTGAATGTTTGAGATGAGGCTTGAAGATTAGTATTATCTGCGTTATTGTGATGGCTCCCGAATATGACAAGAAAGTTCCCGAGTTCGAAAAGAAGGTTCCCGAGTCCGAGAAGGTTCCCGAGTCCGACAAGAAATACCTGAAGAAGGCCGGAGAGCATATCGACCGAAACGTTGTACAAATAACAATGAAGATGGGGACAATAGTCCGAATAACGCAGATAATACCGTCCAGATTCGACTTAAATAATTAAGATCTTATAATTCAACAAATATCCACCTAAGAATCGGCCATTTTGGATCTGATTTTAACCAAAATCTTAAGAATTGTGAGGATCGTACCTGAAAAGGTTTTTTAAAGGATTATTTGATTGTTTACTTCCCCAGATTAAACATTTTCTACCAATAAGATTTTAAATGTTTGCAAAGTACGCCATTATTTATAAGGGAGGTAATTAATTGATTGCTTACTGTAAGCGTCTCTCCTGTTTCTACGCTTACCACGCCCTAGAAAAGTACAAAAAACTGATGATTAATTGATTATAATTGAGCAGAGGGACCCAGATAATAATAATAATAATAATAATAATAATAATAATAATAATAATACGACTGGGTTGGAAAGGTGATCCACTGGGAATTATGCAAAAAATTAAATTTTGACCATACAACAAAATGGTATATGCATAAACCAGAATCTGTTCTTGAGAACGAAATGAATAAAATTCTCTGGGACTTTGAAATAAAAACGGATCACCTTATCCCAGCAAGAAAACCAGACCTAATGTTGATAAACAAAAAAGAAAGAACTTGTCAACTGGTGCATTTTGCAGTGCCAGCAGATCACAGGGTGAAGCTAAAGGAAAATGAAAAAATGGACAAATATATGGACCTTGCCAGAGAACTGAAAAAGTTATGGAATATGAAAGTGAAAGTGATACCAATTGTAGTTGGTGCACTTGGAACGGTCCCAAAAGAATTGGAAAAGGGTCTGGAATGTTTGGAAATCAGAGGAAGGGTTGAAACCATTCAGAACACTGCACTGCTGCAATCTGCCATAATACTCAGAAGAGTCCTGGAGACCTGAGGAGACTTGCTGTCACTCAGACTCCAGTGAAAGACCATCAGCTAATGCTGATGTGAAAACCCAAAAGGAGCAAATAATGATAATAATTTGGCATTCAAAGAGAACGGACAGCGGCATTAAAACGATGAAATTTTCTGTGTTTGATCCCATTTTTGTTCTAAAAACCATTAAGCCACCCGTAATCCATCTCTCACCGCCTGTCTGTCTGTCTGTCTGTCCGTCTCTGTGGCTAGTGGAAACAATTGTCGATTACAAAAATGGTAAAATAAGAACGTGAAGTACTTCGGAAAGGGCAAAAGAATCCAGGAATTATTAGTTCTAATGTAAAATAATGAAATAGAAAGACCAAAAGATTTAGTTATACATTATGTAATAGTGGAAAATTTATCAGAATTTTGGGATGACGTGTGAAAGGCTACCTGTTGGTTTCTGATTGGACAGAAAAAGGCGAAAAGGAGAGTGAGATAAAAGGAGAGGAAGAGTTGTCAGGCTGGGCTGAGTGTTTGAGGTAAACAAACCTTAGACGAGTGTCTGTTCTCCAAGGCATTTTTACTTGGGGACAAAATTTAAAAAAAAACGTCTTGTGTTTCTTATACAAATTAAGCAACGACACAAGATATCTCCAATATGTTCCAGTCTCAAAGAACAGCGAGAATGCCATACAGCCAAACAACATATCTCCCAACGGACACAGACAGACCTAACCATATCCAGTCAAGTGAATAGGTAAGGAGATAAATATAAAATTATTACTATTATTAGATTATAATCACAAACTTAGTTATTAAAAACTAAGCAACGACACAAGATGAGACATCCCCAAAAGATTCCCAAGTAATTTCCAGACTCGAAGAACAGAGAGAATGCCGTCCAGCTCAATAACAGATCCAATAACAGACACAGGCTGACCCAACTACTCCGACCCAGAATAGCAGAAATCAACAACCAGGTCCGGTCCAGAGATAAGTATAACAGTATAAGATAAGTATATGACGACTATCAAAATCTACACTCCTACTCTACTAAATTGATCATACATACATTTCCAAACGGATCCCGCCACGTCACATATAGAGATTTACATACGAATTCATTTCTTTTAATCGAACCCGCAATGTTACACTAAGTTAACTAGTTTTTATTCGGATTACACTTTGTCTTCGAGGATCCAGGACGACCCAAACATTTTTAATCCAAAGAGGCACCCAGTCGAGTGCAGAAAGTTCCAAAAGGCAAGAGTAAGGCAGACAGGCAATCATTGGTTTCAAGCGATCTCTCCTGATTGGTGGATACGGACTGTCACGTGATCTTGGTATTAAGGCAGTTTCCTAGACATCTGAAAATAAAATAAAATAAATAAAACACCAAATAAGAATAATTATTATATTTCGAACTATTGTCACCATCTTTATTGTGCACTAGAAGCGGCTATACAGCGTCATCTAAGTAGAGGGAATGGTTTTAAAACAAACCTTTGTTTACTTTTGAGGTTTACAAATGCTGGACAATTTTTGGTAGAATTTCAATGCTATTTCTATGCATACTTTTGGCTTATTATTTACTCCTTTTGAGTTTTCACATCAGCATTAGCTGATGGTCTTTCACTGGAGTCTGAGTGACAGCAAGTCTTCTCAGGTTTCCAGGACTCTTCTGGGTATTCTGGCAGATTGCAGCAGTGCAGTGTTCTGAATGGTTTCAACCCTTCCTCTGATTTCCAAACATTCCAGACCCTTTTCCAATCCTTTTGGGACTGTTCCAAGTGCACCAACTACAATTGCTATCACTTTCACTTTCATATTCCATAACTTTTTCAGTTCTCTGGCAAGGTCCAGATATTTGTCCATTTTTTCATTTTCCTTTAGCTTCACCCTGTGATCTGCTGGCACTGCAAAATCCACCAGTTGACAAGTTCTTTCTTTTTTGTTTATCAACACTAGATCTGGTCTTCTTGCTGGGATTATTATCATTATTATTATCTCTTAATTCTTCTTTACACCTATTCAATCTTCTCGCTGTTTTTTCTTTTCCCTTTATTCAGTATCATGTTCTTTTCTTTTTGAACACTCAGCTTTTCTTCTTTGACAAATACTACTACTACTACTAATAATAATAATAATAATCTTATTATAATGGAGATTGTGTGTTTTTCTGTCTGTAACCGAAACCATATTACTACTCAAGTCACAATTCCCTTAGTTATTTACGTCACATTCTCCATGATTTTATTTTTATTTAAACCTCAATTATTAATAAAATTGTTTTACATCATTAATACTGTTAACCATATCTACATACTAACAACCTGCAATTATATTTATATATACAACAAAATAGCGGTTTACAGTGTGAATGGGAAGGCTAATTTACATATTGATATTAAAAATGTGATTTTAATAAATATGTGCTAAGTATTATTGATTTCTAATTGTTTGGTTCTATTTTAATAAATATAAGTAAAAATCTCTTTAATAGATCTTAAATGAAATCCATTAACAAGAAAAATAACTGTCATTTTATTCTTAACTTCCTCTTTTAACTAAATACTTGAATTAGAAAAAATAACAATGAAAGACGAGAGTGATGGAAGAGTAAGTTTCAGTGGTTCCATTTTTTATTATAGTCTCTCTGTTTCAAATCTTTTATTATACCCCCCTCTGTTTCAAATCTTTTAATCTGTATTCTTATTTAGTTTCATTAGCCTTTCTAATTTAATACAATATTTTATTACATTAAAAGTTAAATACTTGCACCCGGAGGGTGCATATATTTGCTAATAATAATAATAATAATAATAATAATAATAATAATATTTCTTCTTTTTCTTTTACTACTACAACTACCAATCATATTTCTTCTTTTTCTTTATTATACATCCTTTTCTTCTTTTTTATTTCACTACTACTACTACTACTACTACTACTACTACTACTACTAAAATAATAATCTTTTTTCTTTTTCTTTATCATTCACTCTTTTTCTTCTTTTTTCTTTTACTACTGCTAAGCACAAGGTTCCCGGTTCGATAACGGCCCTCGCCAACTCAACTTATGAGTACATATCTTCGAATATAAATCAGATGTTCATAATTTTTGCACAAAAAGCAAGAACCGGTGATATTTAATGTGTATATATATATTTACTTTGTCATTGTTTTATTTTCGTAGTATCATCCGGACATACATACACACCAACTTCCTTATATATGTATAGACTAGAAGCGGCTACCCAGTGTCGCCTGGGTAGAAGGGATGCAAAAAATCCCATAGATCCATTATTATTGAATCGTGAGTTGGATCCTGGTAGAATGCCCCATTAAAATCCCCATGTAAAAAAGACCGTGCGTTGATCCAGCAACTCTGAAAAGAAAAATCATTGTCTACTATTTAAAATAGTAAATCACCCCTCGCCCCCCCCGAAAAAAATAGTCTGTAATCATCTGATTTTTTTTAATTATCTTCACGAATATAAATCAAACCTTCATTATTTTGGCTCAAAAACCAAGCCCTGGTGATATTTAATGTGTATATATATTTTACTTTGTCGTTAGTTGTTTTATTTTCTAAGTTTCCTCCGGACATACATACATACATACATATATACGCACCAACTGTTCTTTATATATGTATAGATAATCACAATTTTCAGGCCACTGTAACATTAGACTCTGTTTTAGGTCTTTGTTGTCATTTTAATTACATTAAAATAAGTTATCTTCAGACGAATACCCATGAATTCAAACGCAACTTCTTCCATTTAATTTTTCTATATGGTTGGTTGGTTGGTTGGTTGGTTGCTTTTAACGACATATCAACCCGTCTGGGGTTATATCATGTATAACAGTTAGGAAATAATATATGTTGTGTATCTATATTTATACTTTTTTAGTAATTGGTTTTAGCATCATTGGGGATCATGTTGTATGGTATTGATTAAGTTCATGTCTATATTCTATGGTATGATTTTATATCCCTCAAAAAGGACAGAATGTCCTCCATGTTGACATTTTCAAATAGATCTCTCATATTGTTTGCATTAAAATAATGGTTTCTGATGTGAGCAATTATTCTATATCTAATCAATTATTTTGCCATAGGTGGCATTTAAGCTTCTTGGAGCGTTCTTGAGTGAGTAGTAAGGATTAAGCTCCGAAACTGCGTTTGAATTCATGGGTAAATGTCTGAATTAACTCGCAGAGGGGTGGGTGGGTAAATGTTTACCTGCATTCCATTTGGCTAACGGAATAAAGGCGTAGAATATTCTCTCGATTTTCCGGGTATCTGGGTGGATGGCACGAGAAGATACTGACCCGGATCGAGAAAGAATCGGCCGGATGTTTCTCGGTATTCTGCGTAGGTTTCTTCATTCTCTGGCATCAAAGGGTCAGTCGTATCGAAAAACATTTTCCCCGCCAAAGTTTCAAGGGATTCGGATAGCTTGAAAAATAAACCAATATGAAAAGAAAAGCAGATGAAACTATAATATGAAGGCAAGATTTTACGACACTATTAGTTTATATATATATATATATATATATATATATATATATAAACAAATTTTGAATTTGTATAATATTTTGAAAAATAGGGACATACTTTATTGATCAGCAAAAGATTTTTTTTAAATTTATTTTTCCGAAAGAGAAAAAGAAAAAGAAACTTAAGGGCCCTTTCGACCGGTGCTTTGTCAAAAGAAATCTACCGGTCGTTTCTTTTGACAAAGCACCGGTCGAAAGGGCCCTTAAGTTTCTTTTTCTTTTTCTCTTTCGGAAAAATAAATTTAAAAAAATCTTTTGCTGATCAATAAAGTATGTCCTATATATATATATATATATATATATATATTATATATAATATATATATATATATATATATATATATATATATATATATATATATATACTAGCAGGACCTGGAGGTGTTCGTGGTGTTATGGTTGGAGTCGTAGGAAATAGAATCGTCGATGCGAGTTCAAACACTGGACGAGGCTGTTTGCATTTCATATAGCACTAATATCCTTGAGTAAAGTATGAATCCAACTATTCTCCCTCCATCTATGGATAAATAGTAGGGTATACTGGACCCTTAACCTTGGTAGGCAACCAGTCTAGAAGAAGGAAAACTCTTAAATCAAACCTGTTAAACTCCTCTAAATAAATTGAACTTGTGTCACAATCTGCTTGTGCGGAGATGTTGGTAAATACGTACTAGAAGAACCTGTAGATATACCACAGTATGATGATTTAATTATTATAACGTTTGATAGGTCAATATGTAAAAAGTATAATGATCTTTATTTAACTCTGGCTCACTCCTTTTTTCTTTCATCTTTTAATTATGTTCGATTGAAACAGATTAGCGTTATCACGGGATGGTCCATTAATTAGTTGAGTGACGACATATATATGTCCATTGGGAAAATGCATCTACGACAATATAAAATAATGATGAGTTACATTGGCTATACCACAACAAAATTATCACCTACACCTACAGATTCTAGCTCCAAATGTCAACATTAAAAAACACAGACCAAATGACTTTTAGGCACCCCTTATTGATCTCGATTAAGAAAGGGCATGTTTTTCATTTACACCGTCAATATCCGGTTGTTTATTAACAGACGAGTTTTACTTTTTTTTAAATTATAAAACTAACCCCTAACCCAAACGCTAACCCTAACCCCTAACAAACAACCGGATATTGACGGTGTAAATGAAAAACATGTCCTTCTGAATCGAGATCAAAAAGGGTGCCTAAAGGTCATATGGGCCAAAAATACTACTATCTTACTTCAACATACAGAAATATTTTAGTTAATAATACAAAATTACTTCATACTGACAATAATATTAAAAAAATATTAAAAGTCCTTGAAGCTCTGTACATAAAATTTAGACAACTCATTATTAATAGAATTAAGTTTGAAACTAGCGATAATATTCTCAAGTGATTAGAAGAGATCGATAGAAAACTTTTGGTAATTTCCTATAAGTCTAACATGATCAAAGGGGAACCACTCTTGACTGATAAATTATTTATTTATTTTCCAATTAATCTAACCCTAAACCCTAACCCAAACTCTAACCCTAAACCCTAATCCTAACCCTAAACCCTAACCCTTACTCCGAATTCTTTTTTCTTAGTAGATCAATAGATAAATAAATAATTTATCAGTCAAGAGTTGTTCCCCTTTGATCATGTTAGACTTATAGGAAATAACCACACTTTTTATTCTAAATCATGTTTAATTAGCTCGTTAGAAATATTTAAAACAACTGCCACTTTTATTTAGCGTCATCTTATATTACCTGGAATATTTCAAATCCGATGGCGTAGAGTTCTTCCCCTTCCAGCTTTTGGTATCGACGATAGATTTGCATCAAAGATACAATCAAAGGAAGACGCCCATTATATCGACGTTGGACACTGGCTGAAAAGACAATAGAAATCTATATCAATAATTGGGAAGTCATAGTTTGTCTGTCCTCTATAGACGGCTTAGAAATTGCGTATGATTTATTGAACCCAGGGGATATTAACGTAGAATGAAATTGCTCCCCGTGAGGAAAGGCAGACTTCCTTTTCGAGGGGGTCGCCCATAAAAAAATAAAAAAAACAATAATTATCTGAAGGTCATGTACTACAACTATAACTTAATAGATATATCAGAAGACTTCAACCCAAGTAGTATACATGAATAAGATATAAACAAAATGAATAAAAGAAAAAAATGGATGGGAGTTGAAGATAGATGACAGATAGAATTACAAATTACTTTTGCCTGATAAGCATATGGAAAACTAATCTTTAATTTCAAATTGAAACAGTTTAGGCTAAAGTTTATTCTAATTAAAAGAAATAAAAATAATTCTACACTAAACAAGTATATAAATAAAATTAGCTACTTTAATTTTTATTTCTCCTGATGAAGGTGTACCTTGAATACTGAAACCGTGGTAGAGAGAAAAACTTTTTTCAACAACTATAAATTGCTCTATATTTACGTAGATATATTACCTTTGGATTCACTACTTATGCTACTACAATATAGGTATGTCGTAGTAAATTTTTGATGAATATCACCCCCCATATATATATATATAGTATATAATAGTATATTTCAAATTTTTTTTGGATTTGTTTATTTTTTTAGAAGATGCGAAATATTTATATTTTGCTTGAGGCCAGACTACATGCGAATATCGATAATTCGATATATCTATAGAAATAATAATAATTAATAATAAAATAATAATAATAATATAATAATAATAATTATACTTATCTATTATTAATATCTTCTTAATTACATGTTATGCGATATCGATTGGTTGCCTCAAGCAAAAAAAAAAATATATATCTATATATGTTTAGAAAATTTTTTCTTACACTATAAATGCTCTATAGTTTTATAATATTTTGATCCCTTTTGATTAACTACTTAATGACTACAATATAGTAACGTCTAGAAATTTGATGAATACACCCAAATATATAATATATAATATATATATATATATATATATATATATATGTATATACTATATTACTAGCAAAATATTGCACCCTCCGGGGCAAGTATTTAGTTTTGAATAATAAAATATCAATATAAATGTAGAAAGGGTATGAAACTGATAAGAATGCAAGATACAAAAGATCTGCAGCAGAGGGGTATAATCGAAATATAGAACAACTTTGAAACTAATATTCCATCAATTTCATACTCCCCTCTTTCCATTGGTAAATTTTTTTCCTAATTTACTATTTAGTTACAATAAAAGTAAGGATAGATATTACAGTCATTCTTCTTGTAAATAATTTCTTAAGATTTATCCACGAGATCTTTGTTTATATTTCTTAGATAAACCAACAATTAGAATCAAACTAATACCAGCTCATATTTTAAAATAAATGTTAATATCAATATGCAATATTAGCCTGCTGCGTTCAAACTGTAAACCGCTATTTTTTTGTATATGTAGAAATACAATTGCATGTTATTAGTAACGTATATGGTCAACAGTGGCTTGGCCTCGGACCATTGATATAATTAACAGCGAGTCGATCCCAGGGGCCGTCTTTTTTTTTTTCCCCCCAGTCAACACTGCCCCTTGAATTAAGGGCAGGGTGGGTTTATTGCCGCAGTGCCCGAGCGCCCCTCTGAGGGAATGCCGACGGATCGACGCAATTTTTCACCTGCACCCATGAGTCCGGCTGTGGTGGTCCACGTTAAATAGGGCTTTGTGCCGACCCGTAAGAGTGGGGGTACGCGGGTAAATCGATATGGTCCAACAGTATTAATAATGTAGAAACAATTTTTATTAATAACTGAAGGTTAAAACGAGAAATCATGGAGAATTTGACGTAATAATAAGGGAATGTGACTTGAGTAGTAATATAGTGTCGTACAGAGCAGAAAAGACAACATATCTCCCTTATAATAAGATATATGTTGTAGAACGTTTTTTTGCTACAACTATAAATGCTCTAATAATTTTTACGAAATATATTGGCACTTTTGGATTAAATACTAATGCTACTATACAATAAAAATTGTAGCAAAAATGTTGATGAATATATTTATATATATGATGGATATTGTTGAAATTCTTTGGTTGTCTTGATTATGGAAGAATATGGGTTGGAGAAAATACGCTTTTGATATCTTTACTTTTATCAAGATTATGTAATTTACAAGGCCCACATTTGCGCATGTTGTAAACATTTTTAAAAACATTCTTATTAATATCTCACAGATTAATTTTTGGCAAATTTCACTGGTTTGCACTTTTCAGCCACAAAAAATGTGTTCAACGCTTGGCATTCTGTTTGATTCCGCATTTTAAATAGCCTCAAAAGAATATTTTCAAAAGGTTTAAAATGGATTTTTTTTGTTTGTATACTTTCATTGGTTGTAAAATACCCGCTCTATATTCGCTAGAAGACACATTTCCGTCAGCTGTGGAGTGAAATTAATATTGTGGATTTTTTCTAAACTATCGCAATTCAGCCAAACCTCGCGTTGAAGTCTTGTTGCCATCACTGCGAGCATTATATTGGCAGTTCTGAAACAAAATTAAATAAAAATATGTAAGAAAATAAAAATCAGATTCATAAAATCTCTTTTTTTTTATCATACAACATGTAATATCATTCTCACGGGGTGATAACAGTTTTTTTCTTCTTTCAAATTTCCCAATGACTTGGAGGTGGTAGTAATACTATTAGGGTTCCATCTATGGTTAAAAAAGAAAAGTATTCTCAATGACCTCCACTCCCACTAGCAGGATCGCACAAGGCTATTTAAGCACTTTACCTACCAAATTTTATCCTACAGTCTACCAAATCTTTTAGATATTTTTTTTATTTTACTGTATTGATGGGATATTGTCAACTTCACAATCTATTCATCGCGAACTTATTCTATTCAAAAAGTCCCATGTATTATTATTATTAATTTCTTAGTAGTAGTAGTAGTAGTAGAGAGTATGTAGTAGTAGTAGTTATTCATTAGGCATTAGCTGATGGGAATCTCCGCTGGGTCTGAGTGACAACAAGTCGTCCTCACGTTCTCCAGTACTCTTCTGTAGTATTCTGCCCAGGTTGGCAAGCATGAGATTTGCTGGATGGTCTCAATTCTTCCGCTGATTTTCCCAGTCTTTTTCCAGCTTTTTTGGGACCATTCAAAGTGCACCAATTACATTGGTATCACTTTGAATTTGAGGAGCTTTTCAGTCTCTGGCAGGTCCAGGTATTGTCATCTTTTCGTTTCCTTTCATCTTCACACTGTGATTATAATTTAATTATTATTATTATTATTATGTATTATTATTTATCTATCATCATCATCAATCATCATCATTTTATCATCACCATCATCATCATCATCATCATTATTATTATTACTCTTTTTGAGTTGTCCACATTGCAGTTGTTACTGATGGTCTCACTGAAGTCTGAGTAACAGCAAGTCCTCCTCAATTCTCCAGGCTCTTCTGAGTTGTTCAACATCAGCGGTTAGCTGATGGTCTTTCACTGGGACTCTGATGACAGCATCCTCCTCAGGTCTCCAGGATCTCTGGAGAATTATTATTGTGCTATTATTTTATTATCATATTATTATTTATTATTATTATTGCTGCTTGTTCCTATTGTTGTTTGTTTAATTTGATTCCTCTTTCTCATTATTAATGAACCTAACCCATCGATTATTGTACTGGGTGTTTGTATGAGATTCCACTCCCTAACCCTTACACTGGAACTGGGGAAATGACGAACGTCGACTGATGACTCTCTGAGTGCAACTCAAAATAAAACAAGTTTCAATCTGAAAATAGAGCACTCACACATATACTCGAAATTATCGTCTGACGATGTGGTAGTTCAACTTCCCCAGACTCAAAGAAACAAGCCTCACCATCAGATGCAGTTTAGTTAACCCATCGCAACTTTTTGACGGGTTTTTCTCACTTCTCGCAGGGATACAACAACAGAATAATGTGAAAATAACTTGCATAGGTCGATTGCATAATATCGTGTTCCTGTACAGTGATAAATATAAGCCATGAAAAATCATTATTGGTCTATAGATAGTTTTAAAAAAACACTTTATGTAATGTTAATCGGTACAGCTAGTCTCACTGCTTTATCGCTTATACCGTCCGTGATCGAAAATCTGGCGGTCCAAAGTTTGCAGATGATCATATGCAAGTATTGGTGGCGGAAATCGTACCGATATGGACATCCAGATTCTCCTGTCTGTCTTTATAACGAGGTCAAGTCCAGCTCGACCTTGAGGACGTCACGAACATGAATTCGATTCTTCACTCCTAAAACAAAAACAAAGAAAGAAACCAAAAAACAAAATCAAACAAAAAAAGAACAAAAAAAAGATCTGAGAGCAAACACCAACAAGCAAAATGTCATCAAACTGTTTAATAAAAATAATAAAACTTGTAAATTGGTCACTATCTATTTTTTGAATGGTCCTTCTGATCCTCCCATCGACACTTATACGCACATACACTTAATTATATATATATATATAATATATAAATATGTGTGTGTGTGTGTGTGTGTGTGTATGTGTGTGTAATTTGGGCAGCATTTTTCATTTATGCTGTTGATTTAAACAAAAGACATCATTCTCCTGTTAACAATTTTATTTTGTGATTTTTTCAAGTTTTCTGGCCAAATTTTTATTATTTGGTGAATTCTGATAAGTCCACCGAAAGTTACTCGGGACATGGACGTCGAGTATTCGGGCAGCTCGAAAGTACCATCACCAGGGGCGATGTTGGTCCAGTTTTGTTAAAAATTATTTAGTGGATGTGGAGGCTGGAAGGAGAGAATTGAGGAAAGGTGCTATAGCATTTGGTGGCTAATCCACAGAATTCCACCATATATTTAACAAGTTGGCCAGATACACTTGAAAAAATCACCAATAAAATGTTAAACAGGACTGTCCTTTCTGTTTAAATCAACATGCATAAATGAAAAATGCTGCCCAAATACACACCACACACATCACTACACACACACACATATATACTTATATAATAACATATATAATTATATATATATATATATCATTGATAAAATGAAAAACACAGGTGGTAAATGTGTTAAGTGTGATTATTTGCCGACGCTGCAGTGTTTCGATCTATTAATTTGTCACTTCCAGGCTAAATAAGAAAGATTTTATCACAGAATAATGAGAATAAGCGAGTGGTAATCCTTGTCATTCATCTGTTTAAAATTTCTTTTTCGTGAAGTTTGAAAAAGAGACGGTTTGAAATATGACATCAAATTATTCCTATTTATGGCGGGAGTATCGGTGGCGCTCGTAGAGTGTGTATCGAAAGGAAACATTGTGCATTTTCTTTTAGGTGTGTGTTTGTGTGTGTGTGTGTGTGATAAAATTTTCGTGTTGCGACATTAAAACGACATATATATACTATTATATATAATATACATATATATATATAATAATATAATATTTATATAATATATACATACGCATACACATGATTACCACAAGTCGTGATTAACACATACACACATAATACCTATATTGGCTTGTTCTTGATGTATATAATGTATACACACACATTAATCTGTTGCATATGCACCTCATGTCGCACACTTCACAACACGTGCATGTCAAGCATTTGTGTGATAGCTGTGACGGCTTAAAGTTGGCAAAGTTAAGAAATAATGTTTAAAGGTAATTTTCCTCTACACAATGACTCACCCGTCACTCCATGCCCCTGCCATCATGTCTCCCAAGGATTTCGACCCTTACCAATCGGGCCTGACTTGGTGTCGTAGGGACTTCTTCAACTCAGTTCACATTAGGAATTGGTTGGTGACCATTCCTTTCTTGTCTTTCCCTTGTCGTCCTTCGTTTGTCCTGTAAGATGTGCAAGAATCAACAAAATAAGAAATTAGAGATGGTCAAAAATTCCTTGTCCGACAGCACTCCCCTTTATTTAAAGCTAGCAAAATATGAAAAACACCCTCCGGGCGATGTAAAAAATGATTTTGAAACATATTTTGCCGTGAGCGGTGGGGTTAAAAAATTTCAATGTCAGCGTAGTTTGTACCTAATAAGTAAAATCATTAAATTCCATTAAATGATTAAAAAATTAACATTGAAAATATAAACCATTAAATATGTATTAAAATAAAACAAACTTATATGATATATAATCAGTCATGTATTTACTTAAAACTTGTTTTTAACAAAAACAATGGATGTCTAATGTTGCATGTTCAAATTTGAGTGTATTATTCCATGTATGAGATTTTGGGGTATGTGCGTACAGCAGGACGGTAGTTTGTTTAAGACACTCGAGCGAATCTCATTATTAATAGATTTTTTATTTAAAAAAAAAAACAGTTGGTACTGAACTTGCAAAATAGCGCGCAAGAGATGATTCATTAGATTCACGTATAAAAGCATTATACTCAGAGTAACATTTCACGGAAAATACCGCTGAAACCTTTGAGAGCGCTAGGGATTAAAGGGATAGGGTAAATGTTAGGATTATCTGTTAGGGGTTGGGTTAGTGGTCAGGGTTGGGTAGTTTTAGGGTCAGGTTATGGGTTTAGGTTAATTCGGAGTTTCGTAATGAATACTTGAATAATGCCATGAATTAAAAATAAAGACAAGAAAATTGGTATGACAAAGATTCCGTCTTACCAGACCTCCCGTTTCTAATTCTTTGCTTACCTAAATTCCCCGCCACGGCTGTACCAAATTGTTCGTTGGATTTTTAACCTTTATAATGGGATGGAATGCGCGTGGTAATGGTTAAAAGTCTGGGAAATGGTACTCGTCGCCCCGAGTTTCAAATCCTGAACGTGTAATTGCATTTCACTATAGTGTATTACCTTTGGGGAAATGCGATGACTCCTACTCTCTTCCGCTATGGTAAATTATAAAGGCAACTGCTCCTTTACCTTGGTTAGGCAACGGGGGGGGGCGTCTGGAGAAGGAAAACCTGAATTCAAACTGTTGAACTTCCGCTTAAGATTACCTTGTGTCAATCCGTTCGTGCGGAAGGGTTGGTAAATATATATAATGGGATAGTTTCAAAGTTATTATCTATTCAACTGCACTTATTTTTGTTCACATAAAGTCCCAATCTTAGTATATTTTGTGTGTTAAGTAACAGTGTGAGAACCACTGGCAGCTTCTATGGTAGGATCGCTTCTTTATGAGATCACGTATAAACAGCACAGACTTCATAACACTGTCACGGAAATACCCGAAATCCTTTAATACGCTAGTATTAGGGAGAGGTAAGTTTTAGGATACTGTTAGGGTTGGGTTAGTGTCAGGGTTAAGTTTAGTGCCTAGGGTAGGTTCGGGTTCGCTCTTCGGATTTCCGTAAATGATATTCATAATTGCAAGAATCAACAACAAAGTAACTGTTAGCAGTGTCAGTAGTAAGCAAAGAGTTAAAGCTTAGTAAATAATAAAATAGTAAATTTGTAAATTGTCCACTTATTTTAAGTTTTCTTAGACAACGGAGCCTCAACTCCATAATCAAGAAATGCTTTTTTCTTAGAATTTCTTAATTATAAGATCCAAATAAAGTCACGTGACCATATTACTTAAGGCACCGATTTTGGTGGTCATTAGGTCTTTTTTTTCATTTTACATGACCGTCAATATCCGGTTGTTTGTTAAATAGTTAGGGTTAGGGGTTAGTAGGGTTAGAACCCCTAACGCTAACCCATAACCCCTAACCCTAACCCTAGAGTAAACACCTGATATTGAGGTTGTAACGAAAATGACCAATTTACACGAATTGAAAAGGTGCTTAAGGTAATATGGTCCATCAGTTAAAAAGAATATTTTCACGAGAGAAAAAAATCTGCAAAAATTGCGCCTTTTGACAAATACATATTTTGATTTATAGAATTCTCCTGTTGTTAAGACTGTGAAACCAGAATAATTCCAATTTTCACTCGAAAAACAAAAAAAAGGACAAAAACAGAACACAACAAATAATAACAACAAAAAAAACGAAAAGAATAGCAAAAAGACGCATACAAAATTTCTTTAACTTTTTGAAAAAAGAATTAAATTGTAATTAGCATTAATAACCCACGAAGATGTATATGCATTAAAGCAAAGCAACCCAAACCAAAAACAAATTATTAGAATGGAACTTACCAATACTAAGCGCCCGAATAAATGGCACCATTTTGAAATGGCAGCTCGAATTAATAAAATCTTTTGTCTTGAGATCAGAGGGTTGTTACGATTCTGCTAAACCTCCTTTTAGATCTGTAAAAGCGTCCGTTCAAAACAAACTGCAAGGGCTTCGTAGGACTGTTTAATCTTTAGAAAACAAACAAATTAAAATAATAATAAATAATAAATTTCTTTTTGGCATGCGACACAGCCAATGACTGTTAAAATTTTTCGCGGCCACCCATAAAAGGAATGACATCTATATGATCTATAGAATGAAAGAAGGAAAAATTTATATTCATAGTTTATCTATTTGTATACATTGGCAAGATTGGTATTTTCAATGTCACCCGCATTTGTAACTCCGAAGAATAACATAAAGACTGTTTTAGTAACACTAACGGCATTTCAATAATGCGCAATGTACAATTTCATCGCTGGAATTTGTTGGTTAATATAGGATTTACCAAGTTTAACTAATTTTAATACTACCAAATGAATGTATGTGTTTAGTAAGACGGAGCCCAGAAGCATCAACGGTTTGTGTGCATTCGGTGCACCAAAGACTGTCACTCAGGATTGCTGCAGAGTCACTTCCAGATGCGATATTTTTTGACACCGACCCAATCGTCCTTAGTGGATGAAAAGGTGCCACAACCATTGCAAACAACTAAAATGTACATGAATTTTATAAGTGTATAAAGTAGTCTGCATCCTTGAGTTTGCATTGTAACTACCGTGGTACACGAGTAAACTTTCTCGTATATCAGTCAAATTTTCCTATTGAAATACCGGGGCTGTAGAATACAATGACTGGTTCATTATGGTTGCGACTTGATGCTTAAGGACGTAATCCTGTGATGACAGCTATAACATGCAACATTCCACTTTGGTCTCGTAGGCTTGATGTGTGTCGAAGAAGCCTCTGATAAATCGAATGGGTGAAGTCAAGTCCTAGCACCTATATGATTGTACCAACCGCTATTACCCCTTATGGTAAACCCCATCTATTTTATCATATGGTGTTGAAGGCGTGGGTGGGTCTTAATGCTTGGTATACAAGTTAAAACTAAGAGTGAAGCTTTCAATTGTGAAGCTCTTGTGTGTGTAGTTAGCCTTCATGCCATTACTCCAGTCTACTCTGATCTGGAGTGTAGTGACTTTTAGGGCCACATTATGGTTAAATAGATAATAAATGGTAATAAAAAATGTGTTCTAGAAATTGAGTTTGAAAAAATTAAATATCATTAACAGATGATTAAGCAAAACATCTTCGTCATAAAATAACCCAACGAGCATTGACATGCCTAAAATCCAACTAAGGCAGAATAATTAATCTCTCTAATCTAACGTTTCGTTAACCATTAACACTCAATTTAATATGCTGTACTGTTTGTTTAAATCTAGTGGTCCATCTCGTAGGCCTTAAGCCAGAGCGCTTGTCAGTGGATTGGATCCTTGATACCTGATAATGAACCTTGGTTGCTTTTGTAAAGAGTCCTCATTACTTTTGTCAATGTTTGTAGTTCCTCCTCAAGATTTGCAACGGAACTGTGGCATAGGTATTTAATTAAGTTATTATCAGTGTTAAGGTAGTGAAGTCAGCCATGCATTATGGTTTTGATGTGGTCGGAGGATAACCATGTATATGGCTAGTCTTATAAATCCCAGGTGGCGATCGAGCAGACCTCTATCAACAAATATTCCAACCTGTTGTCTTCCATTGTGTCTCCACGTCCTGCAAAAGTCTCTTATGAATGGAGCCGCGACTTTTTAAAAAGTACACCATTGCCAAAAGTATTCTTCGAATTAGAGATTCTAAAAGAGATCAACAACTCGATTGAACTATGTGTAGACATGTAATTTGGCATGGCCGATCCCCCAACATAAGCGGCAAATAATCACTTGTGTCAGTGCACGAAGACCGGAGGCGAGACGAATTTGCAAAGGGTAGCCGAGCCATAACAAAACGGACGTCGTTGACACTGAAGAAGAAGCAACAATGCAGTGACTTGCGAGATGAGCGAATTCAGCGACTACTGTGTTTTTGGCAAATAAGACGAGTGAGAACGCTGGTTTGTTGTGAGGGCAGTTTGCTGAACAACTGTTGTTAATTGAACAGATACCTCCAGAAATAATAATACATTTTTTTCAAGATACATTTACCTTGCATAGGCTTCTCTACAAGAACACCCAGAATTCGTTTGGTCGGATGAGGTGGTGCAAACAAGATGTCCCCATCGGACGGATAGGCAGTAGATCACTCATTCAAAACGTCAACCAAGCTCGAATTGCCAGAAACGACAATGGATGTCCCTGGTATCCGCATTTCGAACGTATAGTTGTGAGGTGGAGATCTAGAGTTTTAAAGAAAGATGCGATCACATCAAAATACAGCGCCCCAACAATTAGCACGGTGAGCCGGGTTATGACCTGGCCGTACGAAAAACTGCAACAGTACCCATTAAAATCCATCGACTGAAATCAGAGGAATAGATACACGTTGAAAATTAAATATGAGGTAAACACATTGTAATAAACCATATACGTTCTGTGAGTTTCTCAATATTTTCCACCATTCGTTTTTATATATATTATATTATATTATATATATATATCTATATAATATGTCCGATATATACATATAATTATATATATATACTAGCATAATATTATAATACAC